>JAWNNQ010001371.1:0-412500 GCA_035044765.1 Leucophenga montana
TGTACATATTACTGGTTCAGTTGGTGTTGCTAGGCAAAAATTAAGTGGTTGCGATGAGGACAGATATATACACACACATGTCTATAAACAAAATTATATATTGCGTATATACTTTATACATATAAATAAATATATACATATAAGTACAGACAAACAAAAAATAAAGCTTTAAACAAAAATGATTAATTAACCCAGACCTTTAAAATCGAAATTCAAGCGCAATACAAGTATTTTTTAACTCTGCTGTTAAACTCTTTCTCTGTTATTCACTGATGCATATACTTTGCGACAGTGAAACCTCTCTTTCGATGGCACACATGCACAATGAAAGCTTTGCACTATTCCCTTTATTTAGCTAGAATCTTAGTAATAAACTTTAACCTAACTTTTATACTTGCTGCGCCCGTGAACATCTCTAACTTGGATGTTCCATCAAAATGTATATCCGACAATGCACTTGAAGGATTTTCTAATTAAGCCAACCAGCTCGCTGACAAATTTCAATTGGAGTTGATTGCGTGTCAAACGATCAATGGCCAATATATTTTAATATTTTTGTAAAAAAAAAAGTACATAAAAATAAAAGCTTCGATCGAAGATTCAGAAAGCAGGTCTTCAATTTCTGGTAACAAAGAACGTGCCAATATTGATAACAAGAAAAAACTTTGCTTAAACACAGCTAACTCTCAAAATACTAATACCAACTTTATTTATTTATTTATTATTACTTCTGTATTTTTTAAGCGGACCCTGTTTAATTTTACGAAAAACATTTATTGTTCCAAATTGCAATAACAATATGTAGTAGCAACGATGACACAATAAAAACCAACAACAATATTTACAATATTAAACAAGCTATTCGGGTTTCTATATACTACAAAACGTTTGAGAATATGCATACATTTTTCATATATATTTCTACAATATACTATAATTTTTTATTTAAAGATTTGTTTATATCTTGCTGCTATTCTAGTTTTGCATATATTTGCTAATCGAATTGTTTTCACATTACTCTTTTTTCTTTATTATATTTTTGCTACATTATGCAATTCTTTTCATTTTTATTATTATTTTTAGTTTATAAGGAGTCTATAGTAAAAACATCAATATTAGCAACAACAAACAATTAATAACGTTACAATCGAACATGCTTGACAGTTAAATACACTATACCATATAAAACAATAAGAAAAGAAGTATAAGAAAAGAAGAAACAAGAAAAAACGTTAACTTCGGTTGAACCGAAGCTCTAATACCATTCATACGAAACTTTAAAAAGTATTGTAATACATAAAAGTAGTGGTTTAAATAGGGGGTGGTACACTCTCACTAGTAGATGTGTATAAAGCGATGTAGTAGATGTGTAGATGCCGCCATATCGAATTTCAAGTTGATATTGACGTTTTCCATACAAATGCATAAAAGTGAACCGTGGGTTTGTATGGGGGCTGCCCCAAAAAGTGAGCGGGACACGCCCCTTTGTATATGTATATGAAGCGGTTGTCCATTAAAATCCACAAAATCAAATTGCAAGCTAATATTGATCTAAATGAAGGATTTTTTCATAAAAAAACACAAAATTGCACGGTGGGTTTGTATGGGGGCTACCTCAAAAAGTGGGCGGGCCACGCCCAATTGTCTATGTATGTTTAGCGTATGTCTCTTAAAAGCACCATATCGCATTTCAACCTAATATTGACTTTAATAAAAAAGTTTTTCTTACAAAAAGCCAAAAGTGGGCCATAGGTTTGTATGGGAGCTACCCCAAATAGTGGGCGTGGCAGATTTATTCTTATATGTATTTGACATGAAGTTCGACTTTATGACGGTTGTGAATAGTTATAGTATAAAGATTAGAAAAATGTAAATTAATATTTAAAGAAATTTTGGATAGAAAGTGGGTTGTACCCAAATCGTCTGCAATATTAGCGTTAAATCGTCCACATTTTGATACTTGAGTGGTTTTTGCTTGTGTCCATACCAACTACCAGGCTACCATGGAAGTTTTCAACACTAACTACTTTTAACTACACTTCTTATTTATAAGTAGAAACACCCAACTATTGAAACAGCTGTCCATCCAAACCTTAGCAATACTTTTGGCCAAACACTGACAAAAAACAATTTGTTGGCTTCGTTTATAACACATATACAAGTTATAAAATTTACTACACATTGAATACAATCAAAGAATACGTGCAGCTTGCTTGATCAAGTGTAATTTAAAATATTCATTTTGATAGCTAAAATAAAGTTGCGAATTTTGATTTAAATTCACGGTCCCAACTTAGCTGACACTATCTTGAGATACACACTGTTATAACACTAAATAATATTGGAAAAGATACTACAAAACAATACAAAAAGTTTGGATCCGTTTGGATTCAATCAACTATTATATCATCTTGAAATTGTTTTTCCTGTTTTGCGAATTTCCGTACTATACTATATTGTATAAAAATTGTTACGAAACACGCTGACCTAAACGTCCCACCAACTAACCATGCGGTCAGAGAAACTATTTACGAACGAGATTGCCCTATCTAAGCAACGTGCTATATAAACCAGTTTCAACTACTGCAAAATTTTAGCGCCGGCTACAACGACAATCATGATGACGACAAAAAGTCGATGAAGCTGCCTGCCGGTCGATATTATGCCGGACAAACGACGAAGCGGTGCCGGCAACGGCGCCGGAGATTATGCGATAAGGTACAATTTTGTAACTATTTGTTTTAAAAATTGTCATTGTTGTTATCATTGACGACGACGTCGTAATTATCAATAGCAATTTGCAAATGTCTTTCAAATGCGGACAGACAGACAGACAGATGGATGAGCGAGCGAACGACAGACAGACAGACGGAATTGCCAGTAAATAAATTGCATTTTTAAGTGCGAATTCAAATTAAATTTGTACCGACAACTTTTTCATTGCCGTCTTTGTTGATAGTGACGTAATCGCCTGACCCTGGTACGCATTATTCAATAGACGCAGCTATATATGTATACTATATTGTATTGGTTTTTTCTTTTTTTTTCCTTTAATAAAACTTGAGAGAAAAAATGCATGCAAACTCTGTTTTGCTTTCTATTCAACCACAGCCCTTACTAATTTGCTTAACTTGCTGCTTCAAAAAAAAAAAAAGATGTTTTGCGTTCGGTTTTTTCTCCTCATAGTTTTTATTGATAGTTGTTGCTAGGCGGTGCTTTAAGTTTGTTGAAAGTTATTGGCTTTATTGGAAAGTTTAATTGATGTTAATCGATAAATAATAGTTACTCATTTGCGGAAACCACAATTCGATAAAAACTGATTCGATTTTTATATATGTATGTATGTACGTTTTGTCTGTATGCTAGTAAATGTAAAGCATGGCTTGTGGCAAATGACATTGGTAATGCTACATACCTTTAACAAGTTCCATTAATTTTGTATTTATTGTAGTTATCCACAGTGTATATTTTAATAAAATCGAGTTGATTATATTGACCGTAAAAGCCTTAAACAATCATTACCAATACAACAAATTAAAGACACATAGACTTTACATAATTTACAAACACACACACAATAATGTTACCAGTTACAAGTTGATAAGACGCTTCGAGCAAGAAAGAGATAAGAGGACAGCGTATTTTACATAGTGTGAGCTTCGCTATTATTTTGGTGACTACCTCTCTGTTTGTAGTTGTTGTGAATGATGAAAAAGCAATAATAACAAACTCAAAAATATACAAAATTATTCCTAGATTGTGTTCGATTGAGTCAACCGCTGGCCATACATATCTATACATATCTATACATATATATACATATGTATACATATCTATACATATTTATACAGATATATAAAATTGAAGTGTCTGTAATAATATTAAAATAACCGCTTTTTACTAAATGCATAAGGATGTATACACGGTACATATACCAAAATAAATTTTTTTTACAATTTTGTCTGTCTGTCTGTCTGTCTGTCTGTTTGTTCCGGCTAATCTCTGAAACGGCTAGAGCGATTATGACGGGACTTTCACTGGCAGATAGATGATGTAATAAGGAGTAACTTAGGCTACTTTATTAATTTTATTTATTTTTATTAGTATAAATCTATATATATATATATATATATATATATATATATATATATATATATATATATATATATATATATATATATATATATATATATATATATATACTCCGAAACCGCTCAACCGATTTTCATGGCGAATTTTTTTTAATTTTTCTAATTTTAATAGAATTGGTGGTATTATAAAACAGCATGTGGAAGGTGGGGGGACCACACAATTTCACATAAACGCTAGCAAGCGAACTAGATATTGTTCTACTCAACGCTAGATGTCGCACCAGCTGGTCATGAGCTAAAGCGGTCAATGATCATGATTTGGTGTATTTTAAACTACTTTATTATACTTGATAAATTTATCGGCTCGCCGAAATCGGCGTTACGGTTATAGGCTTAATAAGAGTCGTGACATTGAAAACTAACATAACGCCTGAAAAATGTGAGCGGTAAAGTTATAGGCAAGTCATGAAAACGGCCCTTAAAATTTATCTTCTATATATATAAAACTGGAAGTATGTATGTATGTTCCCTATAGACTCCGAAACCGCTCAACCGACTTTGATCAAATTTTGTGGCAATATTCAAAATAGTCCCGTGGGTAATACTGTGAAGTTTCGTGGATAAACAGAATTTTTCTAATTTTAATAGAATTGGAGGTAGTGTAAAGGAGCATGTGGCGAAGGTGGGGAAATGGGTGTGCTGCGTACAACGTCGCGGGGACCATCTAGTTAGTTTATAATAATAACTAAATTGTATGAAAAAATATCCAACGAGAATTCCTTCACACAAGGCGATTTCTTTTTGATAATATAAGAAATAGTAGCAGGATCATTTTTTATTTTTTAGTTTTTCATACGAAAATTCAGCTAAAATTATATAGGTCACTAATAAAATTTACATTATATTCACGTATGCCAATTAATAATTAATTAAAAAATATTATATATCAAAAACTATCGTCTTGGTTGTCTTAGCGCAGTTTATAATACTCGTACCAATACACAGAGAGTGATAGAAAGTTTACTTGGTAAGCTGAACGTACTTATCATTGGGTATATAGAAATTTATATGATACACAGATATGATATTTCAAAAACCGAATAGACCACATCGAAAACAGTAGTGAGGAGAATACTGCGGCTGTAGGATAGAGTGTGGCTGACGACCATGACCATCTAATCTCATATAGAACAATAATATGAGATTAGTTTTAAAAACTAAATGTCAGATATTGTTCTTTCGGGTCATAATAAAAATTACGACATCCAATTCTATTTTAAGTGTTTTATTTAAAATTAAAAAGATAAAACCTCTATATAAACCACCCGTTGTAAGGCATTTTCAAAAATAATCCATGGATTGAACCATCTTTTTCTAAGATAACATAGTCTTTCGATTAACCGACATTCAACGCTGTAATGGTTTGTGTAGATGTTATAGCCCGATTTGAACCAAAACATTTGTATAAAATATAAAACCACTACTTTGATTATTAAGGTAATTGTCTATATCAGGATGCCTATTTGATTCATATCTATAAGATAATATGATGTAGGACTTCTAGCTGTTTGGAGCACATATGTGAATATTTTATATGAATTCATTTTCGCTTACCATCCAAACATAATTTGGACTCTTCTTAGCTTATAACAAGAAGAATTACATTTTTTAATATAAAAAAACCGATTACAATAGAATCATTGAAATCAATTTGATTGGAGGGAATTATTCGTCCATTTATCATGCACTCTCTAATAGAAAAAAGAATAATCGAAATCGGTCTACGTGGTAAAGAATTGTCGCTTATAATAAACATAGGAGGGACTTTTGATATTCGTTAAAAAATGTTTTTTTAACCGATTTCAAAAGTCCCTCCTCCTTGGTTCTCAACTCGTCGGAATCTTTTTTATGTTTATTAAGCGATAATTCTTTAACATTTAGACCGATTTCGATTATTCTTTAGGTTTATATGAGGACTATGTCCTATTGTAATTCGAACTGGACCAATGTTGCATACTGCACGATGGTTGTTATAGGAAATACTTTATAAATAAAAATACTTCTATTATAAAATTATAAAAGAATCAATGGATTACCCAAAGGGTAATAATAAGTTTGTGGGAATGTATGTAACAGGCAGAACGATGCATGGCCGACCCCACAAAAGTAAACACCCTATTGGAAGATATATTATTTTGTCAAGTTGCAACATTGTTCATCGTGGCTTTAACATTTGTAAGGAAGGCAGCTGTAATTACACAACAACAAGTTGTGCAACGTTCATAAGAACATGGAATAATTTTGGATTTGTTTTTTTTTTGTGTCTCTGAATTATCTAATTAATTGTGGAATTATTTTAATCTTGATTTGACTGCTCCCGACTTTAATTTGAACAAACCACAGACTTTGGTAACCCTAAAAGAGTACTCAGAACACGCTATGTATGAAGGGTATAAGCAAAGTTATAGACTTTCTATTCATTTACAGTTTTTTATATTCAGTGCGTTTCGTTTGAACTATTTCCATGCCATCCAATTTATATATAGTCTACTTCATTACGCACTTATTTCTACTTAATGCAATAATGGACTTTTTATGTTATGAAAAGAAATATAAAATCACAAACAAAATCAAAATCGTACAAACATGCAAGCTACATTTCCATTTCACTGTGGACGGTAGTCCACGCAAGTGACGAAAGGCCACCTCAGTGTGGCACTATATGATACGCGCAATATCGAATTTTTTACTGGTAAGTCCGATCGAAACGTGTTATATACCATTATACAAGGTCTTGAAACATGCATTCAGACAACGTTAATATCGGACTACCCCAGTTCGAAATATAGCGGGTTGAAAAATACCCACCCTTAGCAGTATTGGGGCTCGTGGGGGGACTATCACCTCAAACTTTTTTTTTTTATTTATTCTTGACGCCGAGACGAGGCCAACTCTAAAGTTATGAATTTTGGAAATTTTTGACGAGTTAATGAAATAGTTTGTGTGTTTGTTTGTTTGTTTGCTTGAATCCTTTAGAAAAATAAAATTTTATTGATACAGCAACATTTAGTACACAGAAAACTAAGAAACTTTTGTTCTATAACTTTTTTCAAAATGGCGGATTTTGGCGGAAAAAGCTCAAAAAAAGATTTAACTTCAATTGGTTACTGTGGCCAAACGGCTTAATATTTTTGTAATAGCTCGTTGGAGAGGTCTTTTGAATACCTTCATGATGCCAGCATGATGCTGTACAACACCTACTTTGAAAAATATAGTTCAAAATAAATTTAGAAAAGTACATTTTGCGATTTTGCCGAAAATTGAAACCAAATTTTCGTGCTCATTTCGTGCTGATAAGACTTCGCGAGATTGCGCAAATTTGATATATTATACTTTTCTGTGAAAATTCCGTGAGCCGAGATATAACATCGCAAATATCAGAATGTGCAAAATTAGTTATTTTTCCTAATGTTAAGCTGCTGTTATGCTATTACATAAAACTGTTATACTCTTATACACTTTTATTTTTTGGATTGTTTTCATACAAATGAAAAATATAAATATATCGTCACAAAATTTATATCAGTAGTTTTGTGTGTTCCAGTTTTGTGTGTTCCAAGTATGCTTTCGTCACTTGATTTTTACCTCGTCAAGAGGTTTTTTTATTTTATACATATATTCAACAGATTTACTTAGTTCCGATTGTGTAAAGAAATACTAATGACCCTTTTTCCCTCTCTCTACCTCTCTCCCGCTCACTCTTTCTCCCAACCAACATCACACATTTATTGCGTTATAAACTTTCCGACTATCAGAGTACATTTTTTTCTACTATACAACTACATATGTAGATACAATTATGAATGTTATAAAAATAAAATCTATAAAACTATATACGTGGGCTGCTATTTATATTTCGGGAACTGGAAACACTAATGTCAAATGCTAAAATCTGGAAAAACCATAATAAAGTTTCGCATTTTTTGGCATAAACGTACTCACAAAGTTTTGATGTACAATTGCTATTTGCTTTGTTTACAGTGAGTTAAGAAAAGCCATTTGGCCAAAAAAATGGAAATTTCAAGAGAAGGTTTTCGTTGGATTATTTTTCACAACTTTCGACGTGGATTATCTCAACAAGAATGTGTCAATGAACTCAGTTCTTTGTATGGCGATAAAGCACCATCAAAAACCACAGTATATCGCTGGTATAGTGAATTCAATCGTGGTCGTAGTTCGGTCGCCGACGAATTCCGTGAAGGTCGTCCAAAATCGGTTGTTGTGCCCTAAATCATCGATGCAGTGCCTGAACTGATAATGCAAGATCGTCATGTGACATATCGTGAGATAGACGCATCCTTGCACATTAGTTCCACTTCAATACATTCGAATTTGCATGAACACTTAGCTGTAACAAAAAATTGGCTCTCGTTGGATACCCCATAATTTATCAATCGCTCAAAAAAAAGGCTCGCGTCGATTGGTGTAAGGAAATGATTTAAAAAATCCACCTTGGTGCTTCAAAAGACCTGTATAAAATCGTGACAGGTGACGAATCAAGACGAGCCAAATCCAACAAAAGTTGTTCGTGGAAGAAGCATAGCGAAGCAAATGATCGCCTGTTTCTTCGGCCGAATGTGTCATGTGGCCACTGTTCCGCTTGAGTAACGTAGGACGGTCAATTCTGAGTGGTACACGACCATTTGTTTGGCGGAAGTCTTCGGAGAAATTCGTAAAACCAACCGACAAAGACGAATCATTCTCCATCATGACAATGCGGGCTCTCAAACATCTCGTCAAACAAGTACATTTTTGAGCAGACAAAACATCGAATTAAAGACTCATCCTACGTACAGTCCTGATTTGGAACCCAATGACTTCTTCTTCTTCTTGTTACCGAGTATCAAAGGTAAACTGCGTGGTCAACGATTTACGAGCGCCGAAGAAGCAGTTGAAGCGTTCAAAAACCATATTTTGGAGGTGTCTCAAAAGGAATGGAAAAACTGCTATGACAAATGGTTTGAACGAATGCAAAAGTGTATTGATCATCAAGGGGAATATTTTGAAAAACAATAAAGCCATTTTCATTTTAAAATTTTTCTTATTATTTGCTATTCTCGAGATATAAATAGTACCCCTCGTACCATATGTCATGGCAAGCGAGCGAGTGTGCGTTATCAATGATTAATACGCGAAAAAATGAACGAAAGAGTAGCGTGGGGAAAGGTATTGCAAACAATGCACGCAATTCAAGTGAATTCAATATTCAAGGTGTGTCAAATAGGCAGTCGATAATTTACCGAAGTGAGTAGTGAACATTGATTTGTACTAAACTGAATGAAATAATCTACATACACGACAACAAAAACTATACACAAAAAAAAAAAAAAAAATGTGTTAAAGTTTAACCAAACACAAAGTATGAAAAACGAAAATTTCATGGTCAAATAACAAATAACATAGTACTATGTGATGGATAATAAAAGTGTTATATAGAATAGAAACAAGGCAACACAAAAGGCAAGTGCGTTAACTTCGGTAGAATCGAAGTTTTGATGCTCTTCACATGCACATACAAAATTACTGTTGTCTTTTAATGCTACAATTTTGAAATTTCTATGAATTATGTTGCGATATGTGAAAAATTTTATCCGTTTGTTTACCAGTGAAGACACAGAGGAAGCCTTGGATATGATCCCCTTTAATGTCGACCCCTGACACAACGTCTTAGTAAAATATATAAAACTTCTGTGTTCAATTAAAAGTTGATAGTTCAGAAAATAAGAACGAGATGCACTCAAGACTTACGCCACATTTTTTTTTTTTACTTATCATGATATATTTACATGAAAAACCCCATAATATAAACGAAATATATGTTACATGTATTTTGACAGTACAACAAACCCAATATACCCTGCTTACAACAGGGTTTAAGCACCTTGCTGTGACAATGTTCCGATAACTCCAGCCAGTTTGGAAGAGCTTACAAATGAATTAAAACTTCTGGTAAGGAAAAAGTCTTCTGGATACGACGGAATCGATATAGCAACAATCAAAGCACTTCCCGATAATTGTCTACAACTAATAGTGGAAATATTTACAGTATGCTTCAGGCTTAGCCACTTCCCTAGCCAGTGGAAGTCCGCAGAGGTAATTCTAATTCCAAAGCCTGAAAAACCTGAGAACGAATTATCATCTTATCGTCCTATCAGTCTGCTGGCGGTACTCTCAAAAATATTTGAAAGAATATTTCTTCGTAGAGTGCTACCGACACTAGAAAATATTCTCGATATTCTTCCCGACCATCAATTCGGGTTTCGACGAAGGCATGGAACTCCAGACCAGGTTCACAGAATCGTTGAAGTCATTCAAAATTCTTTTGAAGAGAAACAGTTCTGTTCGGCCGTATTCCTTGATGTGAAACAAGCCTTTGATCGCGTATGGCACAAGGGGTTTTTATACAAAATAAAAATGACATTGTCCTGCACACAGTTCCGCTTTCTTCGATCATATTTACAGGGCAGAAGCTTCTACGTGAGACATGAAAACGCCACATCTGCCTCAATTCTTGCTACAGCTTCCAGTGCTAAAGCAGCAACACAATTGCTTCAAAACCAACTAAACAAAATCCAAGACTGGATGAACAAGTGGAATATCGCAGTAAACGCAGCCAAGTCCGTCCATGTCTTATTCGCACTTCGACATAAGGGCAACGATCGGGCACGCTTCAATGGCGTGGTGATTCCTAAACGAAACAAAATCAATTATCTAGGCTTTTGGCTTGACAAAAGGCTGACTTTTAAAGACCATATAGTAGCGAAAAGGAAGCAATTAGACCTAAAAACGAATCGGATGTATTGGCTATTAGGCCAAAAATCTAAGCTTAGTCTGGACAACAAAGTCAGACTATACAAAGCCATACTTAAGCCGGTCTGGACTTACGGCAACCAGCTACGGTTGCTACGATATAAAAAAAAAAAAACAACAGGGTTTTAGAACAACAGAAAATTGAATGATTGGTTGTATGAAAGGTGGCCGGCCGTTGAATGTAATTTTTTTCTATTTGATCAGCAAAGCCACCATACCTAATTTCAGATCAATATCTCAAAAACTGAGTGACTAGTTTTCATCGCCACATACAGGAATCAAACAGACATATTATTTGACTACTTACACAATGTGTTACAAACTTCAAAGATTTTTTATCCCGATTCTTTGTTTGTCAAAATATCAAATGCAGCATGAAACCCTTTGAACACAATTAATTGAACACAATTAAATGAGTAAAGTATTTTTTTCTTTAAGAACAATTCGATTCATTATACGAGTTGATACACTGCAGACATTTTTTTTTTTTTTAAATAATTTTTAGTCTCTAAGTCAATACTCAACGATGTTAATTATGTCATATATAAAAAAGGACAACAAGTAAAAGTTCTTTATAGTTGGCAAATCCGACTAGATAATACTCTACTACAATAAGTTCCATAATGTGTAGGATTTTTTTTTTGTAACGAAAGAAAGTATAAAAGCGTATGTCATAATTGATAACAATTAACAACATTTACCGAAAACATTACCATTTTATTAAATCTGAGAAAAACGATCTTATTTTATCCTATTAAATACGAAAGAGCCACGCCCCTCACGTTCCGCCTGAAGGCGGCTTGTGTGTGAAGCATTGGCTTGTGAAAGCTATAGTTATGTGTGTGTGTGTGTGTGTGTGTGTGTGTGTGTGTGTGTTTGCGTATTAGTGTTATCTAGCGCGCGGTGGGGTGCGGCTATACGTCATATACGAACTTGTTATTGTTGTACTTGTGGCTGCTGTAGCTGTTGTTGTTATTTGTTATTGCTTTACCACTCTTTTCTTGTAGATTTTTTGTTGTTGTTGTAGTTACATTTTATATGCGTAAATATATTGAATTGCTTATTTAATGCGCACACAAACACGTATACGAGCCGAACATTAAGAGCGTTAGAGCGAGAGAGTGTTTGAGTAGGAGCTCACTAATGTAAGTGTGAGGGGGTGAGATACAGCGATTCAATATTGTGCACGAGTAATATTTATTTGTAGTTGTAATTAATTGACATATTTAAAAATTAAATTTGTTTGTGTTTGATGCCGGCAACGCCAAACTATAAGAAACGCGTTTTAACTCTTTTCTCTCGCAGCATACATTTATATTAGTAGGGACAGGGGGAAGGAGTGGCAGGGAAAGGCGGGGCAAGGGGAAGGGCAGAACGACGTCTGCCGGGGTACAGCTAGGCAGGCATCAACAGGCACGAAGTCAAAACGAACAAGCGAAATAATAGAATCAATACGAAGCACGAAGGCAAGCAGCTTATTTGAACCTAGTCTTCTGTAATCAGTTTTCATCAATGTTTTCTTATGACGTTATCACGTAAAATTATCGTCCGTAAACCGACTTTACAGACAACCATTTTTTTTTTTTTTTTTGTGGCCTAAACGGCTTGATTGATTTTGACATATAAGGTCTCATTAGATTCGTCTTGACTGCGGCAGTACTATAGGGTATGGCAGAATGGTATATGATTTAGAAGTACGGAAAGATACTGCACTAGTATATAATAATTAATAAATTATTGAATTTATATAAAATATACTCTTCACACTTTGTATGGGAGCTATGCCTTCCGGTGGTTAAATAGCTTATACTTGTGTTGCTTATATTTATAAAAAAAAAAGTCGACACACTAACTTTAAAACCAATATGTATTTTAAAAATTGATCATGAATGTGTATTCTTTATGGCGTCTCCGCCTGCTTCCATTAATTATATTGTAATACTATTCACACTATGTTTGAATAGTATATAAAAAATAACTTTTTCTTTTTAGCTGTTGGGAAATATGCCACTTTAGTGAAACTAGATTTTATTTAAATTCTAGCGCATCTACAATACATACAAGCAAGTTTCTAGTGCTCTCTAGATGGACGGAATTCGCTAAATCGAAACGTCTAATCAAGAAAACTTACTATAAATTGTGTCTCCTGTGATATCTTCTCTACTATGTTGTAAAATCTTTGACAAAAAATAGCATACTATTCCCATATAAACTGCAAAGTGTATAAACAAACAAAAAATGACATTCTCGACATATTTAAATAGCCAATTAACAATTTGCGTCTTAAGTGTAATTTTGAAAAAAAAAAAATTTTGAACAAATAACTTAAAGGAAAAAAAAAATTACAAGGCGATATTCAAATAAAGATAAATTTTTTGGGAGAAAAAAAAAATTATGCACAACCAAAAAATATTTTTAAGACTGGTAAAAAATGAAAGATACAATATGCAAATATATACAGCAGCAACTCAGGTTTTTCTTTTGTCTCTCGATGTTGTCGTCGTCGTCGTCGTCGTCGTCCCATCTTTGTCAAATATTTAAACATTCGCTTTTATTTCGTGTGGTATAAATTTTGTTTTGCTGTCTGCGTGTGTAGGCAGTAGCAATGTATGCCTAAATGAATTAATGACTGAGTGATCCGAATGAATATTGAAGAGTCGTATGAGTCGTCATCATCTTTAGCATCATCGTCCTCATCATCATCATAGCTGTCAGTCATTTTGGATTGCATTTCGCTCGTGGCACATATCCATTTGTGGGCATTTCATAATTCTATCTCACTCGTTTAATTAGTGTCAGTATATACTCGTACAAACGAATTAATTTTTTATTATTAGCTATAATATATTAAAATCGAATATTAGGCACAATAAATAACGAAGCATACACATACATACATCAATTTACAGAGCTGAATAAAACAGAAAAAGCACAACTAAAATGTTTATTGATTTGTTGTTTAACAGAATTCATATGAATCTGATGCTTTGTATAAAACCATTTAGATTATTTTATATATTTAAGACTTAAACAATTCCAGTAGCTATTTGAACTGAATAACAGCTCCATCGTGTGGTCAACTTCGCCCTGGAAGCCATGGAACAAAAAGAGTATGCTGTGGCGGTGTTCATGGACATCCAGCAAGCCTTCGACAGGGTGTGGCACGCTGGGCTCCGGTGTAAGTTAAAGAATTTACTAACACCACAGATCTCACAGATAGTTAGAAGCTTTCTGGACGAGATATCTTTTTGCGTTGTTGTAGACGGCACCAAATCAACAAAAAGACCAAATCGCGCTGGAGTACCACAAGGCAGTGTCCTAGGTCCCACTCTCTACACAATATACACTGCAGATATGCAAACACCTGCAAGTGTAACTGCAGTAGAGACGGACGACGTGCTCGTAGCCACATACGCTGACGACACGGACGTGCTAACTCGGAGCTCAATGCGGCAAGTGCATTACAGGAGTATATTAACAGTTTCACAGAATGATGCCTATGTGGATAAGTGGAACATAGGCATCAACAGCAGCAAATGTGCAAGCATAACATTCACCAACAGAATAAGCACTTGGCCAGGCATATCAATGCTAGGCTCACCTCTACAACAAAAGCCTGCCTACAAATACCTTGATGTTGTCTTGGACAAAAAGCTAGACGCACAACCATGGTTCAGCAAACGGTCCGCAGCAAAGCTGAAAAAATGTCGTGGCTTCTATTTGCCAACAACAAGCTGTCGCTTTCCAACAAGGTAGCTATCTACAAATGTGTCCTAAGCCCTATTTGGAAATATGCCCTGCATGTATATGGAACCACTGCAAAAAGTGACATGAACAAAATTCGTGTGACCCAGAGCAAAGTCCTGAGGAGAATCTGCAAAGCTCCCTGGTATATGCGCACAAGGCGATGTACTACAGCTAGTAGCTGTAAAATACACAGATCAACTTGGGGCACATCCCAACGCACTGGCAAGGCGGGCTATTCACGAAAGACCTCGCCGCAGAAAAAGAAGATTAAAACGTTTCCATTCCAAGGACTTGCCCACCACAATTAAATAACAAAAATTAAATGTACATATGTAAATATTAGAAAATAAAGCTCATTATGTTGATGAACAGGTAGTATCAACGTGTCTTCATCCAAATGGTATCCATGGGTTATTTGCAGACAACCAGTGACAGTCCTCAGCGCACTAATCTGACTTCTTTGCAGACATTGCCATTGAGTCTTACTAAGGTAAGGAGTGCAGACAAACCTAACTGTTGGTGATAGCTGCTGGGTTTGTACAGGGTCTATCCCAAATAAGTATGTGAAATAGTCGTTTATATGAAGCCACCACATTATATATATCAGACATATAATAATTTAAATAAAAAAGTTATTTAGATACAAGTATATACAACATGTAACTCAAGTTTCTAATCGAGCTAGAGCATTCCTATAAGAATATTTTGAATGATTTCATCATTATATAAATTTATAAACACACATGTGCATATATACAAAAGTCATACGCTTATTCATGATTGTATCGATTGTACCGCACGTATTAGCTTTTTATAGCATTGCATGGCACTGTGCAATGATCAAAATAAATATCACATCAGCATCATCATCATCATCATTATCAATATCCTTTATGGTGTCTGTAACGCTATATATAGCAAAATAACATTAAGAATATATTTTCATACAACCACCACCACCACCACCACCGTTGTGCAAGCTTTATTTGTCATAAACGAAATAATAGCAACAACAGATGCAAAAATACTTTCAATTTTGTTACAATTTCTATATAAAACTAACCAAAAAAGAAATATATTCGGTTTTGTATGGGAATATTGTGATTAAAACGATGACACACAATCTATGCGCTACATTAAATTTTTAATTACAATTTGAAATTAGAGCCAAGCAAAAAATGATACAATTCGTTTCGTATTCGTTTAGTATACCTATTTTCTTATAAAATTTCACATTTCATTTCGTTCTATTCCAAATATGGCATTTATAGGCATACACGTTTTCGTATCTTTTTGTTTGACCAAACAAACAAAGGCAAGCACTGTGCGCATATTTAAACAAAAACAAGAAAAAACGTTAACTTCGGTTGAACCGAAGCTCTAATACCATTCACACGAAATTTTAAATATTATTGTAAAACATAAATATGGTTTAAATAGGGGCTACCCCAAAAAGTGGCTGGTACACGCCCACTAGTAGATGTGAATGAAGCAATGTAGTAGATGTGTAAGATGCCGCCATATCGAATTTCAAGTTGATATTGACATTTTCCATACAAATGCATAAAAGTGAAGTATGGCTTTATATGGGAGTACCTCAAAAAGTGGGCGGGACACGCCCATTTGTATATGTATATGAAGCGGTTGTCCACTAAAATCCACCAAATCGAATTTCAAGCTAATATTAATTTAAATAAAGATTTTTTAATAAAGAAGTTTTTCTTACAAAAAGTTAAAAGTGGACCATAGGTTTGTATGGGCGCTACCCCAAATAGTGGGCGGGTCCCACCCATTAATGTATATGTCAAGCATCAGTCCACTAAAAGTTACCATATCAATTATTAAGTTGATAATGACTACAATAAAAAAGTTTTTCATACAAAACAGTCAAAAGTGGGCGGTGGGTTTGTAAGTGGGCGTGACACTCTATTAAACTGCAATAATTAGAAGTGTGTGTGAAAATTTTCATATCATGTCTAACAGGATTGCATAAAAATTGGTCACCAAAAAATGCGCAACAACATACAACAACAGACAGACGGACATGGCTAGATCGACTCGTCTCGTCGCGCTGATCAAGAATATATATACTTTATGGGGTCTACGATGGCTCCTTTAATGCGTTACAAGCTTTCAGCCAAATTGATAATACCATTTCACACTATGTGTGAATGGTATAAAAACGGAATGCTTGCGCAGAGATCAAGCTATAACGCAATCTCAAATCAGAGTAAACAAGCAATATGTTTGAGTATACTTTTCACATCTCTCTCTCTCTCTCTCTCTCTCTCTCTCTCTCCCCCCATTTGTTCTCTTTTTATATTTCAAAAATATGTGTGTTAAATTTGATGGTTTGTGTTCTAGTATGTATAAGTGACGCAGTTGCACATATTCACACATTATAAAAAAAAAAAAACTGAATTTTTGTTTGTAGAGTGCAAACGTGAGTAGCTGCTGAAGTAAGCAAGATATGGACAAGCAATGTAAGTGAATCGAAAGATTGCTGTGCATCTTTTGTTCATTTGCCGTGTCTTTTCATTCGGTTTAGTCGTTTCTTGTATCGAACTAAGTTCATCACAACTTACAACTGATTGAAACAAAGCGTTTTCGTTTGCAATTTTTTTTTAAAGAACCAAGTGAAAATATGTACACATATGATTTAAGATATTTTATTTTAAGACCGTCTTCTATGTACCTTTTTGTTTAGTTTGATTTGCGTGTACTCATGCTCCCTGATTGCATTTATTATAATAAATATATGCAAGCAAGGCAGTGTCAGTTTTACTACACAAAAGTAAACTTTACGGAGTAAACAAGCTACTCATAACTCTATATACATATATTTCAAGTTTGTTTCAGATACAATAGAATATACCAGTATATATAAATATTTGTATACGAGACAAACATAAGCGTACAAACGTGCAAACATTATCGTTTAAAGTATATAGAACTTTACCAGTCAGCCAGTCAGCCAGTCAGTTACAAAAATAGACCAAAATATATTATGCATCATATGAGGAGGCTGGCTGGCTGTTCTTCAACAACAGTGACAAGCCTGTACATAGACGGTACAAGAATGAGGTGAAAGATTGTGTGCAATACCTGCCTTCTCTCTGGCCCCAATTAATATCATCTTTAATACGATATTCTTGAGTGTAGTCTTTATTATTTATGTTATTTAAATGATGCGCTGGCGTTACTTGTCAAATTAATAGCAATTTTTGCAAAAAAAAATTAAAAAAAAAAAAAAATAATAAAAATAAAAATAAATAAATTGCCAAAAATACTTGGGCAACTACCCCGCAACCCCACACGCACACAAACAGCATGCTTAATAGTCTAGTCAAGCCAGAGAACAACAACTGTTCACTCGAGACGTATAGATTTATGAAAATGATTTTAATTGCAACAAAATTTTCATTTTCAAGAACAACGGAAAAAAAATTTTATTTCTTGTTGGTTATGCAGCTTACTTTTGAAATCTGGAGTGCTGTGGATTACTTGTTTTACTTTTTCTGTTTTGTGTCTTAAGACAAAAGACCGACCATTGCTTGTCAATAAAGTTGACGATGTTGCGCTTCTTTAGTATCTCACTCTGGTTGTCTGTCTGTCTGTCCGTCTGTATGTCTGTCTGTCCGTCTGTATGTCTGTGATAAGACAAAGAGCAACACAAGAAGCGTGCTTTCGTGCGTACACGCGGCTATTTCACATTATAAATGCCAAAATTTATGGTTTCTTTGTGCATTCTCGTATGACGATGGCTCTGTCCAAAATGGCTTAAAATAATCGCAACGACAGCGTTGCCATAAAGTTATGCACAAAATAAAGACAAGAAAGAAAAAACGTTTATATAAAACAACATTCCAAGAGGCGTGAAAGTGTTGCTACTACTGCTACACAAAGCCTTATTATTATTATTATCATTTTCATTATCATCAGCTGATGTCAGACATAATGTGCTGTGACATCTGCTAGTTTACACTAAATATTGGAAAATTTCTGAAAGTAGTGTGCTTTTCCAAGTTCAATATTATAATTTAGTATCTGCTTTCATCAGTTGCCATCAGTAAGGTTTGCAATTGCATTACAAACATGTTCACAACGTTTGGCAATTATGGAAACATTGTATTATGCAAGTTATTGATATATTGGAAAATATATGCAGCATATAAACATTTTGAAAGTAGCGATATCGGCGATATTGTTTTACCATTCACACATAGTGTGAAATGTAATTATCAGTTTGTCTGATAGTTTGTAACGCAGGCATCATAGGAGGCATCATATATCCCATAAACTATATATTCTTGATCAGCTCGACAAGACGTGTCGATTCAGCCATGTCCGTCTGTCTGTCATATTGTTGCGCATTTTTTTTTTTTTTTGGGAATCAATTTTAAGATATCCAGTTGCAAGTGAGCACTTAGACTTTTCATTGCAGTTATAGATATTGACATTATCGAATTTGGTTGATCATTGATGAATTCACGTACTGTTTTGATGGAATTTTCGGTGAACAGGGATTCCGGTTGAGTATCATTTATGTTCTTCCGACAGTATTTAAACCACTCTTTTAACAATCAATAATTCTGCCCAGGGATAAACTTGATTCACTGATTGAAGCGTTTCGGTAAGAGTTTTTCAAAGTTTAAAACAAAACTTAATATTCGCTTTTTGTTTGATGCTTATTATTGTACAGCTAACAGAAACATAATTAATACCACTTCAGTTGCAATAACTCCGCTTCCAGTCGACCAAATATGATGAAATTTTGATTGAAAGTTGCCATGTACCTTTTCAATGCCCTATATGTGTGTAGATGGAGCCACCAGAAAATGTTCTAGTTCAAAAGTTCTGTTTATATACTCATTAACTCCACCTTTTTGGTTACATTACCGGCATACAACCAATCGTTAGTTTTACAGTATTGAAACTTTCTCTATATAACAAATATTTTTGTCGTTTACTACTTTTATGTTGACTAACAAAGCTTTAAAATTCGCTAAGACGTGCTATTTGTAGTCAGGGTCTAACCAATTGAACCCTTATAAAATAGGATCATCTGTGTTTGCTAGTACGAGTATTCCCATTTTGACGAAATTTTCAGATAAATCAACGCATACACAAAAGAATGAAATGCGCGCCAAATAGACACTTAAAGAAAGTAGCATTTTGAATACGTGATTGAAACAAATTATGAAACGCACACAAAATAAGCTACACGACACGCATAGTAACTAAAACATAGTAATTAAATCACGTGATGTCGGCGATAGTTGATTTCAACGGTGCTACTTACAATACAGCGGCTAAATCAATAGCCTTATCAATATACCGTTTTGGTGAGCAGTTAATTTCACGGTACGGACCGTTAAATTGGCCGCAAAGATCCTGTAATATCACAGCTTTCGACTTTTTTCTGTGTTGATATGTGAAGTCAAAAGGCTTTACAGATAAGCCAGCTAAAATTGAGGCTTTGGAAGTCGAGTTTTTGAAAATTGATCCTTCAGAATAGACCAGCTTTTAGCAAAAAAAAAAAAAACTTTCCATAACATGAGATTGAATCAACCATTATATAGGCGGATATTGATGACAGCATTTTGGATATTGTTATTGAATTTGTACTACTCAAATCTATACATAATACTATTACATAAATTAATTTTCAAAAGTGAAAATAGATTTTTATGCCAATATTTAATGTTGTGTAATTGTATTATTCGTAAGTAGCTACAAGAGAGCGTGCAATTTTGGATAAAAACACTCTGATTAGATTAAGGTACATTTTTATTACTTCTTCGTGGTGTAGAGTTAAAGTTTTTGTAGCATTATCAAATCGAACCAACGTCATTACAAACTTTACAATCACCAATACACCATTTCCTGCTGATGAATGCATACATAAAGTTCCACGTATTCCATTGCAAATCATTGCCTCTGCCGATGACCGATTTGCAGCAATCATATATATATATATATATATATATATATATATATATATATATATATATATATATATATACATATATATGTATATGTACATATATACTTGCATAAATTACGCAAATAAAGTAATTTCATATAATTCCAGTTGCATTTATGCATAAGTACCATTAGGTACTCTGGCATAAAAACAATATAAAATGATTGCTCAGTATGAAGAACGCGTCATGTTAATTTCATTTTTGTTTCTTCATAAAGTATGATATAAAATACATAAGAGTATAATAAGTATTTCTCATTTGATAATGTTAATGTTGTCGAAATGGTGCCAATAATGCTACCGATAATGATAAACTACTGATCATAATGTTGACGTCTATTAAGTTTATAATAATGATGATAATGATGACAGCATATGAGACGACGACGACGATTCATATAGATATAAACTTGTTTACACTGAATGCTACCAGTTCATGTCAATTTTCTTTCTACCTCTCACTGTCTTTCATATAAACATATGTTTAGACCTTATAACGAAAGAAAACTTCAACTATTTGCAACGGTTGCTCTGGTTTATTTTATTGCTCCGTTTGTCGTTTCGCGGTTAACTCAACTTGAAATCAGGTAAAATATTAAAACAGCTTTGTAAAATAGTAAACACTTTAATAGGCGTTGCAAATTGTATTAAAATAACTAGCATTGAGATATACAGGGTTTCTCAAAGGAAAGTTCACATTTGATTTGCTGATTGCGTGAACGCAACTATTCCGAGGGGCGCGGGAGGTTTTGTCAATCGGTAGCCTAGTTTTTGAGAATTTAGTCGCTATGGAGCGTTTCTCGGGAGCGAACCGGACCGTGCGTTGTGCGTACGTGAGTTTTACAAAAACGGCAAATCAGCGACTGTAGCGCGTAGAATATTCTGCAGTATTCGACATGTTCGTCATTTAAATAATACGCCAAGCCCTCGACTCATTGGAAAATGGGTCGAGAAGTTTGACGAGACCGGTTCAACGCTGGAAAAATCAAAATTCGGGCGTCCAAGGTCCTCGAGAACGTTCGAAAACGTAGACAGTGTTACTCAAGTCTGTTCGTGACAACCCGCACTTTTCGATTCGGAAGCGTGCTGTTGCTTTAAACGTGCATACAACATGGTTCCAGCAGGACGGAACAACTTCACACACGTCCAACAGGTCTTTACCACGACTTCATGAAATTTTTCCTGGCAAATTGATCTCCAGGATTACGTCAAATCTAAAGTTTACGGCAACAAACTATTGACTTTTTGTATGAAAAACTTTTATGGTATGGTAGATTTTAATGGTTTTGTCTTATTTGAACTAGAGATAAACGCGGGATAATAAATTTGTCCCGATCACGCTCGCCCCAAAAGAAAAAAAATGTCTTTCCCGTTCCCGTCCTTCCCGAAGATTTTCAAATTATCCCGCGGGTCCCGAATAACGCTTTTTTTATAATTATTATTTTTTTTTTTTTTGCGAAATTTCAGGCCAGGCGGGAATTTCGGAATAGTCGGGAAATCCCGCAAATTTTTAAAGTTTCCCGATACCAACCGATCTCACAGAAATTGTCGGGTTCCGCGGGATTCAAAATTTTCATATGCACCTCTCCGCACATAACATAAACAAGTTATATAGTCCAGGCAATAAACATCAACCAATTTGATCAACACGATTGTAGCAGGATCATGACATTTCGTGAATCGTATGTACGCTTTTTCACCAAATGTCTACTCTCGGCATTAGATTGTTTATTATAATCTAACTAATCGGAGTTAAGAACTTCAAATAGGGTCGTTAAGCATATCTCTCTCCGTGCTTCGAACTTATCTATACAAATTCTACCACTAGTATTTAAAAAACTTAATGCTAAGCAGTTAACTCAGAGCGCAATAGATTGTACATAAAATTCTGCTACGATTTAAATAATTCTGCTATATATTAAAACAAATTAAATACACATTCAATTGAGCAGTTCTTGAAAGTAAAGTATTTCTGATGTACAAACAACAATCAATGCTCAAATATTATGTCAGTTTATTTCAAATAAGCCGCTGTATTGTTCAAGAGAGCTAATAAAAAAAGGCGAGAAAAACAAAGCTCAAGCTGACGATGGACGAACGATGAATAAACAACGATTAATACAAGCGACATGCATCGTAAAAATCCTAAAAAGAAAAAAAATTATACATGAAGACGAAGTCAATATGAAACTTAATATAATGAGGAAAATACAGAGATGCCAAATATTGCGAACATTTCTTCATACAAGGGAATTTTTGTATAAATTAAGTTTGATACAATTGCTATGCTGATGTGTGATTATGCTGTTGTGTGATGTGCACTAAAATTTTAAATTTTACAGTAGTAATGAAGTATGCCACTATCTTGATCGCACTCATAGCTATTAAATATAAAATAAACAGCTAAGAACACTAGCTAACGAAATTGTCCGACAGTCAACTACACTATACAAATTTTTGCTATCACTCTCACATTTGATCTTGGCGCGTATCGTTTGCACTTATATGTGTATGTGTATATAAGGAGTATGTGTATGTATATATATATATATATAAATATATATATATATATATATATATATATAATATATATATATATATATATATATATATATATATATATATATATATATATATATATAGAGAGAGAGAAAGGTGATACAAAGCTATCAAGTATCGGGTGTACAAATATGTTTTGAGGATTTTGTTCAAAATATTGTCCATCGTTAGCTACGACTATTCCCCATCTTAAGGGACAGCATACGGATTCCGCATTGAAAAAATGTATGCGTCTTTGGACGCGATCCAAGAATCTACCCAATTTTTACTACTTCGCAATATCAGGTGAATACGGCGAGTTTCCAAATTTTCGTTGACGACATTTGCAATATGTGGCGGAGTTTTGTCGGACTGAAAGATCAATTTATCATGTATTTTGGCTTTGAGCTTCAATGCTCGACTCAAATGCATGAATTGTTGTTGGTAACATTCTCCAGTGATGGTTTCGTTTGGCTGGAGTAGCTCATAGTAGATTAGTGCGAGCTGATCCCATCAGATGCATAGCATTAGCTTCTTGCCATGAATATTCAGTTTGCCGTTGAAATTGATACATGGCTGATATTCAGCGCTTTAGATTGTGATAGTGGACTTTTCGTTCCCCGTCATGATTCACTGCAAAAATAAAAAAAAAATTCTGATTTTGCCTTTGAAGCAGTTGTTCGCACGTGAAAAAAAAACCGCTCTTGACTTGAGTTCATACGGTCCCCATTTTTCTTGTTTTTACTGCATGCAATCCATGGTCTTGAGACGGTTTGAAATCGCTTGTTGAGTCATTCCCAAGATTTCAGCGATCTCCTCTTAAGTTTGGCATGCATCTTGAACCAACAACGTCTCCAACTCAACGTCTTTAAACTTTACTGGACTCCTTTCGCGTTTATAGTCACTGGTGATAAAATCGCCACTTTTAAAACGCCAAAACAAACAAGCAGCACTTCTCTCAAATTGTGCTTTGTTAGCACAAATGTTGACACGGTTAGAGCACAATGAAAGTATGTTGTTTACACTTCAGCGAAATGATATGAATTTAGTTACAAGATGGTCCGATGCGATTTAGTACTCAGTAGTTACGTCATATTTTGTAAATCCCTCAAAACTTATTTGTACACCCAATATAAGGAACATTGAATGTCGTGTGACGTTACTTGATACAGCCAACACCGCTGATTGAGCACTTATTTTGACATAGTCCACGTACTGACGAAGAAACGGGTAAAGCTTTTGCAACACATCTTAAAAATGTGTTCCAGCCAAATCCGCCAACAAATCGCTTTGTGCTTCAACCCACCCCCCAACAAACGTCCCTACCCCAACTCAAATTGAAACTCTAAGAGTTGATGTTGATGAAGTTAAGAAACTTATAAAACAGCAACTCAATCCAAAAAAAGGCAGCAGGTCATGACCTAATTACTCCTAAAATGATCATTGAACTTCCTACTCCAGCAGTAATGTATATTTCAGTACTTTTCAATGGTATACTCAAATATGGTCACTTTCCAACTCAATGGAAGAAGTCGATAATTGCAATGATAACGAAACCTGATAAAGATAAAACTCAAGACCTAAAAGTTTATTTTCTGGCCCATCAAAACTCTGCGAAAAGATTTTTCTCTCTCGAATCAAACAACACACAAGCGAAGCTATTCCCTCACATCAATTTGGGTTCCGTGTAAACCACGGCACTATTGAGCCGGTAAACCGTATCACATCAGAGATTCGGACTGCGTTTGAATACCGTGAATACTGCTCTTCAATTTTCATTGTTGTTGCTCAAGCGTTTGACCGCGTATGGCTGGAGGGACTAAAGTACAAAATAAAACTGCTGCTACCTCAAAATACACATAAAGTACTCGAGTCCTATAACAGCAATAATGTATTCGCAGTACGGCAAAATAATTTTATCACACAAGAATCAAAAATAAACGCTGGCGTACCGCAAGGCAACGTACTCGGACCAACATTATATGTCCTGGTCACGTCGGATATACATACCAACTGATAGCAGACTCACACTTTCAACGTACGCTGATGACACTGCAATTTTAAGCAGATCTCAATGCAATGTGTAGAGGCAACAAGACGCCTTGCTGATTATATTTCTCGCCTTGCGCAGTGGTTGGCCAATTGGCGCATAAAAGTGAATGAACATTTACACTTAATAGAAGTACTTGCCCTCCGTTAACTTTGACTAACGTAGTGGTTCCACAGGCAAATGATGTTGTTCACCTCGGAATACATCTAGAAAGACGACTCACTCATCGTAGGCATATTGAAGCAAAAAAAAAAAAAAAAAAAACCCAAATGAAAATCAAAACTAATTCCTTACGCTGGCTCATAAATTCTCGCTCACCACTAAGTCTAGATTACAAGATCTTACTATATAACACAGTAATAAAACCAATATGAACAGACGGCTGCAAGCTGTGGGGCGAGTAACGCGAGTAAAAGTAATGTGGAAATTATACACAAAAAAAGCCTAATCGAAACCTATCTCACCTGGTATATTCGAAATGATAATATTCACAATGATCTCAATATCGCATTTGTAAGAAATGAAGTAGCTCGCTTCCAGCGCATTTACGCAGATAAACTTAATTGCCACTTCAACCTCCTGGCAAAGATCGCTTACCCATCTATGTAACCAGACACGACTAAGGAGAAACGACCTTCCAGCCCAGTAATAAGTTTTAAGGGACCTAGAAACTGTATAAACCGCTGAACCGAGGCTCAGCTTAAGTGCTTAGGTATAAGCGTTTTAATATTATTGTTAGTCTCTAGCGAGAAGATACAATAAATAATTATAAGTTATAAATACTCCAAAGTACGAGAGAGACGATCGAGAAGAGACGATCAAGAAGAGACGATCGAGACGAGACTAGTTTGATCTAGCCATGTCCATCTGTCTGTCTGGTAGTTGTTGAGAATTTTTTGGTTATCAATTTTTATTGCAGTCAAAACTCTCTCTCTCTCTCTCTGACGAACATGTTTAGGGGTAGCTCTCATACAAACCACATACCCACTTTAAACTTTTTCTACTAAAAACTTTATTATTGCAGTCAATATTAATTAGAAATTTGACATGGTGGCTTCTTATGAACGAACGCTTGTCATAAATATCAGAGGACGTGTGCCGCCCACTTTTAGAGTTAGCTCTCATAGAAACCACTAAATAGTTGTTATATGCGATTTGAAATTTCGTGTGAATAGTAGTATTAGAGCAAGTAGATGTTTTCTTCTTCATATTACAATGAAATATAAAGCAAACGAAGGAAAAATATGTTCCAAAGGAGGTTTCACTTTTCAAAAATTTTAAATTGCATATAAATATGATAACAAAAAAAAAAGTTAAAAAATTTATATATACATATATATTTTTCAACTTTTTTTGTTTCGATTTTGTTGTTTGCTGGTTGACCCTGTGCACATTTTGTTTTTGTGTATTTGTTTCAATATGTACATGTGTAGTTATTGTTACCAATTGGAATTTTGAATGCGTTACGCATGCGCACAAAAGGGGAAAAACAAGTTTGCAGCGACAGAGATTGACAATAAGAAAAATAGAAAGAGAGAGAGAGAGAGAGAGAGAGAGAGAGAGAGAGACACAAAAATAAAGTGACTTAAAAAAGCGATTGCAGTTTTAAGCACAAGCTGCGAAGTTTTACCTAAATGCTTTTTATCTCTTTTTTGACTCTAATTAATTATAATTTATTTACATATTTTGATTTTACTTGTTCACGTTTTTTCGATCATTTTCAAATTTTGACAAAAAAAAAAAAAAAACAACAAAACAAAACAGGTTTCCAAAAATCGTTGAGAAAAAATGTTACTTAAATGATTTGGGCAGCTGATTGTAATTTATGCCTGGCGAGACGACTAAGTGTTTTATAAAACAAAGTTCACAAAAGTAGATTTCGAATCGTTCACAACCACCTTCTTTCTATATAATTCATCGAAATTCGAAAGAGAATAACAAAATTGTTATTTCAAAATTTCTACTAAAAAATGTACTAGGTCCGGTGTTAGCGGTCAAAATTCGACCATCTGCATGGTATGAATTCGGCATTTTGTTACTAAAGCACGTTTTATACATGAATAGTTTGGACAATTATTTGCTATCAATTCAATGAAATAATTCAATGAAACAGAAGTTACAATAAGAACATTATTGTTCCGTGCACTTAACAAAGAATATGTTAAAACTACTTGTGTATTATAAGTGTTATTTAGTTTTAAAAGAAGTTTAATAAGTTTTAAGCCAAAATAGCCGAAAACTGAGCAAATATTTTTTGTACACACACACCTACTCAACAATACTATATAAAAATATGCTCCAATTTTTCTTATTTTTTTTTTTTTTTTATACACCTTAAAATGGTTCGACAAAATTTATGTTTACGCATTTATATATAGATTTTATTATAACTCAAAATTACAACTTACCAAAAGTCCAGTTTCAACGTTGGGTATTAAAATTATTTTGGAACCATCCATTAAATTATGATCTTTCAGCGTACCATCTTGGAGTTCTCTGCAATTAAAAGAGCGTGACCGAAAAAAATTTTATAAATTATTTATAATTTTCTTTTTGTTTGAATTACAGTGTCAACAAACAAAAAAAGAAAAAATTAAAGTAAAATATTTACTATATTGCTAAATTGAAAGCTGTAATTGTATTTTTAACGTTAATATTGATTTAATTTGGTTTCTTTTGTTAACTTGTTTTTTACACGTGTTGCGCAAAAACGAGAAAATAAATAAATAAATAAATAAAAATTGAGCAATAAAACAATAATACAGAAATGACAATAAGAGTAAAACATTTAATTTTATGTAGCTAGGGATTAAAAGAATAAAATATCTCAAAATGCATGCCAGACGTAATAGTAATGTAGAAGAGAGGAAAACATTTGAGCGATACAATTGTGCAGCTTATAGACACCAGCACTACTCGAGATATCTATTCAGATAAACTTACGGAGTTATTTCTAAAAGAGATCAACTTTGTATCAAAGTTTCTAGTAGAAACATATTGGTTGACGTAAGAGCTGCACATAAGAGCAGTAGATATATCGTATGGTATCACAATAGTCAGCAACTCTGAACTAAGTGGCGGCACGGAGTCTATCGCCGGCTATAGCAACACAACTTAATCTTACATTTCCAATATAGAAGATTGTTGAAACAAGGCTTTGCTGGGGTTGGGTTGATAGAGACAAATAATCCCCTCATTGCGATCTTTATTTAAGTCTAGTATGCATCTGAAATCTGAAGTTACGGCTATCAATTTAGTTATAGATAGTTATAGTTGATTGGAGAAACATGAAATTGCTGGGTTGGGTTGGGTTGGGTTGGGTTGATAGAGACGATCTAGCCCCGCATTGTGAGCTTCATTTAAGCCTACTGTGCATCTGAAATCTGAAGTTACGGATATCAATTTAGACATTTTGTCTGCAAAATCAAACAAATTTGACATATCGCGACTAAATAAACATAAAAAAACATTTTTAAAAATTTAATAGTTTTTGCATAAAAATTTGCACTGCAACAACAACAACAACAACAACAACAACAACAACAACAACAAAAGAAGCAATGCCAAAAAGTCTGATTGTCACTTGCATTTTTAATGAATTTTATAAAGATATTTATATATATATATATTGGAATGAATATAAATTGTTTGTAGATATATATGTACATACTATATACAATATATTTGTTCATTCTTTTTCGAGTTAAACTTGCGACATTTGAAAAGCCAAAAACGAAATTCGATAGCACATTAAGCGCAAAGGCAATAAAAGAATGAAACAGCAAATAAATAAATCGCATAAACATAAAATTTAAATAAATGCAAGGCAATGACATTTATTTATGGAGCGACTTTGTTGTGTCTGACAAGCAAACAAATTTTTATCATTATACGAGTATGACGCTTATTTTTTTTTTTTTTTTTTTGTTTTAATTAGCAAAGAGTATTTAAAATATTTTCGCAGATACCAAAACAACAAACGCATAAAAACTTTAAAGTTTTATGAGTTAAAAAATTATTATTTCATTGAAAGGCACATAACTCAAAAATTTTAATAAATTGAACAAAATATTTTGCAAAGTGCGTTTTCAATAGTTTTTTCCGAAACTTGAGAAGCTTATAGCTCTGTCAAACGTCATTCGTCGACGTTTGTGTTCTGCCTGTCATAGTCACCCTTTTACAATTTTTATATTTACGTTCGCTGTTGTAGTTGGAAACGGATTCAAAATTTGGTGAAAAAATTAACTACAGTGTGCAGTAGCACATTTTTAGTTGAACATTTTTAAGAAACTGAATGTTTGGTGTGAATTTTGATCAAAATTGGTGGCGTCAATGAGCATTACATCTACCGAAGCGAGTATGTCCAGACGTTCAATGTCAAACGGTATTTGGACATGATAACTGATTTCGTTTTTTTTTTTTTTTTACATCAAAAATGTGACATGCACCTCTGAACGACAGTGCAACTTGTCACATCGGGCTTTTGCAAGAAAAATTCGGAGAAATAATGGAATTTTAGAGGCTTTTTAGACGCTAAAATTGTGTTTATTTTTCTATAGTTTGAAGAAGCACGAAATGTAAATTTAATACATAACACAATTATCTTTATCATGAAATAAAGATCATCACGCGAAAACTTATCATTGTGATTTCTCTCTAATTCATGATATTCTCTCGTCGTTGCCAGCTTGTTTTTTTTTTATAGTAGGGGAGCCCGGTATGCTAAATTTGCAGTTACTAAAGCGTCATGGAGACCCACTGGATTCTGAAGATTAGGTTCGAAAACGAAAAAAAGTTCATGTTAAGTTTTCCATTTTAGTGGCGCAAGAGCGTGTACAAATTTTCAAAAATGTAAAAAAAAAACAAGAAAAAACGTTAACTTCGGTTGAACCGAAGCTTTAATAACATTCACACGAAACTTTAAATAGTATTGTAATACATAAAAGTGGTGGTTTAAATAGGGGGTGGTACACGCTCACTAGTAGATGTGTATGAAGCGATCTAGTAGATGTATAAGATGCCACCACATTGAATTTCAAGTTGATATTGACGTTTTCCATACAAATGCACAAAAGTGATCTGTGGGTTTATATGCGACTATCTCAAAAAGTGGGCGGAACACGCCCCTTTGTATATGTATATGAAGCGGTTATCCATTAAAATCCACAAAATCAAATTGCAAGCTAATATTGATCTAAATGAAGGATTTTTTCATAAAAAACACAAAATTGCACGGTGGGTTTGTATGGGGGCTACCTCAAAAAGTGGTCGGGCCACGCCCAATTGTCTATGTATGTTTAGCGGCTGTCTCTTAAAAGGCACCATATCGCATTTCAACCTAATATTGACTTTAATAAAAAAGTTTTTCTTACAAAAAGTCAAAAGCGGACCATAGGTTTGTATGGGAGCTACACCAAATAGTGGGCGTGGCAAGTCAATCTTGATACTCTATAGAACTACAATAAAAAGAAGTATATGTGCAAAATTTCAACTGGATAGCATAAAAATTGGTCCCCAAAAAATGCGCAGCAAAATGCGACGGATAGACGGACAGACAGACAGACGGACATGGCTAGATCGATCCGTCTCGTCGAGCTGATCAAGAATATATATACTTTATGAGGTCTACGATGGCTCCTTTTATGCGTTACAAACTTTCAGACAAACTGATAACACCATTTCACTATGTGTGAATGGTATAAAAACAGTCACATGGCAACACTCGAGCGCGTCAGACATACATAGTGTAAACGCGCTTTGACTTTCTGATAACCGAGAGATATTAATCTGACGATTAACTAGTGGTAGTGCGTCAGCTTTTCATAAAGACGGTTTAACTTGATGTCCTAGTCGTCCTAACTGATAATCTGACAATTATATGGAGAGATATTATTAATATGACAATTTGAATTTGACAATTTCTTACTAGTGCCTTACTAGGTCCCCGCGATGCCACTCCTTCCCCCTTCTCACCTTCCGTATGCTCCTTCTTATTGAAACAAAAAAAAAAAAATTGAAGAAAAATCTAAAAACCAGTCTTATTTTTCAAACTTATCGAATATATAGTTTAATAACTTATCGATAACAATGCGTTCTTAATGTATATCGATAGTTTTCCAGCTCTAGTCAGTGAACGGTGCGAGAGAGTGAGAGATAGAGAAATAGTGAGAAGGAAAGAGAGGTGCGGCGCATCTGTACGCTTCATATTTTATTGATGTATTTAACTACATCGCCCCATGAAAAACGTCAGATTATATGTTTTTCGTAATCCTAAAAGAATTTCTTACAAAATAAAAAAAAAAATCTATCGCCCTCGAGTATTTCGAGGTGACGTTTTGTTTTTTTTTTTTACATCTTTGTGACTCGCCATTTCCTCAAATTGTTAGATTATTGAAATATACACTTTTCTGCATATACTTAACTTACCTTACCTTAATCTGACGCGCTCGACTTTTTCAGATGATCGATTTTTTTTTTCCTAATCTGACGGGCTGCCCTCAACGCATGCCTTTATATTAAGCGTTCATATATGGTAGGGATACATTACAGGGTACAAGGTTTCTCCCCATATGATTTTCTGACGCGCTCGAGTAACGCGCAAAATCCCCGCTTGGGCTCCCCTACTATTATGTTTTGTGCTAAATGATAAATTCGAGTTGGTGGTTTTCTGGTTTTACTTTTTAATTTTCAATTGCTTCAACAAGGAAATATCGTCAAATGACACTATTTTAGCTTTTTCGTCGTTCTATATTAGTATTTAATATTTATTTATATTTATATTTATATTTTTGATAGTAATTTTTCTGATATGCATTGCCAGCTCGCTTCACATACAAGAAATGATCTAAAAATAACCAAACTTTTAATTTAAATTATAGAACACGTAGCGCCATCTATTAAATGTTGGCAGGTACATTTTTCTTCTTTCGAAAGCAGACCCGTAGCATCTAATCAATCGTGTTGAGTTAGTAGAAAATTTAACTGTGAGAATGCTAAGAATGCTAGAATGAAAAGAATTAAATTCAACTTACTATACAAGCTACAAAAAATATTTACTGAAGATTTGGCTAAAAAATAGGTATATGTGCACGTTTTGTTCCACATCAGTTAAATGATGATCAAAAAATCGCTCGTGTAGTCAATGAATTTTTAATAAATAAATAGATTTGTCTCATCGACCAACCTCCTCCTCCGTATTCGCCTGATCTTTCACCGTGCGATTATTTCTTTTGCAAACTGCAATGAAAGAAGCTTTTTACGATAGTATTCCAGTCATACAAGCAGCCGTGACACACAGGTGCTAAAGATCATCCCAGAAAGCGAGTTTAAATAGTCTATGCATAAACTGGTTGAGCGTTCTAAACGTTGTGTTGTGTTAAATGAAACGTTTTTTGAATAAATATTAGCTTTGAAACATAATACCATGCTTGTTTTATTTTATAACTAAAAAGTTCGGTTATTTTTAGATCAGACCGTGTAGTGGCAGCTTTAAGCTTATTTCATGATAATGAAAATATGGTATAAACAGGAATTTAGAAATATCGTCAAATGGGTAATTTCATGAAATATTTCGTAGAAACGAGATATAAGTTTATTGAATCCATTTTAGTGTTAAACAAAAAAAAAAACAACAAATTAAGCACTTTTTTTTTTTATTTTTGTTATTTAAAATATATGGATACATATGTATATATTAAATTGTTTAATTTTTATTTTTTGTTTTGTTTTTTTTTTTTTTACTTTATTTTTTGCTATTTAAGCAATTACGGTTGCTTTATTAACACCTGCAATGCAAATGCAAATACAAATACAATAAAGACGACGGCGAAAAAAATTAATTAAGCTTAAAAAGTGTCAACAACGTTTAAACTTTTGACTCCTCTCAGCAAAACTGCAGCAGCAACAATAAAATAAATAAATAACAAAAAAAAAACAAAAAAAAAACGCACAAAAATTGTAAATGTTTAAATAAAAAGAACAGAATAAGCGTAAAATAAATTCGCTTGCTTAAAAAAAAAAAAAACAAAAAAACAAAAAAATACAATAAGAAACAAAAAAACTGCCAAGTGGTTGAACTTTCGTTGAAATTTATGTTTGACTTAAAAAACATTTTCTATAGAACTGAAGCTTTTATAGAATAGTTATGTGTCTTAAAGTCGCAGGAACAGAATGCCTTAAATGCATAAAAAGCGTTTGAAACTCGCGAATGAAGACAATAAATATATCAAAAACTTCGTAAACTTCGTAAACTTCCATAGCTGAGAACAAAAAATCTGAAGACAGGGTTAGTCTTATAGGTTATTAAAGTGGCGCAACATGATAAAAAGTGGCGCAACATTTTGTGGAGTGATAAAAATAAATTACAATTAATTACTTACAAATTCGTAAAAGAATGGATTCGAGAGAACAATGTGAGCCTGTTGCACCGGCCAAGCTCCGACAACCGACTTAAATACTAAATATAAAATCTTTGAAATGAATTGAAGCAAAGAATTGCAAAGCAAGTTTTCAGAAATAAGAACCAATTATGGGATTTTGTACACAAAACTTGGTACTTTCGTACCAGTGGAGCAGATTTGCAGAAGCCTAATATGTGTATACAAAAAGCTGTAAATTTGGGTAGGTAATTTGTAAAATCTAACAACATAAACGGTATGCACTTTTTGTTTGTTGGAGCCTACCCCAAAATGGGCATTCAACGTCCCTTGATAATTATACGAGGTGATCGTGCATATGAAGCCACCATGTCCAATGTCAAGTTGATTTTGTCTGAAATAATAATGAAAAATCGCAAATTTGGGTGGTTGGTTTGCCCTTAAAATGGAACAATCACATCTATTTCTCTATATGTGAGGCGTTCGGCTCATAAGAAACTGCACAATATACAATATACAAAGTTGATATTTACTATAATAAGAAAGTTTCCAGACACAATTCACAAATTTGATGGTAAGTTTCTATGCAGGCTACCACTAAAATGGGCATGACATGTCGCTTGAAACCGTCATGTCAAATTTCATGTAGCTATTGACTGCAATTGAAATGTTTTCCATACAGAAGTCAAGAATCAAGATAATGTTGATAACTTTCTATGATTCCAAGGGCATTGTTCACAAGAAATTTGTTCCAGAAGGTCAAACTGTCAACGGAGAATATTATTTACAAGTTTTACATTGTTTGTGGTCGAAAGTTCTACGTGTTAGGCACGAATATTTCAAAGGTAATCAGCTGTTTTTATTGCATGATAATGCAACACCTCACAAGACCTAAAAAAGTCAATGAATTTTTGATGAAATAACAGATTTGTCTCATCAAATACCCTCCGTATTAGAAAAAACTAAAAAAAAAAATGTCTGTTTATCCAATCGCCACGATACTTCACAGGAACACCCACGGGACTAATTTGAATATTGCCACAAAATTTGATCAAAATCGGTTGAGCGGTTCCGGAGTCTATAGATAACATACATACTTCCATTTTTATATATATTATTAAATTATTATAAAATACATATATTATTAAATACATATATTAAAATAGTAATAAAATTATAAAAACACCAACTCATGATCATTGACCGCTTTAGCTCATGACCAGCTGGTGCGACATCTAGCGTTGATTTGAACATCTAGTTCGTTTGCTAGCGCTTATGTGAAATTGTGTGGTCCTCCCCACCTTCCACATACATGCATACTTCCATTTATATATATATATATATATATATATATATATATATATATATATATATATATATATATATATATATATATATATATATATATATATATATATATATATATATATATATATATATATATATATATATATATATATATATATATATATATATATATATGAGAGAGAGTAGTAGAGAGTAGAGAGAGAGAGAGAGAGAGAGAGAGAGAGAGAGAGAGAGAGAGAGAGAGAGTATATCTCTCTCTCACTCTCTCTCTCTCACTCACTCACTCACTCACTCACTCTCTCTCTCTCTCTCTCTCTCTCTCTCTCTCTCTCTCTCTCTCTCTCTCTCTCTCTCTCTCTCTCTCTCTCTCTCTCTCTCTCTCTCTCTCTCTCTCTCTCTCTCTCTCTCTCTCTCTCTCTCTCTCTCTCTCTCTCTCTCTCTCTCTCTCTCTCTCTCTCTCTCTCTCTCTCTCTCTCTCTCTCTCTCTCTCTCTCTCTCTCTCTCTCTCTCTCTCTCTCTCTCTCTCTATATATATATATATATATATATATATATATATATATATATATATATATATATATATATATATATATATATATATATATATATATATATATATATATATATATATATATATATATATATATATATATATATATATATATATATATATATATATATATATATGTATATAGATTTATATTAATAAAAATAAATAAAATTTCTAAAATAAAAGTAGCCTAAGTTACTCCTTATTACATCAGCTATCTGCCAGTGAAAGTCCCGTCAAAATCGGTCCAGCCGTTTCAGAGATTAGCCGGAACAAACAGACAAACAGACAGACAGACAGACAAAAATTGTAAAAAAAATGTATTTTGGTATATGTACCGCATATGCATTTAGATAAAAGCGGTTATTTTAATATTACAAACAGACACTGCAATTTTATTTATCTGTATAGATGTATAAATTCTAAAATACTTCTACTATACTTCTAAGCTATGGTAGTGTACATAATATTTTGCCCATAAGCTTATGTGGCAGAAACAGACAGTTCATGGAAAGTGCTTAAAAAATAATAAACGAATGTTCTTCTGTACGGGGGTATGTGTGTATATTAAATTCGTAGCTTTAAACGCTTCTAAAACAAATCTATTTATAACTCTAACTAAAATAAAAATTATCATTTGTTTTGGTTAGCAACTGTAAACGTTTTTATTTGTTGTTACCAAAAATTATTTAGTAGCAACGAAAGAAAAAAATCCATAGTAGCAGTAGCAACAAGCAAGCGTGGAAAGAAATTGAGAGAAAGCTGTAGAAAGAGAGTATGCAATGGCAACCAATAAATGAGCACAACTAACGAAAGGTAACAAGGAAGTGTTCAGCTGTTAAGCTGGCGGCGGTAGCCACTTGGGCATAAACGATCAAAGCACAAAGAAAACGCAGAGGATCAACATGCGACTTATTAATGTACAAGTGGCACCATAAGTGATGAGGACAAAGACGGAAGGAAGCGAGAGAGCACTGTGCAACAAACAAAAGGTAAAAATGTAGCAGAGAGCGCATCACCATTCTCATCTTTTACTCTGCAGCATAAGCCAGAAAGAAAGAAAGCAAGCAAGGAAACAAACTAATCAAAAACAACAAACAGAAACGTGTTAGCATGAAAAAATCATAATGGCCGACAGATAACAAAAGAAAAAAAAAATAAGACAAGACAAGAGAAGATCTCAAAAAATAACGAAATATAATATAAATAACGTAATCAAACAAGATAACAAAGAAACTACAAACATAAATGCATATGTGTACATTAGGTTATCTCTGTGAGTATCAAGGTGTGTGTGTGTGTGTGTGTGTGTGTGTGTGTGTGTGTGTGTGTGTGTGTGTGTGTGTGTGTGTGTGTGTGTGTGTGTGTGTGTGTGTGTGTGTGTGTGTGTGTGTATGTTGTGTGTAAAATCAAATAAACTTAAACAACAAAGGCAGCATAACTAGCAAAATTAGGTTTGCTGAAACAATAGCAATACAAACATTACTCTCTTAGCTGCACGCTCTCGCAAGCTATGTATGCATATCATATTCACCACATAAACTTTACACATTACACCATACTGAAACATGCGGACCGACGTGGTCAAGCCGACCCCAAAAGTAATAAAAGGCAAGTGTACATATGTGTGCGTGCCGCGTGAAATCACCGCAAATTGTGCGTCTGATGAGTATGCCACATGCGATACAACATCAACAGCAACAACAACAACAAGTTAAAAAAAAGACACGCCAAAAGATTGCATCAGAAGCAGCAAACGAAAATGCAGTCAACAGCTGCATCACACAGTGGTGTATCAATTGATTTAAATTGTCTTAAAACTTTATTACTTCTTAGCAGACATTGCTGTGCGCACTAATTAAGTCGTTATTTTTCAAAAAAGTGCAATACATTAAATTAATCGTTTACAAAAAATAATTATATAGGTACATCTAAAAAGAGTATAGGTTCTGTAAGTGATTCCGAAATAGATCTGCCCAGTTTGCCTGTTTCGTAAGATCTCCAAATATAACGACTAAAAAACCCATTTTACGACTATATTTAACAGACGTGCTCCCATTTTCACTTACTTTTACGATTTTTTGCGCAAGTGTATCATTTTAGCTTTGAATCCTACTTTACAATTAAACTAAATTGCATAGAAAGTGACAAAAAACTCAAATTTTTCATATACTGCATAGGCAAATAAAACAATTTATAAAAAATAAATTTGAAAATAAACACCAAAAGATTGCTGAGAAATTTAATGTAAGTAGTATGTACATTTTTCTTTTTTCTTTTTTTGCTTTTCTTTTCTTTTAGAATATTTTATTATTCTGTTAAATACCTTACGACTGTAAATTCATAGCATACCTTGTAAAATCTCTAAATTCATTTTTTATACCTTAAATAAACAATATCGAGCTGATTCTCTGAAGAATCGGCGGTATTTGTAAACATACGAGTTCTAGTTTTAAGTTGTAAAATAAGACAAAAAATTGTTGTGTAAAGATATGAAAAGTAAACAAGTAAAAAAATGCAAGCGTTATGTGCTATCAAAACTAATATATACACAAACCTCAGTATATACTAAACAAAGTAGTTATATCTTAACTAATTAAATTATGCTACTTTCTGATGTAAATAGTATAAATTAATATTCTCAATTTTCGTTTAAAACATATTTTAAAAATGTTACTCTATATTAAACTAGCACTCAACTATATTAGAGTCTCCACACACCAAATTTGTATATATGTACCATATAATAGACCTTGATTTTCTAAACTATATAAACTATATAAGAAAGTATGCTAATCAGCTGCTCAAATTTTGTTTACAGTTTAAAAATACATTGGATTTTGAGTTTTGCAATACAAAAACGAAAATGCCGCTCCCAAATTTATTGCTAATTGATCAGAAAAAAAAAAAACTATGAGCAAAGTAAGCTTAAGGAATGCCAGTTGACAAATTTTTGCGGCAATAGATTATTTTTATTTTGCATTACCAATTGAATGAAAATTTCAGAAAATATAAATCAATGTGCGCAAATTTACGTAGAATTTGTAAATAACGTCGCAGCTGATTTGTTTCTTGTTTAGTGTAGCAGAGATGTCAACTATACACGCAACATACTGTTATAGCATATTTTATCGCACATAACAAATTAACATATTTGTTACATAATTATACTTTTCTCATTTTCAAATTTATTTCAAAAAAAATGTTGGAAACTTCATTTAATCAAATGCGTAATGATTGACGGTGCTGGCACCATATCGACTTTAATTTTGATATGATTACGATGATATTATTTTAGTATTAATTTTGTGAAATTTGACTTTATTGATTTATGTGGAAACACTAAAACGTCAAATTTACACATGCCAATGGTTTACACCACCCTTGTAGTTCAAAGGTTGTTGTAATTACCCAATGAATTCGCAATTTTTGTCGAATTGAACATTGGTTTAACATTTAGGTAATTAATTTATTTAACTTTCTATTATTTCACAACATGGAACAACGGTTTGAGACGAAAAATCAACAACATTAAAAATATATATATATATATCCTATACTAAATTTTAATAGCAAATTTACTAGCAGCTTTTTTCGCTACTAAATGTACAGTTGACTATTTCAAAAAGCACAAAATTTAAGTTCTCGACTTTTTGTGATAAATTCATCGCTAAATTATTTCTTACGAAAGCCTACTACTGAAACAAACAAAAAAAAACATTTAGTACCACTGTGCAGTCGCGTCAAAAGTTTATCTTTCACCACGATGCACAACACATGGCCGGCAAACGTGTGGTGAATATATAAAGTTAAGAGAAAAGTAGCAGCTATAGCAGCACTTAAGAAAAAGAGAGAATAAACCGTCTCTCTGCTGTGTGTTTGCGTGTGTAAATTGATGCGGTAATCAAAGTGGTTAAAGAAAGACAGACAAGAACAACAAAAAAAAAAAACAAAAACAACAAAAACAAAAACGCGCTGATTGATTGATTGATAAGATTGTCAGCAGCCATATGCGCACGCGTTAAAGCGAATGAATGCATTGCTCTTTTTCTGAATATTCGTTAAAATTATGTTTCTGTTTTCGTTGCAGCAAATTTAGGTCAAAATGCAATAATTTACTTTGTTTTTTCGATAAATGAAAAGTAGTCAGGCGCGTTGTTCCGCTTGCACTTACAATGATTACATGCTCTCATTCACTCCCTTTTTTATCACAGCGTAGTAAAAGCAAAATAATCAAAAGCAATGCAACTTTTTAACGTATTCAAAAAACGCCATTTTTTATGAAGGGTAAACACAATTGTTATAAATTGATTTAAACAGGAAACACAAAGTAGTAAAATCGCCGTCAATGCTGCCGCCGGCGACAACGGAAACACAACACAAAGACAAAACGTTGCAAAAGCAAATGCAAATACAATGGTGAAATCAAACATGAGCAAAGAAAATTTAGCAAAATAGAAAAAAAAAAAAAAAAACTATTAAGCTAGACAAGTTGCGTGAAGCTTACATAAGAGAGAAGAAGAAGAAGAGAGAAAGAGAGAGCAAGAGCAAAGAATATAAATTCAACTATGTAAAGAGCGAACCGCTAAGCTGCAGAAACAAGAGTATACGCCAAAAAGCGGGTTAGAAAATATTTAGTAGTGATAAAGGGACAAAAAAAAGCGGCATTGATTAAAGAAAGAGAACACAGGCCGTTTTGGTTTTTCGGCAAAGACGCGGCATGGTTAGCGAAAGGAAACGAAAAGAAAGCTGCATGTGAATAAAAATAGAATATGTCAAAGAGAGAAAAAAAACAGCGCTTAGATTAGGCCAAACTAAAACAACAACAACAATGATTAAACAACAAAGGAATTATGCAAAACTTTACGCAGTTATGCAAACAAGAAAAATAACGAGAGCATAAAATAAACTGCCACAGCAACAACAACGGCAGCAAAATGCACACAACTTACATACATATGTGTGTATGTATGTAAGTGTACAACAACAAAATGTTGATTGATGCAGCAAGCGCATACAAAAACCAATTGCAATATGTGCAAGCCAAAAAAAGAGAGAAAGAGAGAGAGCACATCCGCAGAATTACATTGTGATGTAAATGAGAGAGAAAGAGAGAGAGAGAGGGTAAGAGGTATGGTAGGTATGGCTAAGCTTTGTTTGGTCAACTATTACATCTCCATTGGCGAGGTTTCTTCGAAAAAGTCTTGAGACTACTTTATTTTTGAAATGTTTACTAAAAGACCACTTGAACTTGATTCGTGTGTGTAGCAAATGGGAGAAATTTAAGTTAATAGACATCATCATAAGATGCTTAATATAATTATACGACAGATATTTTCGATTTGATTTAGCTCAGGTGAGCGGTTGGCTAGTCCATAACATCAACTGAGCACACGATTCTAGAAATGCTTTCGTTTGGCGGCTTGTATTTATTCGCGCATACATAAAAATGTGCAGGCGTTGCATATGCTCCTGCAGAAACGAAAGGCGACTTGACTTCTCCACTTCAAAGTGCGCAACACGCTCATATGCAAAATTAGGGTACTGCTAAGTGCAGCGAGTTGAAGTTGAAGTGCTTGCCTAAAATTCAACGCCAAACCTGTTTCAAAAGCTTTGGTTTTCGCCCAGAAACAATTTTTTTTTTTTGTAGCATAATTGACTGTTTTTTTTTTTTTTCAAAAACTGATTATTACGCACCGTGTTGGATCAAACAATTTTAAAATTTGGCTAACATATTTTCGTATGTATTCTATAAATGTAATGATTGAAAATATGCAAAAAAAAAAAAAACAATTCTAGTAAAACTAACGTTACTTATCCCGTTATGCCCAAAAATGGCGTGCTCCCGTTGGCGTTCAGTCATTTATTCTTTACACTGTCATTAACTTTTTTTAAAATCTGTTTATAAATCGATTTGATTTAGTTTGGCTAATTTTATAAATCATATTTTTTAAGTGTCGTATTTATGCCTTATGTAGAAAGTAGAGTCCTGCATGTATTAATTCATTCCAACTACTTTATGCACTACTTTCACATTCAGTTCATGAATGCAACATTCTAAAATGTCAACATTCATTTTACTCAATGCAGAATTAATACCATTCACTTTGAATGAATGAGTGAAATGTAAATTCATTTTACAATGAATGCAGGAAAATTCGTTAAAATGTAACGGTACATGTACATATAGTATGAATTTTTTTCTCTATCTCTAACAATTTAGCAAATGCTTAATATTTATTTTTATAAAGTACATTAAAATTGTATTTTCGCTTTTTGAAAAGATTTTTATTCAATTTTTTTTTTTTTTTTCATATTTCTTGAAGCTTTTCGTAAACAGTTTAATGAATATTGCGTTTTAGATCGTCAATGTTTTGTGTCTTCTTATTTAAACCTAAAGCTATGTTTAGACCTAAAGCACGTTTTAGATCGTTAATGTTTTACGTCTTCTTATTTAAAGCTCCATACTGAGATCGATGAAAATTTTTGATATCAAAAAAAAAAAAACTTCATATAAAAAGAAAAACGCTGTCAAACAACAATCAAAGATTTTCGGCACAAACGGTTTTTCATTGAGTACTCAGATAACAAAAATGTTTGCTAACAAAAATACTTCATATACTCAAAAAACAGTTGACAAAAAGTGTGACCTTTTGCATATCCGTCACAAAAAAAAAAAAAAAAAAAAAAAACGAAAGAAAAACGAAAGAAAAACCAATATTTGTGGACTTTTCACCTAATAAATATCTGACTTTAGTATATCATGTTGATTTGGGAACACTGTTTTTTGTTTAATTCACATAGCAATTTCGGTAGCAAAAATTTTCATCGATCTCAGTATTTGGCTTAACTGATAAAAAGTCCTCATTACGCCTAATCTAGTGAAATTTTTACAACTCAATTTTTAAAAATACTGAATTTGCTACAGTCTTATTTTTATATATGTATACATACGTAGTTTTTCACTGCTTGTGACTAATGCATTAACTCATATAAATATCTTGTAGCACTCAGAAATCTAGATAATAAATAAATAAAATAAATCTTATTTATTACGACGAAAGTATTTATGTATATCGTTACAGAGAATTTAAACAAAAGAGTTTATTGTTGTTATAAATCGTATAGTATAGTATACGTGTGTGTATGTCTGCACATTCACACCAGCTTACAAATTATGATTTTCTTTATTGTTTTACAGAGTTTTGAAACCACCCTCATAATATGTATGTGAAAAAGCGTGTGGCAAGGAAATGAAGTTAAACGAGTTATGGTATGATGGAGTAATAGACTGGGCATACATTTGTTGATGCTCTATGTATACATATGTATATGTACATATGCATCAGATACTTTGTTGGCAATGAGAGAGCACATTTTACATATACACGTAGTACAAAATATGTATGTATATAGTAAAAAAAAAAAAAAAAAACGTGCTTTTTTTGGCCACGTTCTCTGACTTTTTTTTTTTTTTTTTTTTTAATAGAGGAGAGCAGTGATGCCATCTAGCCGGTTTTTTGTTTCACTCGTGCGCACAAGTAAAGTTCAAGGCAAAACTTGAGCTCAGCAAACAAAAAAAAAATAATAATAAAGAGAATTCGTATGTGCGAAAGAGACAAAAATGGCTAGTAGACATCAAAGGACCACAAGTTACACAGTCAGTCAGTCAGTCAGTCAGCAATAGCAACAACTACAACCGGCAACACATACGTATACGAAACGCGTGTGGTTCGCCTGTGTGTGTGTGTGTGTGTGTATCTGTGTGTGTGTGTGTGTGTGTGTGTGTGTGTGTGTGTGTGTGTGTGTGGGGTTCTTATGACGGAGAACATCCTCATCGTCCTCGGACAGTCAAGTGGTGAGTTTATGTTGCACTTTAAGCTTTGTTGTACTCGTATCCATACCTTGCGGCAGTGCTTAGAAACAAGAGACGAGGGTAGTTCTTTGAATTTGAATTGTAATTCTCCGAAATTTAAGTAAACCATAGACATTTTGAATTGGAAATAAATACCTCATTTATGTATGACTATGTACAGACTAGATGAGGTGACTTAATTCCGTGTTAGAGATTAAATGGATTTCATCTTTCACAAACCAAACAACAATTAGAGAACGAAATTTAAGTAAAAAGTACAACAGACATATGCTTTGGTTCATGTTTCATTCACAATATGTCTTTTAAACTTGTATATACCTTTGTCCCCTAGAGCGAAAGCTTACATTATATTATATCAAATCGTGCATGAACAATGCGAAAAGACAGCAAAATTGGCGGCGTGGGTGCTTGCTGGGCTTAACTATGTGAAGCAATTGGATGAGACTCCTCGGTATGCATACATGACCGAGCAGACCGAAATGTCGCTATCATGCTACCATAAAAGACAAAACCCATTAGGGTTAGGCAGCAACGTACGCCAGGTAAGCTAGTACGAGGGGTACTATTTATATTTCGGGAATAGCAAATAATAACAAACATTTTTAAATGAAAATTGCTTTATTGTTTTTCAAAATAATCCCCTTGATGATCAATACACTGTTGCATTCGTTCAAACCATTTGTCATAGTAGTTTTTCCATTCCTCTTGAAACACCACCAAAACATGATTTTTTAAAGCTTAAACTGCTACTTCGGCGCACGTAAATCGCTCGTAAAACCACGCAGTTTAGCTTTGATACTCGGTAACAAGAAGTCATTGGGTGCCAAATCAGGACTGTACGTAGGATGAGTCATTAAGTCGATGTGTTGACTGCTCAAAAATGCACTTGTTTGACGAGTTGTGTGAGAGCTCGCATTGTCATGATGGAGAATGTTTCGTCTTTGGCGGTTGGTTTTACGAATTTCTCCAAATGGTCGTGTACAACTCAGAATTGACCGTCCTACGTTGCTCAAGTGGAACAGTGGCCACATGACACATTCCGCCGAAGAAACAGGCGCTCATTTGCTTCGCTGTGCTTCTTCCACGAACAACTTTAGTTGGATTTGGCTCGTCGTGGAATACCCACACTACGGTCGATTGCTGTTTTGTTTCCGGCTCATACGCATATATCCATGATTCGTCACCTGTCACTATTTTATGGACGTCTTTTAAAGCACCACGATCGAACTTTTTAATCATTTCCTTACACCAATCGACGCGAGCCTTTTTTTGAGCGATTGGTAAATTATTATCCAACGAGATCAATTTTTTTTTACAGCTAAGTGTTCAAGTAAAATCGAATGTATTGAAGTGGAACTAATGTGCAAGGATGCCTCTATCTCACGATATGTCACATGACGATATGACGATCTTGCATTATCAGTTCACGCACTGCATCGATGTTTTTGTGCACAACAACCGATTTTGGACGACCTTCACGGAATTCGTCGGAATAGCGACCGAACTACGACCACGATTGAATTCACTATACCAGCGATATACTGTGGTTTTTGATGGTGCTTTATCGCCATACAAAGAACTGAGGTCATTGGCACATTCTTGTTGAGATAATCCACGTCGAAAGTTGTGAAAAATATGCCAACGGAAACCTTCTCTTGAAATTTCCATGCCAAAAAAAAAAATGTCAAACTTTATTATGGTGTTGCCAGATTTTAGCTTTTGACATTAGTGTTGCCACAGTTCCCGAAATATAAATAGCAGCCCTTGTATACTCTTAATAAGTACCACAAGCTGAGTTGATGTAGCATGGCCGTCTGTACGTTTTTATCGCCATGAAGATCTTCCATGAGTTTGCAATAAAACAAATATCCAAATGTGTATATTTAGATTCGCGTAAGACATTTTCAGGCAGAGTATATAAAATTAATGTGTCCACCTTCTTGTAAGAACTAGAGCTTCCATACAAACAAATACCATTAATAACTTGCTTACTTCTGCATTTCAGACACCTTCTATTCATATTATTTTCGTAAATATGTACATACTACTAAAAATTCCTACTACTGGGCAATGTAATTGTACTTCCCTCGTAAAATAAAATGCTTAAGATAAGCGCTGCGCTGTTCTGTAAATAAAAGTTAGACGAGCGTGCAGAGCTGCGAGTTGAGTTTTGAACTTTTCGCAAGCGCGGGGTAGGGGGGGAGTGAGTGGTAAAATCGAATTTTGTTGCTGGCGTGCAGCTTAAAGCCTTTAAACACAAATCGCCTCTAACACCCCACCCTACCCCACCCCACTACCCTCCCACCAACCACTGGAAAAACTGAAATTTAAAGGAATAAGCAGCAGCAACAACAACAACATGCAATGGCATAACAACAACAAGCGAAAATTGATTGCAATAAGAACAAAAGAAAATGCAAGAAGAAAAAGGAAGAGAAATAGTATACTATGTATATTGAATTGACCAAAACTGAAAATGAAAACCAGCACAAAAGCCGCCTTTGCATGCGTGCGTCTGTATATATGTGTGTGTGCGTCTGTGTGTGTGTGTGTGTGTGTGTGTGTGTGTGTTTGTGCACCATTGCGGAAGCAGCAAGTGAAATGGAAAATGGGGGCGAAAATGTATAAAAGCCAGTGAGTGACGGCTTCGACGTTGAAGTCGACTGCGAAGCCGTTTGTTCTTCACGCAGCGATGCTTTTTAAATAATGACCAAAAAAGTCATAAAATTCCACCACCATTACACAGATACACACACACACACACACACACACACACACACACACACACACACATAGATACATTTACAATATACACGGGCAGCACACTAGCTGAGATTTTCTATGTGTATGCATGTATATATGTATGCATGTATGCATGCGTTTGGGTGTCCATGAGTAAGTTATCATGTGCTACAGGATACACATGAACAACAGTAAATCAGGATAAAGAAGCAGCAGCAGCAGAATTTATATTATACAAGTGATATTGGTGGAGACTTTAGAGCGGCGTCTGATGTTGCAAATGTGGCAAATGTTGCCTATGCTGTCTCAGGGTTGCGGCACGGCATATACGGCATATATGTAGATACATACATATTTACTTCAATTCAAAACGAACGAAATTCTATAAATGATGCAGCAGTAAAACAAAAAGCAACGCTGCTATTTGTATAGGCCGTAAAATGCCACCACCAACTGCACGCACACAGCAGCAACAAGGAAGAAACCAAAACACAATAAAATAAAAAGAAAGCAGCTAGAGTATAAAGAAGCCACAGTCGACGTCGTTGTTGTCATTGTCGTCGTCACCACCACCAAAGATATAGCAGTAGACATTACAATCATTAAGCAACCTACCAACCAAGCAACTAGGAATCTACCACCGACGCGTATAGCTTCAAATAAAAAAAAGAAGCACACAATAAATGTTCAAATCAAGACATATGTATGTATATGAATGTATGTACTGTCTATGTACAATATGGGAAGTCAGACAGGCAGACAGACAGACAGACAATCGGTTTATTGATTCAATAATTTTTAGAGTTAAGCTTAAATACAAAATTATCAGAGAACCACTAATTTAGCTTACATATCTCAATAAATACGACAAACTTTGAAATACATACATATGTATGTTCACTTTTCTCACCGGTTATAATTGTATTGATTCATACCAAGCAAGCACTCCAGAAGCCTCAACTTGACACAAACCATAAGTTGAAAACGTGATTAGTTCAAATGGAAAACACTTTTTTTCGCACCCGATATTTGGTAATTTCCACGTCATCTACGATTCACATTTAACATACTATAACGTATGTTAAAACTAGTTGGAAATTACAAGGCATTAGTTTAATTGGTCATGCTGAATACAGTCTTGCTGAATACAAGCCAAGCAAGCCATTCCAACTACGACAGCTAAAACTACAATTGGCGCAGTGTTCACAAAGTATTTGAATCCAGTAAAATTAGTGGTTATTTAGTATATGTATATATATATATATATATATTTTTTTTTTTGTTCCAACACTTAAAAAGTTTGTGGCAACACTTAAAAAGTTTATCGCTTATCGAGCATATTTTATGTCATATGTTCATACGTAATTGTGTTTGGCAAATCATCTTGCAAACACTAATACAAAACCGATCCAATTATTAACAGCAAAATTTTGTGCAGCGATGAGACACACTTCTGCTCAGACAACGGCAAACATTTACGGCTTCTATATACGAGACTTTTATCTAGTTTATACGAGACATTTCATGAAATGACGAGAATTTTATGAAAAAACTTAAAGTCTCTGTTTATGCTATATTTACAATATCATGAAATGAGGTGAAGCTGCCACCTTAGCCAAATATGCGAAGCAAGGTGGCAACACTTTTTTGACTTATCATGAAACGAGATGTTTTCATGAAAAACCCCATCGTATAAACGAAATATTTTAATTATTATAAAAAAAAAAAAACAGATCTTAACTGGTGTTTCATAATTTTTAAAAGTTTTATAGCTATTTTTTGCAGGAATTTCGCCTGTTTGACAGTTGTAAATTTGATAGAAGTTTGTGCATAATTATTAGAAAGAATAAAATTTAAAGAAATTTTGGATCAAGCGTGCTTTGTACCCAGCTCGTCTAGAATATTAGACAGGACGCTAGAGAGTTGATATATCCATACCTCATATATGTATGTATTTACTGATGTAAGTATACACTTGATACAACATTTGCTAATTTTTAAAAACCGATTCACCTTTTGTATGTAGTTGACCAATTTTCAAACAATGTTTTTCAAAATAATTGTTTTGATTCAAACATGTTCGATGCAACAAAGTAAATTCAAATTGTTTCTGTTTGGGAGCTATAGCTTCTGGCAGGTAAATTGCAGTAATTTTGGTACTTCTGTTCCTTATGGTTATAAAAAGAATGCATACCAACTTTCTAACCAATATTTCAAAGATTGACGGACATGGGCCAAATTGATTAGTCTTAACGTGCTGATCACGACTATATTTACATACTTGATTGTGGTCTCCGGTGATTCCTTTAGGGCGTTACAAAGATTGTGACTACTAGATTACTACACTATTTACACTCTATGTGAAGTGTATTAAAATTTATGTTAAAAGACTAAAGAGAAAGACAAATAGTGCAGCAAATTTAGATGTGCCGCAAGAACAACTTGCCGATCTTTAATTGGTGTAGCCAGATCGGTGTGAGAGGGTATGCGTTCAAACAGTTAGAAATACAACTACTACACGCAGAAGAAGAAGACGAACAAGAAGAGCGAAACAACAACAACAACAAGAGTAACAAGAAGCAAAAAAGCGGCATAAAAAACAAGCGTTTTAACAGCAAAATAACGGCTTAAACCAACACACACACACCAACACATCAAGCCAGACAGCAGACAGACAACTCGAAATCAAATCCGCGAAAAAAAAAATCGAGTGTAAAAAATAAAGAATAAATCAGGCCAAAAAGCAGTCAAAGCCATGTTCGCAGCAAACACAAAACAGTTAAAAATTCAAGCACATACAATTTGCAAAGTGCCAAAGAGAACATGAAAACAAGATAGAGAATACAAGAAATAGGCAGAGAGTTGAAAATAATAGATGAGCCATGAAGAGAGCGAAAAAGTAAGAATTAGAGTAAAGTAGCGGGAGTCTGCTTGAGAGATTACAAAGTTTTTGAGCCAAATGTTACAGTGTGTCGAAAAGGTACATGCTTTCCCCAACTTCTAGTTAATAATGTAATGAAAGCGGAGTTATTGCATCTGAATTCCAAAAGTTCTGTTTACGAGTCAAGTTGATCTCTGCTCTCTTTTGGATAAATTTTTGAGATAGTACGAGGGGTACTATTTATATTTCGGGAATAGCAAATAATAACAAACATTTTTAAATGAAAATGGCTTTATTGTTCTTCAAAATATTCCCCTTGATGATCAATACACATTTGCATTCGTTCAAACCATTTGTATGGCAGCTTTTCCATTCCTCTTAGACACCTCCAAAACATGGTTTTTGAACGCTTCAACTGCTTCGTCGGCGCTCGTAAATCGTTGACCACTCAGTCTACCTTTGATACTCGGGGACAAGAAGAAGTCATTAAGTGCCAAATCAGGACCGTAAGGAGGATGAGTCATTAATTCGATGTGTTGACTGCTCAAAAATGCACTTGTTTGACGAGTTGTGTGAGAGCTCGCATTGTCATGATGGAGAATGATTCGTCTTTGGCGGTTGGTTTTACGAATTTCTTCGAAGACTTCCGGCAAACAAATGGTCGTGTACCACTCAAGAGGAGCAGTGGCCACATGACCCATTCGGCCGAAGAAACAGGCGATCATTTGCTTCGCTGTGCTTGTTCCGCGAACAACTTTTATTGGATTTGGCTCGTCTGGGAATACCCAAAAGTCGATTGCTGTTTTGCTAAGTGTTCATGCAAAATCGAATGTATGGAAGTGAAACCAATGTGCAAGGATGCCTCTATCTCACGATATGTCACATGACGATCTTGCATTATCAGTTCACGCACTGCATCGATGTTTTTGGGCACATCAACCGAACATTGACACATTCTTGTTGAGATAATCCACGTCGAAAGTTGTGAAAAATAATCCAACGAAAACCTTCTCTTGAAATTTCCATTTTTTGGCCACATTGCATTTCTCAACTCACTGTAAACAAAAAAAAATAGCAATTGTACATCAAAACTTTGTGAATACGTTTATGCCAAAAAATGTCAAACTTTATTATGGTGTTGCCAGATTTTAGCTTTTGACATTAGTGTTACCAGTTCCCGAAATATAAATGGCAGCCCCCGTATATGCCTGAAATCCGGTAGGGCGACATTTTTGCTATATTTCCAAAGAGTATCTATATCAACATGCCACGCAAACTTTTTAAATAGCCCCCAAACGCAACGCCTACTTTTGCATTTTTGTAGGAAAAACTTTTTTATTGCATGGTAAATTTATATGGTAGCATGGATAGTTCACATGTATATGCAATAATACGCGTGCCCTGCCAACTTTTAGGGATAGTCCACACAAAATTCATCGCCTATTTTTAAGTTTTTGTATGAAAAACGCTTTATTATAGTCTATATCAGCAGTTGAAATTGAATATGGTCGCTTCTTGTGAATAAATGACGCTTCTTGATGATAAATATACTACTAGAGATAGTACCTACTATCGTAGGTCTACTACTAGAGATAGTCGCACACAAAGCACACCATACCCCCAAAATTTTATATTTTACAAACAATATTTTTAAATTGCTTGTTTGGAATATAAAACTGCTATAGGATTTGAAATTTCATACAAAGGGTACCAAAGCGACGTAAAAAAGCACCGAAGTAACGTTTCTTCATCTTCTTGTTTTATAAATATACTGTAGATAAATATTCGAAAGTTTCTAAGTTTCGCCATCGTGCGAACAACTTTGGATCTTAAATTTCAAATTTTGAATTGGGAGCAGTACAACAGCATCTACAACAAACAGAGTTTTTGAAGTCATAAATCTAAGCAAAATGAACACTTTTATGATTCCATGTGTCGCGAAAAAAAAAACGAGCCTTCACTGTATTAAAAAAAAATTATTGAAACCATTTAAATGTATTTTATTCATTTATCAATTTTTCAAAGTCTACTTTATACAATTTACTTATAGAAGTGCGCAAGTGTGGTTGTTGTATATAGAGGAACCAAGTTTAAAAGGTCCTCTTCACAACATTAAAATCAGAGTCAATGAATTTTATAAATATTAGCACTTGGGCAACATCATTGATATCAGTGCTTTCATCAATAGCCAAGGAGTAATATTTGCATTTTTTTATTTTAATAATGAGATTTTCTTTTAATTGTCGACTAATGGCATTTACTCGTCTTGTGACTGTTCGACGAGAGAGAGAGAGAGAGAGAGAGAGAGAGAGAGAGAGAGCGGTACTTGTGCTACTACTACACTCATTTGAATGCCTTTATTGTCGAAGCATTTGAGCATGTCAATACACGTCGACTCTCAATCAACACATCAGTAATGCTTCACTGTTGTGATATATTGGATAGGGTCTTTGGGGCTACACGTAGGATAACGTTAACGAGAAAATAGCCAAAACGTGCCTTGAAACGGAACATTTTATCGGTTATTTGGCCATTCCGGTCGCAAATCTCCGGAAATATGACCAAAAAGAGTTAAGGGAACAGTCGCGGTAGAGATATCCAGCATTTCCTTTAGAATGCAACAAAATATTTGCAAAAAAAATTAGTAACCGTTGGCTTTTTATTTAAAAACTAAGTACCACACACACGGCTATATGGTACACTCTTTACTTTGAATCAATGCATCTAAAAACTGAATAAACGTTTCTTTTTTTTTTCAGTATCTATCCAAGCCAACGACTAGCGACGAATGGTTGTTCGTTGGCTCAGTCTTGGTCAATAGCAACCCAAGCAACCTCAAGTTTTAAGCAATATAAGCACAGCCTCATATTACGCCACACATACCCTCAACGAGCGAAGCGTATACGTTTTACGCCTTTTTTTTATTGTAGCCAGATACATTTTCTTGTTTAAGCTATGCAATTTTGCGTTGATTACAGTTGTGGAGCGAAACAGCACAAGCCAGCAGCAGGAGTCAACCCTGGCCGCTTGAAACGACAACGCGCCGTTAAAAATGAAAGAAGCCACACCACGACGAGACGACGACAATGAGGACAACGAGAAATGCCAACACCAATCAAGCATTCAACCAACACCCAACAACGTCACCGATGGCACAGCCACAGCCACAGCCACAGCCAAAGCCAAAGCCATCAACATCATAATCACCATCAACGCCAATGTGGCATGGCATGGTGTGGCAACAACACTCCCTTCAAGTACCACCACATCGTGGCCTGGCGTCCAATTCGGCCTCGCCCAGCGCAGCTCAATTCCGTACAACCTCAACCCCAAAACCGAAGCGACAACTTGTTGGCCGGGGAGAAATGGGAAAATTGTACTATGTGGAAAATGCGCTGTGTGTGTGTATCTACTCGTACATACATACATACATACATACATACATACATGCATACATATCTAAACCAAAAAGCCTAAAGTAAAAATGTTGTAGCTTTCACTTGAGTAAGCGAAAGCTAGCTGCCTCTGCATGCTTGCCTATCTGTCTGCTTGATTCTTCCTGCAGCCAGCCAGCCAGACAGACAGACAGACAGGGTTGCATTGAACGCAACGGAACTACCCTTTTTTTTACTGTATAAACAAGAAGTTGGCGATTTATATGTATATAGTATATATAATTTTTTTTTTTTTTTTTTTTTTTGTGGTCACATCCTGAGTTTTTACACAGATCGAGAGTATAAAATGAAATTTTCATAAAATTCGAATTCAATGATGACTTGACAGCAGCAATACATCTATTCATCAGTGCGTCATTTAAAATTTTTTAGAGGGTAGTCATGAATCGTCATGAAACGCCTAAAATCCATAGAGATTTTCTTCAGGGGTTAGTTGAAATTTTAAAGCTAAAAATCGTTTCAATCTTTAAGCAATTATTATATGCAATCAGCCAAGCGTTCATCCATCCATCCATCCATCCATCCAAAAAACAGCCATTCATTCTTTCAGCTATTCATGTATTCGTTTGTCGTTCTAATACAATACATTCATCCATCTAGTCAGGTAGCTAGTAGTGTCAACCCCCGAAAGCTTGTTTAGCTGGCTGCTTTCTTCTGTTTCTACTTCCTCCTCCCTTACTAAAATTTCTTTTCAAAAGATGAACAGCTAAAAGCTTGAAGGTGTTTTTCATGGTGGTTACTTTCATTTCCCTTTACATCAAACCAAAGTGACAAAATAATTAAGAAACTGCAGTTTAAATTGAAGTTTGATTACTAGTTTTCCAACTTTTCAACTAAAGATGATTCGCGTTACTTTTACAACTAATTTGTAGTTTGAAATGCGCATACTTTTAACTTTTACAATAGTCAAAAAATAGTTTCTCTTTTGTGTGACCACTAAAGTCATTTATAAAATACTATTGTAGTATTTTACCAAAAAGTAGTTTAAATGAGCCTAAACGAATAATTACAAATGATCCTATAGTTGGTTATTAAAGTTTCAATTTTGAGATCCTATCTTACTTTTTTATTTGCAATTATTTATTGGACATGTTAATGAGTTTTCGATCTTATACTCAAGATTTTGCTAAAGATTTATGTAAGTATACTCCTTCTGCCATATTTGAGGCACCAAATAGGTTCCTCCGCAGTAAATATTTACTTCAACCGACTTGATCTGATGTTCGTGGAGAAATACTTTCAACTGGAAAGTAGAGCAAGTGTGCGCGATATGATTTTACACTTCACTACTTCGTTAATGGAGAAGAATCAACATATGTAGTATTTTGAAACTGGTTCCATTTCGTACGTTTTTACCTTTGAATATCAGTTGAAACGTATTAGCTGCTTTTGGTATGTGTAATTTGAAGAATTTTATGTAACACAATACTGCAATGCAATTAATTTTAAAAATAGAATTACACCAGTTTTTCGCTTATATTTCAAATTAGCAAAAATTTGTTTTAATTAATTTTATTATCAGCATTTTCTTAAACATAAAAATAATTTTTTTTTTTTATTATTTATTTATTTAATGATAATCGGTAAATGTAAATGTTTTGTTATATATATATATATTTATTTTCCAGTGAAGAATAGAAAAAATGGATGTGTATAGTTTTTGTTGTACGAGTATATTCGATCGCTCACTTTGGTTTTGAGTATTATGACTTTCAATTCGAGTAAAACGTATGCTTCTATAAATTGGTTTGAAAATTCGTAAGCAGCGACCATGTATAGATCACACTCTCCACGGAGAAAACAACAATGTTGCGATGAAGGCCTTCTAGTGGAAACCAAAAGATAGCCATCAGAGATGCCATCCAAGGGAAGTATGGCTCCACATTGTCTACTATGAAATTGGGGACATGGCAACTTGGAATAGTGTAAGAGTCTTAGCGGCTGATATAACAACTTTCCGCCCTATGTTTTAAGCAACAAAAATATGTGAGAAGATGCTCAATACGTCGAAATATTCCTATTGTTGTATGCTTGGCAATAATAATTTAGCATTTATTTAAATGCACTACGATAAAAAGAGACGGCTAAACGTACTACATACATAAATCGAATCGTCGAGCTGATCAAGAATATATATACTTTATGTGGTCTACTACGATGCCGCCTTCAATGCATTACAAACTTTCAGATAAACTAATAATAAATAAATAAATATAAAGAAGACTAAAAAAACATATTTCTAAAACCAAAGAACCTAAACATGGATGAAGGAGGTGTACACACCCATTGAGAAATATGTAAAGCGTGATATGAACCATGAATACTATCTAAATCAATGGTACATTTCACCCGATATGTATTTGAATTCGTTACCCAACACTATGCGTTGAAGTGACGGAGCGTTAGCTACATTTTCAATTCCTGCGAAAATCGTTTGGATGTCATTATATTATAATGCGATCTACTATTGTATTGATAGTTTTCCTCTTCTCCGGCATTTCCAAAACTTAAACAGAAATCCTGGAAACTAACCAATACCCTAGTTGCAACTCTTCCAGTGAGAGATGTTGCCAAATTGAAGATACAAGTATCTGTCCATTTCTGGCGCAACATTGCATTATTCGGTCAAGTGATACAGGATGTCCCAAAAGAAAGTTCACATTTAAAAAATCGATAGAAAAAAAGTTTAGTTTATTGAAAAAATGTTTATTACATATTAAAATATGTACACACTTTGGGAATTTATTTCCTAAAAATGATATTGTCCAAATGTAAACCGTTGCGTTAACGGCATTCATTTAATCGAGCACTAAAATTTCCTATGACGGCTCGGCAGGTATTCTCCGTGATGGCTGTCATTTCGTGACGGATATTTTCTTTTAATTAAATGCCATGGAAGTCGGTTTATTGCCGTAAACTTTAGACTTGACGTAACCCCACAGGAAAAAGTCCATAGGGGTTAAATTGGGAATTCGTGGAAAAATTTCATGAACTCGTGGTAGAGGCCTGTTGGACGTTTGTGAAGTTGCTCCGTCCGGCTGGAACCATGTTCTTTGGTTATAACCAGGAAAGTTTTGCAGTTCAGGCACGAAGAAGTCGTCTAACATCTCCACATAACGCTCTGAATTCACTGTAACTGTGCGTCCACTTTCATCTTCAAAAAAGTAAGGGCCGATAATTCCTCGCGCCGACATCGCGAATTAGGCGAATGTAGGAGTTTCTGGTGTTTGTGTTTTGGATTGGTTGCACTCCAGTAGCGGTAATTTTGCTTGTTTACATGTCCATTAAGATGAAAATGAGCTTCATCCGAAAACAAGATGTTGGTAAACGTTGGAAAGCGCTCAGTCATCTGGTTTATAAATTCAAGCCTCTGCCCAACATCCTGAGGCTTTAATTCTTGCACCAACTGAATTTTGTAGGGGTGCAGCTTTAAATCTTTGTGTAAAATGCGGAACAATGATGATCTATGCACGTTTAAAGCAACATCACGCTTCTGAATCGAAAGGTCCGGGTTGTCACGAACAGACTGAGTAAACACTGTCTACGTATTCGAACGTTCTCGAAGACCTTGGACGCCCGGATTTAGATTTTTCCATCGTTGAACCGGTCTCTTCAAATTTCTCGACCCATTTTCCAATGAGTCGAGGGCTTGGTGCATCATTTAAATGGCGAACATGTCGAATACTGCAGAATTTTCTACGTGCTACAGTCGCTGAATTACCGTTTTTCTAAAACTCACCTACGCACAACGCACAGTCCGGTCCGCTCCTGAGAAACGCTCCATAGCAACTGAATTCCCAAAAGCTAGGCTACCATTTGACATACCCCCCCGCGCCCTCGGAATAGTTGCGTTCACGCAATCAGCAAATCAAATGTGAACTTTGTTTTGAGACAACCTGTATGTGTATGAGCTACTCCAACGGTTATATTCATTAAGATGATGGTGTTTAAAACGATGCGTATCTTATATGTATGTAGCCAGAGGTATCCGAGTTTTGTTCTTCCTTCTGTGGACAGCTTATCTGCTACACAACTTTTCTTTACATTTCAATGTGTGTTATATTTCATATTTTCTAATATTTTTTTTAACTAGAATCACACTTGAGATCTTGTGTCTGTCATTTGTCTAGTTTAACTGAAAATCATCGAGAAAAAAACTGACTCAGCCTACATTGAATGGACACCGAAGCCGGAGAATGATAAATCTTGTTTTCAAGGTGTTTTTATTATAAAAGAAAAGAATCTCAAATACTCGTAAAAATTTCTCGAATATACCAAAAACACTTATCAAACTTAAAAAATTGAACACAATAGAGTGTACAATATTTTAAATTGCATAAATTTACAGTATTTAGTTTAAATCGCAATATTTTGACCATGGTTAAATAAATCTCAACTAAGTCTTCATAACGTGCTCGTACAATACTTTTAAGATGAAAATATACAAAAATATATGCACAAAATCTTCATCAAAACACTACCCACAATAGTCTACAGAAGTTCTCGAAATATCTTTAAATAATAATAAATAGTATTACGAAAAATTCGGTTGTCTAAAGCGTAACTTCAAACGAAATTCTACAAAAAAAACCTCAAACCATTGCAAATAAAATATATTCATAAAACAAAAACAAACACAAAGAATTTGACCAAAGAAATTCATAAATGAATGAATGAAAAACAAACTGTTAAAAGTTCAAAGCGATAACAAATGACGACGACAATGCAAACGGAATACATTTGTACTATTGTGTATACAAATGTACATAAATCTACAAAGGAAAAAAACTACAACAATCATAAACAATTAGAAACAATTAAATACGCAAAAAGAAAAAAAAAATATGTATATATATAAAAAAAAAAGAATGCTGCAGTCGAGTATGCTCGACTTCGAGATACATTTTATTTTGGCTAAGTTAGAAATCTATGGTTCAAAGAAAGACACTTAGCCAAGGTAATCCCATTTGTTGTGGTATGCGATACTCTATAGTGGCACGATGTGAACCCAAATATGTGAGATATTTCATAGGGATTGATACAATATACAACAAATTTGGTATTTCTAGCTTAATTAACAACAACACAACAAAACTATACACTCTCTAGGCAGATTTGTATAAAGTGTTAAACTTTATGGTGCATTTGGCGCATTTATTTTATACACTATAACTGCTTTAAGACACGACGAGTATTAATACAGAAAGTTGAAGACTCTAGTTTTTATAGTCTACGAAATTTCGAACGTAAAAACGAGAAACTAAGTCCGTTATAGACTTTGAAACCATCCAACCGATGTGCCCCAAACCGGTTTCATTTGAAAGGCAATAATGCGAAGATGGTTTTAGACCAGCGGTGGGCACGAAATTTTGAATGGGGAGCAGTACAACAACATCTACAACAAACAGAGTGTTTTTGAAGTCATAAATCTAAGCAAAATGAACACTTTTATGATTCTATGCATCGCGAAGAAAATCGAGCCTTCGCTGTATTGTTTTGGTTGTTTGGTTTATTAAAGTAAAAAAAATTCAACACTGAAAAAAATTAGTGAAACCATTTAAATTCAATCACTTAGTAAAAATCGTAACACATCAAAACATACTTCGCTTTCTTACGCAGTGTACAAGACGCCGCGTCTTCGAAGTCATAAATCATAGCAAAATGAACACTTTTATGACGGTCCGAAAATCGTGTGTGGTTGTTGTTTCATTTTCGGCTGTGCCAAAAGTTGTTGTTGTTGTTGTCTCGTCGAAAATTGCAAGCATGCAAAAGTAACGGTTTGAGCAAAATGAACACTTTTATGACGGTCCGAAAATCGTGTGTGGTTGTTGTTTCATTTTCGGCTGTGCCAAAAGTTGTTGTTGTTGTTGTCTCGTCGAAAATTACAAACATGCAAAAGTAACGGTTTGAGCAAAATGAACACTTTTATGACGGTCCGAAAATCGTGTGTGGTTGTTGTTTCATTTTCGGCTGTGCCAAAAGTTGTTGTTGTTGTTGTCTCGTCGAAAATTACAAACATGCAAAATTAACGGTTTGAGCAAAATGAACACTTTTATGACGGTCCGAAAATCGTGTGTGGTTGTTGTTTCATTTTCGGCTGTGCCAAAAGTTGTTGTTGTTGTTGTTGTCTCGTCGAAAATTGCAAGCATGCAAAAGTAACGGTTTGAGCACTCAGAGCAACGAGACCAAGGGTTTGCCCACCGCTGTTTTAGACCACGAAAACAATGCATTAGGCACATTCTTCGGTCCATTCATGAAGTCTATTTTCAACTTTTCCCATACAAAAATTTGCAACCTCATCAAAGGGTCAAGAGCAACCGAAACTCCCGAACAACGTGGTAGCACACGCCGAATATTCGCTAGTATACTCAATGCGCAAAACTCTAAAATGGAAGAGCCAATACATACGAAATTGTTTTTGCTTTGCATATGCAAGAGAACAACCAAAAACGAAATCGTTTTTGCTTTCCTCGCAGAAAGTTAACAAAGAACAAGAAAATAATTTGTGTCATTTTCACGAGTTAATTCAAAGAGCAACGTGTGTGTTTTCCATAGGCAAACAACAATAACAAAAAAGCAAAAAAAAAAACAAAAACCACGTTGCATGTAAAATTTGTTTGTTGCTCTACTAAGTACTCTACTCTTTGCCATAGGAGGACACAGATAACAAATAACGATAAAAATGTTTGTGTAATCAGACCGTTTAATGCAAAGAGCTGCGTGTGTATATGAAAATGTTTAGCGTATGCGAAAGAGCATTACAAAAAACAAATGTACATGGATCGCATATGGCCTGGGAACCGCTGCTCTATGAGATTTGATACACATACATAGTACCACTTTTGGGCTGCTACATACATTAGCACAAATTAAATATACCCTTGCACACTATAGGTGCAGTAGTATACAAAATTTGATTCGTCTTTCGATTTCAATTGCTTTTGCTTTTGCTGCGTAGTTTTCTTTTTTTTTACTTTTATATTGCGTTTATTGTTTGGTTGGCTAATTTTCTATCCTCCTCTTCTATTGTTACTATGTGATTCTACTACATGCAATTCTACAAACAAAAGTCTACAAAAGCGTAAACAAAGCATGTGAGATGTACACAAACATAAAGTAAAAAATTTAGAACAAAATCGAAGGAAATAGTTGAATTAATTATATGAACCACAACAACAACAACAACAACAACAAAATGGTTTTTGCGTCGAAGAAAGAGATAGATAGTAAGAAACACACAGCTACAGATAGAGATAGAGACAGTTGAAGAGTGCACGCTGCATTAAAGGGCAAATCTGACGCGAGCAAAAATCAAGCAAGACAAAAACAAAAACAAATAAAATAACAGTTACAAGTTGAAAAAAAAAGAAACAAAAAACAAAAAACAAATTTTGTATGCAACTTAAAATAAGACATAAAGAAAAGGATTTTTTGCAATTTTGATAAACCCGTCACGAAAACAACAAATTCAAAATCATCCGAGATGATGCTACTAAAGATAGAAGGCAGGCGAAAAACGTAAAAAAAAAAAAATGAGAAAGTGTAAAGAATTGAAAAAATACACGATGAAATATTTATAGCACAATCTAAAACAAAAGAGTAACAACGAAAAGTATAGAGTTTCTTTATCTTAAGATTCGGAACGCACTCAAATGAAGTAGAAAGAGAATTGTGGTAAACTTGTTTTTTTTTTTCTATATAACCTTTATAGTAAAGCAACAATGAAAGTTTGGTAATAACTAAAGCTAGCAGAAAAATTTATAGTGACATAACTGTTACTAAGAAGCATTAAATTTTATGAGTAGAAAACACTTTTTCATTCCATGCTTTAGTTTCAAAATTACAAGCTGTGTTCTGAAATACTTAATAGGTGGTATTTTAAGTAACACGCGTCAACTGTGAAATTAGGTTGTAAAATTCAGTCTTTTACTAAACCTTCGCAGCTGCTCAACATTATATTTGAGCGCTTCAATTTAAACTTAACTATTTGTCGTTATGTAGAATTAAACTTTGATCAAGTCTAAGAGACAAAAAGAGACTATTAAATTCTCAATTTGTTTTTAATTGAATATAGTATACTACCACAAAAACAAACGTACTGCATAAAATAAAATATAAAATTTGCATTAAGAAATCGGCAATTGTCAATAGTATCAAATTGAGAACCTAAACCGGAACCGATATTATAATTTTTATTTTTTTTTTAAACCGTAATTTTTTACCGAAATAAAATCAAATCAACCGGGTACAGTTTCGATTCTCAGTTTCATTTTTTAAATAATAATAAAAGTAATTACTTATGCGCATTGATCAAAAGGGGAAAACAAAAAACCGTTGATACCATATATCAATAATATGCAATATTTACGCAGTTTTTCAAAAGCCAATTTATGCTAGATAAGAATGTTATGAAACCACCAATTGATTGTTCTATTCACTGAAGCTCGACTTATATGATGCAGGAGAAGATTGCGTATGACTTCTGCGCCAACTTTGTGGCTTCATTGTAAAATTCAAATTGTTAAAAAAGCTACTGCTTTAGCTAAACTTTTAGTCTCTGAATTTGAAAAAAAAAAAAAAAAAAACAAGAAAAAACGTTAACTTCGGTTGAACCGAAGCTCTAATACCATTCACACGAAACTTTAAATAGTATTGTAATACATAAAAGTGGGGGTTTAAATAGGGGGTTGTACACGCTCACTATGTGGATGTGTATGAAGCGTTGTAGTAGATGTGTAAGATGCCGACATATCGAATTTTAAGTTGATATTGACGTTTTCCATACAAATGCATAAAAGTCAACTGTGGGTTTATATGGGACTACCTCAAAAAGTGGGCGGGACACACCCCTTTGTATATGTATATGAAGCGGTTGTCCATTAAAATCCACAAAATCAAATTGCAAGCTAATATTGATCTAAATGAAGGATTTTTTCATAAAAACACACAAAATGGCACGTTGCGTTTGTATGGGGGCTACCTCAAAAAGTGGGCGGGCCACGCCCAATTGTCTATGTATGTTTAGCGGCTGTCTCTTAAAAGGCCCCATATCGCATTTCAACCTAATATTGACTTTAATAAAAAAGTTTTTCCTATAAAAAGTCAAAAGTGGACCATAGGTTTGTATGGGAGCTACCCCAAAACGGGCCACGCCCGTTAGTCTATGTATGTTAAGCGGCTGACCATAAAAAGGCACCACATTGCATTTCAACCTAATATAGACTTTAATAAAGAAGTTTTCTTACAAAAAGTCAAAAGTGGGCAGTCGATTTGTATGGGAGCTACCCCAAATAGTGAGCGTGACAGGTCAATCTTGATACTCTATTAAACGGACAGACAGACAGACAGGCAGGCAGACGGACATGGTTAGATCGATTCGTCTCATCGAGCTGATCAAGAATATATATACTTTATGGGGTCTACGATGGCTCCTTTAATGCGTTACAAACTTTCAGACAAACTGATAATACCATTTCTCACTATGTGTGAATGGTACAAAAAAAAAAAAACGTGAGTCTACTCAATTCTAGAATAGTGGCTTTTAATGTTCCATATTTTTTAGACCCCCAATATAAAGTAAAACTGACTTCTTAACAGGAAAGTATTTGTATATTTGCTTTGACAGAAACCGAATACCGAAATAAATTGGAACCGGTACAGAAGCATATAGCGAAACACACGTTTCGGTACATACCGAAACAGGAACCGAAATACATATCGGTTTTATTCCCTGACTCAATAGCATTTTAATGAATTAATTCATAAAATAAATCATTCATAAAATACTAATTTAAAATTTATTTGAAAAGAATACAATCATTCATTCGTTCATGCAGAAAACTAAAACGTATGCAACGTTATATTGATTTAATGCGGAATGCAATTTATACTTAGCATGTCCAATTCGAACTGAAAATCATGTGCTAAATTAATTTATTTTGTGCTATAAAATTTCACTGTGCAAAAAAATTAAGATACCAAATTACCATTGAAAGGAAATAACAATTCGCATGGTGTTCGGTTACCGAAAGCTAATATAAATTGGAATCAACTAAATGCAAGTATTTTTTAATGAATTTTTTATTTTATTTTAAAATATGGTAATTAAAATCATTATCATCATTATGTACTACATGGTCAATTGTAAAACATTCAAAGAACTTATTTAAAAACAATGTTAGAAGTGATAATGTGATCATCATTTACTTTTTAGCTGTATGTGGCTTTAATACAATAGAAACGTGAATATCATTGAATCTAAAAACTTATGAAAACAAAAAAAAAAACAAAAAATACGTATAACTGTCCGTGTCCATGTGAAAGAACAAATACAATTGTACACTTTTGAGCGTCTGACCTTCTGATTTATTAATGTTCATAGCAAAGACTACCTTTATTAAGAATTGCTTTCTTATCATTGGGAAAGTCATGGTTGGATCAGAAGATGTAACGTTTAAGATGGGAATGAGCCCAGTTTTACCGAAGTGACGGTTAACACTAATTTTTCAACATTATTTAATACCTATTTAGCGTTAAGCTTTCAAATTAATATAATAATAGCATTTTTATTTAAAAGAAACTTATGAGAGTGTAAACCAAACGGGTTTAAAGAGTTCAAGTATTCTAAGGGTTTAAAATTTAGCATGGTTTCTTTCTTTGTGTTGGACAGATTCGGAACTGAATCAAACCTTGACATTAGCCAAACCGACTTTTCCAGTGAATCGTTTCATTTTTCAACACCATTAGGAGTGAAGCTAACCTTCAACCTTCAGCTAACATTTGAGAATTAAACTTTGTTGAAACCTTCTTTATACAATTTAATATTTTTTGTTTCCACTGCACAAAAAGCTTTTCGACAAAATTTTTAATAAATTTATAACCCATTTCTTGTTACTATATGTGTTGAGTATGAGCAAAAAAAATCCCTGCAAAATAGAACACAGAAATGCGACAACAACAAAAACAGCATCAAACAATGAATACGCAGTAAGAATAACAAGCTAAACTAGTCGTACTTAGTACAGCAACAACAATAAAAATTTATTAAATCAATTTAGAGAAGCAAAATCAATGATGCAGTCAACGTTGACAGCAGCCGCAGTAACATAGCGCACAGCAGCCGATGACGACATAGCTTTTGTAGAGTTTGTAGACTTATGCAAGGTAACAAGTAAAACATTGCGCCATATGGCAGCTTCAATCAATGAGTATATGTATATGTATATACGCCAAAAAGGGCAAACAGAAGCAATGGAGCAAAACCAACAACAACAAGAATGGCAAAAAATAATGGGGGGAAAATCAATTGAAACAAGAGAGAAAGAGAGAGAGAGAGAGAGAGAGAGAGAGAGAGAGAGAAAGAGAGAAAAAGCGTAGTAGTAGCTACCCGTATAGAATGAGAGAAAGAGCGCAGTTTGTATATACACGAAAAATATAACTCATACGATCAGTTGCGGTACTTCTCTCTAATGCTCAATTGCCGGCCGGTGGCACGCAAACTACAAAAATAATAACAACAACAACAACAACAACAACAAAATACGCGCAACGCCCGTGAAGTCATAGGCGCACGGCTACTACAAATACGCCACACAGTGGAAGGAAATAGCAGAAAACTGAGCAAAAATAAATATGTATACTCATAATAAATCTTTGGTCATTTGGATAAAAACGGCCATAAAAACGGCGTTAAATACGTTTGACACATATGTGACCAGCAAACGTCTGAGTTTGGCCTTGTTTCCGACTGGTTTGGCGTGTGTGACCAGCCGTGTGACCAACCAGTGATTTTCAAAATTTTGAATCAAACTATATGACCACTGAACCAAATGATTTGGGCGCAACCTAAATTTGCAACAAATTTGAGCGTTAAATGATTTGTATGTCTGACCACCAAACTAGGATTTGTCGCAACACATGTGTTTTCGCCAAACATTAGACACATACATATATTTTCTGCAAATAATTTAGTTTTAGCTTTAGTTACAATTATATAAGCTTAAAACGCATATAAGCTTAAAAATATGGGCACAAGATAGATTTGTTTGGCCCGGCATAACATGAACACAAGGCTTAGGAGCCATGGACCAACACAAAAATATGCTTTTATTTTTATTTTTGAAAGATTTGGTTGATTTTTATGTACAATTTCTGCCATCGATTCTCTACACAGTAATTTAAACATGATCTGTTTTAATATAAATACAGATAATTTCTGGTGTATGGCAAAAAAGAAGTGGAAAACATTTTGCAAAACTTTGTACGTATTTTTGTCGGCCTTTTATGCAGGCACGACCATGCACGAAGTACTCGTACAATTTTAGCGCACGCGCATGCAGAGTCACAATGGGCCAGAACAAAAAGCACGACCCGAACCCAACTCTACTTTAAAAAGACCGGTTTATCTAATATTTTATTATTACAAAAAACAAAATGACGGATCTAATGTAGCGTATTTTTACTACGACGATAATGCATTTGTATTACAATATATAATATGATTAAATTATGATGTCGTCTAGATTTTTTAACTGTTTTACTGATCTAATTGTAACAAACATTTGTCTAAAACAATAATACTCTTTAGGCTAATATAGTACGGAAATACTACTAAAACAAACTCTTCAAGTCTGAAATTTTGAAAATGAAAACGCTTTACGTCTTCAACAATATATGTACATAGTTTAATCTCTTTCCATGACTCTATAATATTGTCACCGTCTTCAATACAATGTACTTTTAAAAATTTCATAGTTTTTTTAGGGCTCTGTATTCGCAATTTGTGGTAATGACCGAAAAGTACTGCATTGATATGAGTATTTGATGTACGATGATATGTTGATGTCTAATGAATATTTTAAAGAATTTCTTTGTAACTGTGACCATCAATATAACAAGTATTTGGCGTTCAAATTAAGTGCAACATAGCTTTTATGAATTTTAATCAGATTATTCTAGGTGGTACTTTTTTGCTTACTATTTTCAATGATAATTTAATAATTTGATTGGTGAATAATATATGTAGTATATGTACAACTAAATATATAGTTCGACAAATTTGATAATTCAGTTGGCCTATAAGTCAATGATAACTCAATGATATAAAATTAATATAATGATTGAACTTGACTTCAGCAAATTAGAGTTAACCTCAAAATAAAATGGACGGCAGTTATTTGCAGCTAATTTTCGAACATGACTTGTAGAAATAGATGAGCATCAATTTTAGCAGTGCAGTGTGCTAAGTCCGTCGACAAAAGTTGTGAAAAGACCGATATCGATATAGAAAGTGCTATGAGTCTTAAATGTTTTTTTTTTTTAGACTTTTACACAACACGTGCATTGTCTAGTACTATATTGGGGAATTTTTTTCACAGTGAGGCATCCGTTAGCAAGAAACAAAGCGAATGGAAAACGATGCCTACATACTATATATAGGAGAGCAAATCAGTGATGCAACAGCATAAAAGGGTGAAGCAGCGAGAGAAAGCAACAGAGTGAGGGGAAAAACCATGTGTGTGTGTGTGTGTGTGTGTGTGTAAATGCACAATTCAATCGCTTTCACAATTATTTTCTAAAACTCTACACGCCAATTAAGAGTCTCTTTATTTATGTATATATGGGTACAGACAAAACATTTTTCAGGAAACTCGAGTTTTGAATTAAATTTATTTAACTAGCTTTCTTTAGTTAAGTTAAATCTTTGTGAGTATAATTTGCACATAGAACAAAATAAAAATACATCAGTACTACATATTTATCTAAACCAGAGATGACCAAAAGTTTCAAATGGAAGTACATACATCAATATATACACAATTTTTAATGCTCTCATATTTGGCATACGCAGTAACATAACATTTAGCTGGTTTGTGCACAGAGCTATGTGCGCGTCTGTGTACTATTCATAGTAAAAACAAAATTATATCTAAAATATTTACATATATGTATCTAACATACATAGATGGTAGGTAGTAAGTCGAGAATACCACACCTTTTCTACCGCCTGACAGTTTCGCTGTTGTCTAGATGGTTTATAGCCAGTTTGTTTTCATGAATGAAAAATTGGTTACATACGAAGGAGCACTGCTAACCCTCCGTAGCAATTTGTTTCGATACTGTTGAATTATTTCATTATTTGTTTGAGTTGTTTTTACTGTCATCTATATTTTCAGTGTAGCTTATTTTTTCCGGTGTGCCCTCTATATACATATACGAGGGCTGCTATTTATATTTCGGGAACTGGCAACACTAATGTAAAAAGCTAAAATCTGGCAGCACCATAATAAAGTTTGACATTTTTTGGCATAAACGTACTCACAAAGTTTTGATGTACAATTGCTATTTGTTTTGTTTACAGTGAGTTAAGAAAGGCCATTTGGCCAAAAAAATGGAAATTTCAAGAGCAGGTTTTCGTTGGATTATTTTTCACAACTTTCGACGTGGATTATCTCAACAAGAATTTGTCAATGAACTCAGTTCTTTGTATGGCGATAAAGCACCATCAAAAACCACAGTATATCGCTGGTATAGTGAATTCAATCAAAACCATGTTTTGGAGGTGTCTCAAGAGGAATGGAAAAACTGCTATGGCAAATGGTTTGAACGAATGCAAAAGTGTGTATTGATCATTAAGGGGGACTATTTTGAAAAACAACAATAAAGCCATTTTCATTTAAAAATGTTTGTTATTATTTGCTATTCCCGAAATATAAATAGTACCCCTCGTATACCAATTCTCATCCATTTGCGTCAAATAGATTTAATTTTTTTTTGGGCGTGGTACCGCCTTATATCTACTTACACATATCTATACCTATATGTCTATTTGTGAAAACCAATTCAATAATCCCCGCAGTAGTTTCTGAGATTGGAGATAACATACAGGTGACTTCTTCCGGGATGACAAACTTTGTCGAATGTTTGCTGGAAGTCATGAAAACCATTTTTTCTCAAAAGCATCAAGTATTATACATATTAATACTCCGGTGACATTGCTCGGATGCACCATGGTTTCTTCTGAACCCAAATTAAAGTTTTAATATAACGGCGAGGTCATCTAGAGCTGGAAACATTCTTCTCAAAAGTATTTGTTCAAATATTTTAGAAAAATATGCCAACAAGCTAATCGGACATGTAATTTAAAATTCACTTACATTTGGTGACACATTGTATACATAGTTTATAAACAGGCGATTATTTATTTTTTATTAATTTAATTTCTGATTTAACTTCAAGATAATTCGATTGGGTGACTGAAGAAAATTTCGCTTTTTCCACATCCGATCGACACCGTTTGCCATTGCTATTTATAATCACAGCAAAATAACGTTGAACGCACATTGGTCAATGTAAAGAGCTCTGTGTGTGTATGCTAAAGTGCATTACAAAAACAAATATGCATGAGGAGTGCATATGGCTTGGATACTTCTGAACTAGATCTTAAATACTATCAATCTAACTGAAATATGATGAATTCAATGGAAAATAATTCTTTAAATATAAAAACAATAAAATTCAAGTGCGTGCATTTCAATACGAAAAATTAACTACATTACGAGTATAATCTCTATAAATTCTTATGATCTAAAGTTTAGATTCTAAACCAAAATCAAATTTACCTTTGTACTGAGGTTTCACTGTGTCTGCTTTTACTTTTAGTTATTGTGTGGCAAACTATACAAATACATGTACATACTATATATAAGTATATACATAAGTATATAATACCGTAAATAAATTGAACAACGCAAAATTTGGCGAACAAATTTTTTTTAATTCATATTTTTTTATTTGCTGCTGCCGCCGCTGTTGCTGCTGCTGCTGCTGTGTGCAAAAATGGCGCGCTTAAAAATAGCCATAACGAGGCGCAGCAAAAAAAGCTGTCTATGACGAATATAATAAAAAATGCAGCAGCAGTAGATACAGCATCTAACATCTCCGAGCGACGCCACTATTATTCTGTATCTGTACTATTTTGTATCTGTAGCTTTAGATCTGTTGTGTGTAGTTGTACGATATAGATACATATACATATGTATTTCTGTTGTACACTTTCCGTCATTTGTAGATACAAAGATTTAATTGTGTGAAACTTTGAAATGCATGAATGAATATCTAAGATATAAGCGCACTAAAAAGAGCACGAACAACGGAACGCCCCGAGAGATATTTGAGATGGCAAACAAGAAAATCGCTAGAAAAATAATCTGTGTTGTTTGCATTTGCCTGAAGAAAAGTGTTTTACAATGGTTCATGAGTATTCACATAAGTAAAATGTGGTGTTGTCTACTAAAAAGTTGTGGAATGTAACAATTTTATTACAATTTGTAAACGATTTGTAGTAGATGTGTTAAATAAAATGTAAATGTTTACAATTTTCCTGACTTATAAAACTTAGCGCTGAAAAGTGTCTGAAATTGTCACAATAGATACAATAAAATACTAAAAGAGTTGGAGAAGTAAAGTTTATCTATCCTGTTCCCGTTCTTGACGTAGAGTGCGGGCCATAGCCGCATGACAAGCAAGTTGTCACTGCAAATCAGGCTCGATCAGCCTGTAACGCTAACTAAGACTCAGTGTCAGAGCTAGAACGTCATGCGGCCATCCTATAGGAAACGGGCACTGCGAGAGGAAATGATGTCTTTTGTACCCTAGGCCGGATATGGTTAAGTTAATTTCTCTAGGATCTTCTCCGTCGGTCTCTGATATCATCAGATGTACAATAATAAAGGCTCTATTCATCTGCTCAATTCTGAGCCAGGCCAAGGCCGGACAATCGCAAAGCAAATATAAACTATATTCGTCATCCTCTAGACAGAGTCTGCACTCTGTTTCTGTGGAGAGACCTAGTTTTTTTTTAGGTGATATCTCAGTGGATGTTGGCCGGTGAGGTACCCCAAAAGCAACTTCAGGTCTGATCTATTGAAATTACCGTTTTATTTTTTGGGTATATAGGGCGGATTAGTAGCCGTAGACCAGGATATTGTATCTAGTATCGGAAGGCAGTGCTTTTAAAACGATCTACTATGAAAGATTTTGACTTGCTCCAGCTAAGTCCGCAAAAACGCTCCGGACCTATAAAGGAAGTTGCCGAACCAGTCCTGACTAGCTCATCAGCACTTTCGTTGCCCGCAATACCTTTATGACCAGGTATAACCAACAAATTTACGGCCGATTGACAGTTGTTGAAGATTGTCAAAACATTGAAGAAACAGCCTCGAGGAGAAATGCCAAGAGTTTAGTGCTGTAATAGCCGTTTGGCTATCAGAAAGAATGGTTATTGTGGTTCCTTAACGACTTTTATCCAAAATATGTCGGGCGCAGATCTAAATGGCGTGGACCTCAGATTGAAAAACCGTGGGCCAGGCACCCATGGAAATATAGATCCTGGTGTTGGGTCCGAAGACACCCGCACCTGTGCCCGTAACGGTAAGTAAACCAATTGATCGTAAATGGTCTAGGACCAGGGCTGCCCTCCTCACAGTCTGATCGACTGGGAAGGAAAACTGAGTAGCAACTGCCGAAACGCATTTCCGTAAACAAACAATCTGAAACGTTAATTTTAGTTTCGTTTTCAAACCAAAAACAATTGTCAAAACGGGAACATGACAGTTACAAAACATATATCTGAAGATCTTTAAATTATGAATAGTGGTTCTAATTAAATTTTGTTTTCATATTCGATGGTATGCGTCTTCGGCACTTAGAAATAGTATGTTAGGAACTTACTTATTTGGGGCTACAACCGTTTATAGGTCATGGACGCACCAGCGCACCAAGTTTGCGAAAGTCGTCCCGTTGGTCGTTATCAAAGTTGGATCTTATCCGAGGAAACTTTAATTTGATGAATAATTTCTTGACATTTAAGATTTAAACAAGATATCATTCAAATGGCCACCACGGCTCTTCTTTCATCGGCGTATTTCTTCGCCAAATTTGATAAAAATCGATGCGGTCGACTTTTATTTTGAACAAAATTTATTTCCAAAAGTTGTATTCACAAGATCGTATCTGATTTAACAGTATTGGATTATTTTCTTTGAGATTACTTTAGAAACAAACAAGTTTTTTATACAAAACCTAGGTTTGTATGAGGACCACCCCATATAGTGCGGTTGGCACATGCATTTTATATACTTTGTGTGACAAAATGAAATAGAAGGGTCTGAATATTAAAATTGTTGTAGTCTCGCAAGTTGTTCATACAGACAGAGAGACAGACAGACATGGCTATATCCAAGCAACTTTTAATGAGGATCAAGAATATACTATATAAGTATATAAATTTTATGGGTCTGCAATCTTTATCGCTTTTACATACATTTAAACAAACTTAACATACGATTTTACGCCATGAGTGCAAAAAAATCTTCAAAAATAATTAAATGTATCCACACCAATCAAGTAGGCAGCACACTTAATCGAAACAGGTGGCAATACTGCAAACAAGCCCAAAAGTGCAAAGAAATTTGAACCCAAACAAGCTGCAAGTGTAAATAACACAAGTACAAAGACTAAATATATAAAAAGAAAACAAAATAAAATGTACAATAATAAAACAAGATGCAAAAAAAAAAACAAACATAAAAACGAAAAAACAACTGAAATTTGGCTGTACAATTGTTGATAATTAAAAGTGTCTATATGGGCTATTGACTCATATAAAAACAAATATGCATCATCCGCAAAAACATTATCAAGAAGAACATGAAGAAGAATAAACAAAATGTCTCAGTCAGATAAAATTGTTTTAAATTTTAGTATAATTACAAAAATAATAAACAGTATTGTATTTTAATGAGTGTAAAATAAAACAAGAACACAGCAAAACTTTTTATTATATAGTAAAAAACTCAAATGGTCTAGTTTTTTATACCATTCACACATAGTAGTGTGAAATAGTATTATCAGTTTGTCTGAAAGTTTGTAACGCATTAAAGGAGGCATCGTAGACCCCATAAAGTATATATATTCTTGATCAGCTCGACGAGACAAGTTGATCTAGCCATGTCCGCCTGTCTGTCTGCATTTTGTTGCGCATTTATTGGGGACCATTTTTTATACTATCCAGTTGAAATTTTGCATATACACTTATTTTTATTGCGGTTTAATAGAGTGTCAAGATTGACCCGCCACGCCCACTTTTTTGGGTATCCCCATACAAACCCACCGCCCACTTTTGACTTTTTGTATGAAATTTTTTTTTATTGTAGCCAATATCAACTTAAAAATTGATATGGTAACTTTTAGTGGACGGATGCTTGACATATACATTAATGGGTGGGACCCGCCTACTATTTGGGGTAGCTACCATACAAACCTATGGTCCTCTTTTGACTTTTTGTAAGAAAAACTTCTTTTTTAAAGTCAATATTAAGTAGAAATGTGATATGGTGCTATTTTATAGACAGCCGCTTAACATATATAGACTAATGGGCGTGGCCCGCCCATGAATTCACTATAGCTATTAAAAATCTTCAATAATGTTTATCAATTCAAATCTGCATGTGTTAATGACATTATTTTAAAGCAGCGGTGGACACGAAATTTTGAATCGGGAGCAGTACAACAACATCTACAACAAACAGAGCTTTTGAAGTCATAAATCTAAGCAAAATGAACACTTTTATGATTCTATGCGTCGCGAGGAAAATTCGCTGTATTGTTGTTGTTTGGTTTATTAAAGTAAAAAAAAATTCAACACTGAAAAAAGTTATAGAAACCATTTAAATTCAATCACTTAGTTCAATCACTTAGTAAAAATCGTAATACATCAAAACCTACTTCGCTTTCTTATTCAGTGTCCAAGATGCGGCAGAAAATATAAATCATAGCAAAATGAACACTTTTATGACGGTCCCCGTCGCAACGAAAAGTGTGTGTGGTTGTTGTTTCGTTTTCGGCTGTGCCGAAAGTTGTGGTTGTTGTTGTTGTCTCGTCGAAAATCGTAAGCATGCAAAAGTAACGGTTTGAGCACTCAGAGCAACGAGAGCAAGAGCTTGCCCACCTCTATTTTAAAGAGAAAAGATCTACGATAAATAGTACATATAAGGAAAAACTAAGAATTACGAAATTTACTGATTAAACTAATTTTTGTTTGAAGTTTAAATTAATGTTAACACGTTTAATATGTCAGACAAAAAAAAACTATTCTTTGATAACACAAAAAGTTCATTTGCAAAGTAGCTTGAATAACCTCCACTAAGTAAAATCTTGGAAAAATTAAAGATTTCATTGCACACCAGAGTGAGTGATCAGGTTTGTGAACCAATTGCCATCGTCTTATCTAAGGTGACTAAGACCCATTGAAATATTGAAAAATCCAAACAAAACAAACTGCATTCTTTTCGTATTCATAATGTTTGTATTTAAATAGGTTAAATATAGGTTACAGTTATATTAAGCCACGATGACACCATGTACATACAGACATAGTTAGTTGTACATTTACTTTTAATATTTGTTTGGCGTTGAGAACTATGCAATCTATGAGATCTCATAAAAAAGCTCATTTCGCAAGGAAAGGCATATCTCGAAGTTCAGAAATAAGTCTTTTGGAGAAATGGAGGAATATTTTGATGTGGAACGAGTCCAAAATTGTTTTGTATGGTAGGAGAGTATACAATTAGGTTAGATTCACCCGGAAAACAATAAAACACGACTGATCCAGCATCATAACTTGAACGTGTTTCTCTTATTATAAAGTTAGAAAAATATACTGAATTAAGTAGATCATGAATCAGCACCAATATATAAAGATCTTGGAGGATATAATGCTGTCATGTGCCAGTGAAGAGATGCCACTGATTTGGACATTCCAATACGATAACGTTCCAAACGCACACACAAGCAAGCAAGATAGATTTGACAGCACAGTTTCCAAATTTCAATTCCAGTGAGAATGGGAAATTGTGATGTGTTGTGAAGAAGGCAGTGTCGAAAGCTAATCCAAACAACAACTTGCAACTTTGGGAAACTGTAAAGAAAGTTCTTGGACAACGATTTCTCTGAAGAGAAGCCAACATTTGGTAGACTAGTTTGGAAGGCGCTGTGCGGCTGTTATTGCTAATAAAGGTTATGCAACCATCTATTAAAATGAATTTAAAACAGTATACTATATAACAAATATATACTGTTTTAAAGAAATAGTTTGTCGAGCTTCAGGAAACTTGAAAAAACTACACTACTATTATTTTGACAGGTAATTTTTTAATCTACAACACTTTAAAAATACTATTATATTAACTAAAAAATAATAATAATTGAAAATACAAAACAAATATGAGTGACTTCTTTTTTTTAAATTTTTTTGAAAAGACAAGAATGTACTACTATTATTTTGACCGCAGCTGTACGTATACATATGTCCATATGTATGTATAACAAAAAACCCTTATGATTTTAAAAATTAGACAATACCAAAATACTCTTCTTGCACTAGGAGAAAACAAAATGGTAATAAAATACTGTCTGCTTTAAATGCATAGTTAAAATTTAAGGCGCTTTAGGGCTGAAAGGATTACGTATTAATGGGTGGCATGTGGCTGGCTGGTGGTGATATTGGTTGTTCAAGGTGGTGGCATAGCAAAAAGTTGAGGGTCTACTAAGTCTGCACTTTTATTTTTCATTTTGTGCTTTATATTTTCGTTATACAGCTGTGTAGCAGCATACAAATAAATAAAAAATTAAAAAAAAAAGCGATGAAAGTCAACTTTAACCAACCACCTCTATTCAATATAAGGAACAAAAAGCCACCCACCCACATGCACGCATTGCTATGCTGTGTGGTGACATTGACTATGGTGAATTATGTTGTAACATAAGAGTGAAGAGTAGAGATAGAGAGGGTGAGCGAAAACAGCGCGTGTTCGAGAGATTAGCTGCAACCAATGCAGACAGTTAAAAGAAAGACAAACGTCAGAAACTCGCTGTCTTCGACAGGTAACCATGGGCGGTTTAAGCTTGAGGGTGACTGCTACTGCCAGCAATATTTTTTTTTTTTTTTTTAGATTTTCCGCATTTGAATAAACGTTAAACAAACATTTCCATGCATAAATCTGTCGCGAACACGACAACACCACCTACGTAAAAGAAAAATCTAGTGATAGCGGAAATTGCGGAATGTTTGTTGGGGTTGTATCTTAAACCCCACACACACACACACACACACAAACGCACACCCACCATTCTACGCCAGACCACATCACATTACTAGGCACTACATTCCACTCGCGATTCATTCGCTCGTTTCTTCATTTGTATACGACGTTAGGTAACCAAACAAGTGCTAAAACAAACTAGTTTTTGTTTTACCGTTTCTAATAATTTTTCTTCCCTCTCTCTCTTTCTCTCTCTCGCTCACAAGATAGTATTCACTAAGAGTTCTGTTATTTGATCTTTGCGCAAGCTAGGAAATACATACATAGATAAAATAGACACACGACGAAACAAACGAGTATATAAGCGATACTAAATAGTACCACCGCCGTCTACTGAAGGGCAAGAGAATGAGCAAGCGAGAGCAAAAGATGACCACCGACCGAGTAAAGGGGTAAGCAGGCGAACACTTAAATAAACTGCGCAGCAAAAGACAATAGCTATAACTACAACAACAATAGAGTAAACTTGAAATGCTAACAACAACAACAAAAATAAAATAGATAATAACAAACAATTGCATTCGACGCTTGTCACATTCACACAATACAACAACAACAACAAAAATATAAAAATATCAGTACTAAAAATAACAATAATAAATAGAAAAGATGAGAAAAAGGGCTGTCAACTCTATAAAAAACTATGAATGATGTGCAGCAAAGCAGAAACATCTTTGTTTTATACAGGCATACATGCATACATATGTACATACATATGCATGTAAATCCACGCAAATAAAAATACGCAAATTTGTTATATTTTTAAATATTGTGCATGTTGCTGACTTAATCAACGAACATATCAGCGACAGATTGGTAAATGACGCAAACGTTTTAGCAAAGAAACTGACGTTGCATCGACTTGGAAGATTACTGTTGAGTATACAACAAAATGGTTTTATATGTTAATGTTATGTTTATATTATGTTTATATTATGTTTATATTACATAGAACTTTTGAGTTTATTCTGTTACTTTTAATTATTATTTATTATGTACGAGAGATTGTGATCTAAAAATAACCAAACTTTTAATTTAAATCATATCACACGTAGCGCCATCTATTAAATGTTGGCAGTGTTAGAAAGATACATTTGTCTTCTTTCGAAAGTAGCAAAATTCATGCTAATCGTTTGACAGGTTACAAAATGGCACACGTTTTAATAACAGCAGTTTTTGTAGTTATGTCGTAAACACAGAAGAGCAAATATTAACTTTTGTTTTAAACTCGTTAAAAAATTTGCTGAGACTTACGAATTATTAAAAAAAGTTTTTGTGATGATGATTACATGAGTCGTACTCAAGTTTACACGTGGTTACACGATTAAAAAAGGGTTGTGATTATTTAAATAATGATCCAAGACCTGGACGACCCGAAGCATCTAATAGTGGTAAGTTAGTGAAAAAAGTAAGTGAAACAATTGCTATCGATGAAAATTTCACAGTGACAATGCTGGCAGAAGAATTAAATTCATTTTACTGTAACATCTACAAAAGCTTAACTGAAGATTTGTGTAAAAGAAAGGTGTGTGCACGTTTTGTTCCACATCTGTTAAATGATGATCAAAAAAAAACGCTCGTGTAGAGCAGCGGTGGCCAAGCCCTTGCTCTTGTTGCTCGAGTGCTCAAACCGTTACTTTTGCATGCTTGCGATTTTCGACGAGACAACAACAACAACTTTCGGCACAGCCGAAAACGAAACAACAACCACACACGATTTTCGGACCGTCATAAAAGTGTACATTTTGCTATGATTTATGACTTCTGCCGTGCATGACTTCTAACTTCTTGTACACTGCGTAAGAAAGCGAAGTGGGTTTTGATGTGCTACGATTTTTACTAAGTAATTGAACTAAGTGATTGAATTTAAATGGTTTCAATAACTTTTTTCAGTGTTGAATGTTTTTTACTTTAATAAACCAAACAACAACAATACAGCGAAGTCTCGATTTTCTTCGCGAAGCATAGAGTCATAAAAGTGTTCATTTTGCTTAGATTTATGACTTCAAAAAATCTGTTTGTTGTAGATGTTGTTGTACTGCTCCCGATTCAAAATTTCATGGCCACCGCTGGTGTAGAGCATTGCATAGACATCATTTCAACAGCTGAAAACAATTCAGATTTTCTTGATTCGATCATAGCTGGTAATGAAACATGTTGTTTTAAATATGATCATGAAACTAAGCGACAATCTGTAGAATGGAAGTCAAAAGACGAGCCAAAACATAAAAAAAAAATTGCGTTTTCATAAATTACGAATCAAGACAATGTTGATAACTTTCTATGATTCCAAGGCTACATTGTTCACAAGGATTTTGTTCCAGGTTAAACTGTTAATGGAGAATATTTTTTGTACCTGTTATAATTAAAAATCGAAGGCCCGAATATTTCAAAGGAAAGCAGCTGTTTTTACTGCCTGATAATGCATGCACCACCTCACAAGACCAAAAAAGTTATTAAGTTTTTGTTGAAAAAACTGGTTTGTCTCATCGACCACCCTCCGTATTCACCTGATCTATCCACCGTGCGATTATTTTATCTTCCCAAAAATGAAAACTACGATGATATTGTTGCTAACAGTTGCTAAAGAACATCCCAAAAATCGAGTTTAAATAGTATATGGATAAATTGGTTGAGCATTCCAAACGTTGTATTGAGTTAAATGGATCGTATTTTGAATAATAATTAGCTTTGAAACATAATACCATGCGTGTTTTATTTTACAACTAAAAAGTTCGCTTATTTTTAGATCACACCATCATCAGTGTTCTAATTAAAAATACTCATTTGTAAAAGTACTCATCCGTACGAAAAATTCTATAAAGACGGGGTAGCGAAACACAGCTAAGCAATCGGCTGACTGACTATATGAATATGGTTAGCCGTTAATGAGCTGTTCAAGTATTACGTAACGCAATTTTTTGCTATGGTCGATTTCCTTTTTAATTTTTTCCACATATTTGTGTAAAATGACACATAGAAAAATTTTGTACAAATGCGGAAAGCGCTAAACAACACATATCAATCGTAACAATAAGAAATACTACCAATTAAAAATGCCTTAGCATATGTAATTTTATTCTTTATTGGTCCATGTATACGGGGACCAAACTATTATGGCTTCTATGATAACTTTATCTCGGTTTTCTAATAAAAATATCTTGAAAATGTGAGGTAACCAACTAAATTACTCCATCTACACCCATTGTAACACTTTATAATATCTTAATAATGTGCATCAGTATTCTTTAGTTGATATATTTAATAATATTTTTTTTATTCAATTCTATAAATATACCACAAAAATAAACTACAGAAAATAGAGTAGAAAGTTTTTACAACTTTTCATTAGAAGTACACATACTTACTCATAGTTTATGTCGATATATGCAAGTAAAATGTCGATGGTTTTCAAAATTTTATTGAATAAGAATATTGGAATTATTAAAAAAATTATTTAAATGAAAAATAAGCCTGAAGATCTTAAAAGTTATTTGGAATTTAAAACTTCCTCGATTATTCTTTATCCGTTTTCCACACACAAACACACAAACACGTATACGAGCCGAACATTAAGAGCGTGAGAGCGAGAGAGTGTTTGAGGAGCTCACTAATGTAAATGCAAGCGTGAAGGGGCTATATACAGCGATTAAATATGCACGAGTAATATTTATTTGTAGTTGTATTTAATTGAAATATTTAAAAATTGAATTTTTTTGTGTTTAATGCCGGCAACGCCAAACTATATACAAACGCGTTTTATCTCTTTCTCTCGCAGCATACATTTATATTAGTAGGGACAGGGGGAAGAAGTGGCAGGGAAAGGAGCGGCAACGGAAAGTGCAGAACGACGTCTGCCAGGGTACATCTAGGCAGACATAAACAGGCACGTAGTCAAAACGAACAAGCGAAATAATAGAATCAATACGAAGCACGAAGGCAGTAGCTTATTTGAACCTAGTCTATTGTAATCAGTTTTCATCAATGTTTTCTTATGACGTTATCACGTAAAATGATCATCCGTAAATCGACTTTACAGACAACCATTTTTTTAAAACAAAAACCAAACTGTTACTACAAAACATACATAACTACAATATGTAAGAAGATCCCACTTAAATCGTATTATAAGTTTATAAGCCAAAAATATGTACCTTTTGAAACACGAAACATTCAGTAGTACTATATACAGGTCTCACAATACAAATACATATTTTGTTTCAAGTATAAACACTAAAATATAATATTAACACAAGTAAGAATACAGCACTCGTACATTCATTTGTTGCACAAGCCGTTGTTCCAACATGAGTATATTATCTTTGAGCACTTTTGGATGCCATGTGACTGCCAGCAAACGCAGCGACAGAAAACACTTCATTTGCATTACTGGTACAAGTGATCTGCAACATTGAGGCTAGGAGTTTTTAGCCTCAGACAACATAGCATTTTCTCATGTCTTCCATTGCTTTCGGAAATCATCAGCAAGAGGGAGAGAAGAGAACATATTTCAAGCACAATTTCTGTTTCTTCTATTCGATATACACAATCTACGAATTAATCACGATAATCATCAGTAGTTTGTAGAACACTTTCTTCCACCACTTTTGAGACTTGCGGTTGAAAATGTGTATGTTTGACCGTGAAATTCGTGGCACGGTAACACGGTAACAAGTCGAATTGTAAAAGTCATAAAACTAAAATATTCACAACTGAACATACTGAACATAAAGCACGCTACACACTGTAGAGCATGTCGATCGATCAGGTTATATTAGATGTACGTATGTTAAAAAACACAAAATTGTACGGTGGGTTTGTATGGGGGCTACCCAAAAAGTGGACGTGCCACGCCCATTAGTCTATATATGTTAAGCGGCTGTCTACAAAAAGGCACCACATTTCATTTCAACCTAATATTGACTTTAATAAAGAAGTCTCCGTACAAAAAAGTCAAAAGTGGGCTGTTGGTTTGTATGGAGGCTACCCCAGGCAGATCCCACCCAATAATGTATATGTCAAGCATCCGTCCACTTAAAGATACCATAAGTTGATATTGACTACAATAAAAAATCATTTTATGCAAAAAGTCAAAAGTGTGCAGGGGGTTTGTATGGGGGGCTACAATAAAAAGTAGGCGCGGCGGATTAATCTTTACACTCTATTAAACTGCAATAAAAAGAAACGTATGTGCAAAATTTCAACTGGATAGCATAAAAATTGGTCCCCAAAAAATGCTAGATCGACTCGTCTCTTCGAGCTGATCCAAGAATATATATATTTTATGGGATCTAATGCGTTACAAACTTTCAGACAAACTGATAATACCATTTCACACTATGTGTGAATGGTATAAAAATGCAGAAAATATTCAAAAAGCATAATAATGTTGGGGTAGTGGAGGTGTTGGGGAAATGAAGAGATCACAAAAAAGCACACTCACACACGCACAGAAAGATACACGGAAGTACAGACGACTATAGCGCTGTTAAAGGGATGAAAGCAACACACAAAAACTAAAAACACACAATAAGCTAAACGACGGGCATTGTAATTACATATGTAAAACTTTGGTGAGGTGTGGTGTAATGGGCGGTAGTCTCCCACAATACTACTCAGGTGGTGAATACGTGTGTATATGCAGAGTTCATGTTGAGTTTTGTGTTATTTGTATACTTGTACTATTCCGTGTTTCAAAAGGATTTTACAATTAAAAATCAACTGCTAGAAAAAACCTGTAACAGACCAGGCTGCGTTAACTTGTAAACTTGAGTGTAATCTGTTTTCTGTGCTTATACACTCATTTGAAATACTTTTTTATTAAAACTCCATATCTCTCTCAAACGAATTTAAACAGAGACTTGATTAAATCTTATTTTCATTCTCTTTTAAATTTATGTTGTTAAGTTCGTGAGGCAATTGCATGGACAGTAGCTATGCCGAGAGTTAGCACTCACTATCGGCGTTGGGCAAGTCGTAGGTGCAACAACTGGGTTAAAACAACCTCTGGAAGCAATCGTGAAATATACGATAAAAAAGGCGTTGATTTTTTAGACATCATTGGAATGTAACAAGAGCAAAGAAGCCACACTATCAATCAATTATAAATATGTATGCAAGACACACTTTACATACATCTTTGTATGTGTATGTATGTGTAATATATAATTTACAGTTACATATTTGTTTACAGTTGCTGCAGCATCATTCTCGTTAAATTTACTTGTCACTAATTTGCTTTCTCATTCAATCTCTCCCTCTTTTATGTTGACTTGCACTCAAAAAATTTCCAACCCTGTCACTCTCTTTTATTTATCTTGCTTTCAGGCGATGCTACTGCATGGTTGTCTTTTATGCTGGTGACGCTCCTGCAGCTAAAGGCGAGTTTGTTTGCCAATTGTGCACTGGTCTTCTTGCGTCTTTTTGCTTTTTTCTCTCTCTCTCTCTCTCTCTCTCTCTGTCTCTATCTTCCTTTTCCCTTATCACATGCATGAAGCATTGCATGTGGATCAATTAATTGATCACTCTCATAGTCTGGATGGGCTCTAACATAAATGGAAGGTCTGATACGAAAGTTCCAAAACTTGTCAAAAGGCAACAATAAATTATTTTTTACATTTAAACAAGAAAATATGGCTACTTCATTGGAACTGAAACTTTAATATATACACACACACACACACACACACACTCGAAAATTAAAATCGCAAAAATAGCAAATATGTATTTCAAGCAAAGAAAAAACACAATTTGTAATTCTAGTATACGTAAGTAGTGCTACCCCTAAAAGTGGCCATAACATGCTCATTAATATTTATACATATAAAACGTCCATAAGTAGCCAAAACATCAATTAGTTGTCAATGACAAAAAAAGAAACTGGCAAAGTTAGGAGGTGGGTTTTAGGTAGATATCAACAAAAAAAATTATTTAAAAAATTCGAAGCAACTAAACACAGACGGACATGTATACGCTCGTCTTGACGAACGGATCAAGAATATATATAATTTGTGGGGTCAGATTTCCCAACTGAAAACTGAAATCATTTTCACACTATTTATAATAATAATATTACAATATTTATTCAATTCGAACACAGCGTATAATGTTTAAAATCCTATAATATTGGGTTGCCGGAAAAGTCACGAAGCATTTTTTGCAAAAGTTGGCATGACACGAACGTCGCCGTAATCGGATCAAGTGTTATACTTTTTACCGTTGAAACTTCATTAAAAAAAAAAGGAATATTTGTTTTGGTGGCGTGTCGTTCGGTTTTAAATTGCAACACATATGCTATTTTATTTATGGTTTTTGAACAAAGAAAAAGAAACAGACGTAAACTTTTGTCAGCTGTGGCGCCACCCACACAAGAAAAAATCAAACCATATTGTATTTCTTTCTACGGTTTTTGATAAAAAAAATTGAAATGATAGTATACTTTTGTCAGCTGTGTTTTGTGGCGACACACACGAAAAAATCAAATTTCACTTAATTCAAAGAAAAATCCAGTCCACTGAATTGGCAACGATAATGTGAATTTTGTCTGCGTTTGTTTTGTTATCAGCTGTACTCACTGGAAAAAAAAGTACATACATGGCGAAAATTTTCGATTGTTGTTTTACACGGTTTTTTTAGTTTTCTTTTTTTCATATGCGACACTCTTTTTTAAACCTAGTCCCAAGCTTTACGCCAGTAAGTTTATATTGCTAATAAAAACTACAAATAAAACTAAAGCTTAGCATTGCTTCCCTAAGAGTTGGCGTCGAATTTAGGACACGTATGAACCACAAACTGTATAAGCTGTATGACGAGAATGACTAGTCACCTCATACGGATTAACCCCGAAGCTTCAGCACTTAAGGTTTAACACGGAAACCTGAACTTGATTGGTAGACGGCGTCAGAGAGGACGGACGTCCGAGCTTAATATGGCAAGATCAGGTCTATAATGATCTGAAGATGCTTCGGTTTGCCATTAAACTACACCGACTGGTGTGCTTTCCTACGTGCGATCTTGACCGATCGACGGTTGTAGTGCCACCTAAGTAGGTATTTTAATTTAACATGTGTTGCATTTGCTGAACGAAAATTGATTAAACGAAGAAAACTTATATCTACGGGGCAATATGATTAAAATTGTGTTTTAATTTCCATAGTGAAGCAAATTCAGTTGATCCCTATTTTTATTGTGAAAAAGCAAAATAACCGCTTCTCGATTGCGGCTAATTCACAAAAGAGAGACCTCATTCATGTTGTTTACGAAAGTTTTGTTTCTATCCTTGATAAGGTTGTGTGCCTTGCGTGTGGACTTTGACGTTTTTGGCACTTTGCGGCAGGTGGCAGCAAGTTTTACTGCTTTCACATTTGTTGCTTGTTGTTGTTGTTGTTGTTGTTGTCGCTTGCAAGGCTTCGGCGGCTGGACTTTATGATTTTTATTCTCTCGTTTTTATTACTCTTTCGTTTGTGTGTTTGTATGCATTTGTGTCGACAAAGAAGCAGAACGCGACTAAATTAACAACGAAGCCGGAGCAGCAGCAAAGAAACAAAGCAAGCTAAAACTGATAAGAATTTTTATGTTTTCTTATATTTCTGGCACTGCTGCGCCGCGCATGTGTGTTCCGTTCCTCTTGTTGGAGTTGGAGTTGCAGTTGTTGTTGTTGCTGTTCTTGTGCTTGCTGCGAAAGGTGTGTTGTTGCATGGTGAGATGTGAAGCGTACGAATCAAGATGAAATGAGGTAGTAAAATAAGCGTGATTTATCTTTTTTTCTCTCTCTCTCTCTCTCTCTCTCTCTCTCTCTCTATTTGTATCTCTCTTATTTCATATTTTTCTTTAGGTATGCATTTATGTTGCAAATAAAATGAAAAAAAAAAAAATTAAAAGCAAATAATGGAGCATATAAAGAAGTAACTAAAAAATTCCATATAATTGTTGTTGTAGTGATTTTCTTCAGCGATTCGCTGTTTGTTTTCTTCTTTTTTGCACATTGTTTTTTTTTTTAACTTTTCGAGGCGTTTTCTCTTTGTTCGCATGTTGTGCGCTTGTACTTAATCAATTGCGTTTGTTTTTTGTTTTGTTATTGTTGTTGTAGTGTTGGTTGGTGCTGCTTTTGCTGCTTATCGCACCGTTGTTGATGATGATGATGATGATGTTGTTGTTGCTGATGCTGCCGCCGCATCGTTATAGTTGTTGTATTTGAATTGTCTTTGTCTAGCTGTAGCTTTTTGTGCTATTGTTGTTTTTGTTTTTTTTTACGCTTCCATTCATACATGTATATGTTTGTATCTCCCTTTCGCTCTCTACCGCTCACTCTACTCTCTCCAATGTCTATTGTTGGCATAATCAAGCTACCAACCTTTGTTGCTTTCGTGTTGTTGTTGCTGTGCGACAATATTGCAAAATCATATTGCAACAACAATATCGAACAAAAACTGCCAATAAACATTAACACCAAATAACGTTCATACCTATATACATATATACTCGTACAACCACCTACATATTTACATGTGTTGCTCATTAAAAGACATCTTTTCATCGTCGTCATGAATTTTTTTATATCCCCATGTTTATTAAAGAAGATGTCACTAAGAACACTACCACCACCGTCAATATTATCATCACCATCACCACCACCACCATATCACCAACCGCATTCAACCGCCCCAGAGTTTAAGCAGACAAGACGCATGCGGGCGACGGACAATGTGACGCGCAAATACTCCCCCAATTCAGTATCATATTTGGTTTATAGTTAGCTTTATATCTAATCTACATATATGTATATATGTACATACTATGTATGTAAGAAGAGTAAAGCCAATTTTTTTAATAAATGCGTTCCCAAAAGCTTAGGATCCTGGAATATACATACATATAAAATTCTTATAAGATTGTTAAAGACAAAAGATCCGACTCGACCCTGCACGAACCTATTGTGTAAAGCGTCTGAAAGGGTGTCTTAATTTGTGTGCAGCATATTTAATATTGTGCACAAAAGATCATCTTCCCTTACTAAATATATTTCTCTATGGCATAAACAATGTCCTTTCATTGAAAGCTATTATTCTACTAACGGTAAATTTTCGAATTTAAAAACGTTTAGGTTTCGAAATTTAATTGATGGTTTTGGCTATTTTACTTGTGATTAAGAATCTCGTTTTTTTTTTAATATTTTACAAAACCATAATTTCAATTTTAACGAAAAAGTTGCTTATCACACGGGACCCTATAAAATCTGCAAAAAGAGCGGAATCGGGATAACTTTTAAAATCCGCGGAGGAATTGATGTACACACGATCTCAAAAATTCCCCATAGATTTCAAAACTGTAAGTATTTTTTAACACAACTTTTTATTTTTTAAACAAATGACAATTGCAATGAATTCAACAATACGTAAAAGCGTAAAAAAAAACAAAATTACACGCAAGTCATACGGACATCTCTTTCACCTCGAAAAACCAAAAAAATTCATTCACAAAACTATATTTTTGATGAATGAAATTTGGAGATTATCGTTCGGTGGTGACCCAGAAATCTCTTTCGCCACAAAATCAATATCAGAATTTCATTCATAAAATTTAGTTTTATGGATAGAAAAGAAAAAAAATATATAAAAATAAAAATAAAACTATCCGCTTCAAAATATAATTGAAAAAATTTTTAATTTGTGAAGATGAATTATTTTGATTTTGCCGAATATAATATGTAGAGCATCAAAATGAAGATAAAAGAAGAACTGGTCGTACAATTTGCATTTGCATGCGCTAAAGATTTGTGGACCGATGACTGTACGCAGCATAGTTTTCATACATTAACAGCTCTACATAACATATGTACATAAGAAATTATTGTAAACTAAAGACATTGTACTTGCTAACCGTGAGTTTTTATCTGATAAGAAAAGTAGAGACAATATTCTCGATTCTGTTATTAGATTCATGGTTATAGCGCATGGTGCGCCTTCCTACGTGTGTCCATGACTGATATACGGTTGTAGTGCCATATAAGTAAGTTAATGTAATTTTAAATAGAGTATGATTTGGCAACACATTTTAACGATATATACATTGTGAGAAACAATGGCGCTAATGTTAAAGGAGCTTTTAAGCATTACAAGCGTATTGACTGTGCCTGCCGGAATTTAAACTAAGTAATGAGTGATTTACTGAAGAACGAACATATTCGTATACGAATTAAATTTGATGATGCAAATCACTTAAAGTACATGTAAAAACTAGATTTTTACTATGGTTAATAATATTTTTACGAGGTTTTGACTATTGTTCGATCAATGCTGGTTTATAATAGAAAAGTACACTGTAGCAGATAAGATAATTGTTAAGATAAATGTAAAAGAGGTTCTTACTGAAGCTGGATTTTCTGAGTTAACAGACGATTCGCCTGAACCAGAAAATATGTATCTGATCTAATCAATTACTGTTTGCAAAAAGATAAAGAACAAAAACGCAATACTAATTTTAACATTTTTGAAAGATTGTACAAGAGTTTCACTTCTTCAGAAGCTTGCTAGACACGTTGTTAATATATGTATCAACATAACTGGTTACCATGCGAGAGAGTTCTATTAATATTGCTAAACTTTAATGTATGTATCGATTAAAAATTAAACTTATGAAACAAATTTCTTTATGTGTCAAAAAATTCAGACGGAATTCGGTAACCGCGGATCGGGAAAGAACAAATATTTTCAGGACGGGCCCCCCCGATCGGTAACGAATTTCGTATCCCTCGCCCATTCTTAGTTTACAATATAAATAGATACTTTTCAAGTTATTTTACATAAAACGTAATACTAAGTTGTCTCAAAAGAAAGTTCACATTTGATTTGCTGATTGCGTGAACGCAACTATTCCGAGGGGCGCGGGGGGTATGTCAATCGGTAGCCTAGCTTTTGGGAATTTAGTCACAAAAACGTTAATTCAGCGACTGTAGCGCGTAGAAAATTCTGAAGTATTCGATATGTTCGTCATTTAAATGATGCGGCATTGGAAAATGGGTCGAGAAGTTTGAAGAGACCGGTTCAACGCTGGAAAAATCAAAATCCGGGCGTCCAAGGTCTTCGAGAACGTTCGAAAACGTAGACAGTGTTTACTCAGTCTGTTCGTGACAACCCGGACCTTTCGATACAAAATTCAGTTGGTGCAAAAATTAAAGCCTCAGGATGCTGGGCATCTTCTTTTCGGATGAAGCTCATTTCCATCTTAATGGACATGTAAACAAGCAAAATTGACGCTACTGGCAATCCAAAACACAAACATCAGAAACCCCTACATTCGCCTAAAGTGACCGTATGGACTTCGATGTCGGCCCTTACTTTTTTGAAAATGAAAAGGGACGCACAGAGTCAGTGGATTCAGAGCATTATGTGAAGATCTAAAGTTTACGGCAACAAACCGATTTCCCTGGCACAATTAAAAGAAAATATTCGTCACGAAATGGCAGCCAACACGGAGAATACTTACCGAGCCATCATAGGTAATTTTAGTGCTCGATTAAATGAATGCAGTGAACATTTGGACAATATCATTTTTAGGAAATAAATTCCCAAAGTGTGTACATATTTTAATATGTAATAAAAATATTTTCAATAAACTACTTACTTTTTTTTATAGATTTTTTAAATGTGAACTTTCTTTTGAGACACCTTGTATATAGAAAACTGTTGTTTAGTCGGTAATTGAAATCATTGAAACATAGAGTATATACATATGTGTGGTTCTAATCTACCACCACGTAGCCTAGAAGTCGACTCCCAGGAACTAGACTACCTCGACTGAATGCATGCATACAAGGTGAAGGTAAAGAAGGTGAGTCGTGTTATGCGGCGATTGACCACACTCAGGACAGCAAATCGTTGTTGACTGCTAAAAGTTCCACATAGACAATTTGAAGAAGAGTGAAAATGACTGAATTTCAATGGAATTTGCAATTGTTGCTTACACTATAAACTTTGTACTTGATTTATTTTTTTGTTTTTTGCATATCATTTTCCTCATGTTGTTCGTTTGCATTATAGTTGTTGTTGTGGTTGTTACTCAAGCAAAGCGGTGTTACAAAAAAAAAAAAAAAAAAAAAAAAGAAATTCAAAAATACATAAATATGTATACACCGACGAAAATACATATACATAGTATCTATGTACAATGCAAACAAAATTCGACCAAAATATGTTTGTATAGAAATACAAACAATAATTGCTTCAAACAATGGAAAATAATCAAATAATTTGTTATTATTTTAGCGGTAGATACATACGCATATGTATGTGTGTACATTTATAGATACATTACAATTGTATAAAGGCGTGTGTAGTGTATATAGTACATATTTGAATGTTTAAAAAATAAAAATATTTTCTCTCTCTTTCTCTCTCTCTCGCTTACAAAAATAGTACAACAATAAAATTTTGAATGAATTTTGCCGTGTACTTTTTTTTCAAATTTATTTATTTTTTGTTTGTTTTTTGTTTCACGGCAACAAAGCACACTCCTCCACACCCACGCTTCACCAATTAAGTACGTTAGCACTCGTTCATGCATATTAGACATTGTCGACAGCGGCGCTAGCGCTACACTGTGTTGAATTCAACTACTATTTCTGCTAGCGTAAATTTATTTCTAACAAAATTAGAAAAAAACAAAAAAAAAAACAAAATAAAAAGAGACGAGAGATAGGATGCTTGAAAGGCAACCATGTACTGTATATGACTGTGGTGAAAATGATATCAAGTAGAACGAGCGAGTGAGCGAGTGACTGTGCATGTGTGTACGTGTGTGTGTGTGCATGTGTGTGTGTGTGCATGTGTGTGTGTGTGTATGTGTGCGCATGTATGAACGCATGCATGACTTTGGTCGTTCTGATTGCGCATTTAGCCGGCGTTTTTCTCTTCTTTGTTTTTTGTTTCGCCATTGTTTGCTTTTGATTTTATTTGCGTTTTCAAACAAACTGCATATGTATGTATGTATGTATATGTGCGCGTGTGTGCATGTACCCGACAGTACCTTAAAGTCCCGCGAGTGCATGTGTGTGTGTGTGTGTGTGTGTGTGTGTGTACAGGTATATGCACAATTATCGCATATGGGTTAATAAAAATTCTGCAGCTTATGTTACAAATTATAAAAGAGTGGCCTATACGTATACGGGTTGTAAGTTTCCCATAGCGGCATAAACAAATTTGTATTCTAATAGTAACGCACGCTTAAATTTTTGTTTAAGTATCTGCCAACCCCTCAAAACGTTAGTCAAGTTTTACATTTTTATTATGGCGAAGTTCATGAACGAGCAATGTTTGGAAATTAGTTATTAACATTTGCTACCGCCGAAATTCCGAGCGCAAGTTTTAAGAAAAACCATCTCTTTCAATAAGCAAAATATGCCGTTATTGGAAAACCAGAGGCTCACATGTACTGCAATAGACTCCATTGCATTCAAAAAAAGTGACGGTTCGCAGTATCTCACACAGGTATACATTAAAATATCGATAATGAATATATGCAAGGAGTATGGCGCTCAAGCTAAAATTCATGCAGTTGCCATAAACAATGATAAAAATATGCTTAGCAATTGGTTGGTCACATTGCTCCTCCACATACTCTAAATCTAATAATACTGTGCGTCCTTGTAAACGATGAAAAATAAAAAATATTGTATTATTTTTATGGAGAGAGCCGCAGTGTTGGTGACAACATTTTTAAAGATATTCACCTTGAAAACCATTAGATGGAACAAAAATTGTTATTGATGTATCTGATGATGCATACGAGTATAACTTAATTAGGAACAATGATGCGGATGAAAAAGAGTTTGAGGAACCCTAAATTGTTGAGAATTGCAAGGTTGCGTACAAGTTGATAAACGATGTTAAAACACGATAGAATTCGATAATGTTTATATTTGAACGAGTCTGTAAACTACAGGTTCTACTTGACGCCACTATTACAGTCTCGCAAAATATAATAATAACAAGAAAAAACGTTAACTTCGGTTGAACCGAAGCTCTAATACCATTCACACGAAATTTTAAATAGTATTGCAAAACATAAAAGTAGGATTTTAATTCCGGCTACCCCAAAAAGTGGGTGGTACACGCCCACTAGTAGATATGAATGAAGCGATGTAGTAGATGTGTAAGATTCCGCCATATCGAATTTCAAGTTGATATTGACGTTTTCCATACAAATGCATAAAAGTAAGCTGTGGGTTTATATGGGAGTACCTCAAAAAGTTGGCGGGACACGCCCATTTGTATATGTATATAAAGCGGTAGGTAAAATCCACCAAATCGAATCTCAAGCTAATATTTTTTCATAAAAAACACAAAATTGCACGGTGGATGTGTATGGGGGCTACCCCAAAAAGTGGGCGGGCAACTGTATGTTAAGCGGCTGTCGATAAAAAGGCACCATATCGCATTTCAACCTAATATTGACTTTAATAAAGAAGTTTTTCTTACAAAAAGTCAAAAGTGGACCATAGCTTTGTATGGGCGCTACCCCAAATAGTGGGCGGGGTACACCACCCATTAATGTATATGTTAAGCATCGGTCTACTTTAAGTTACTATATCAATTATTAAGTTGATATTGACTACAATAAACATGTTTTTCATACAAAATGTCAAAAGTGGACCATAGGTTTGTATGGGGGCTACCCCAAAAAAGTGGGCGTGGCGAGTCAATCTTGACACTTCAATAATTAGAAGTGTGTGTGCATATTTTCAACAGGATAGCATAAAAATTGGTCCCCAAAAAAAGCGCAACAACATACAGACAGAGGGACATGGCTAGATCGGCCTCGTCTCTGTCGAGCTGATCAAGAATATATATATATATATATATATATATATATATATATATATATATATATATATATATATATATATATATATATATATATATATATATATATATATATATATATATATATATATATATATATATATAGATAGATAGATAGATAGATAGATAGATAGATAGATAGATAGATAGATAGATATAGAGAGAGAGAGAGAGAGAGAGAGAGAGAGAGAGAGAGAGAGAGAGAGAGAGAGAGAGAGAGAGAGAGAGAGAGAGAGAGAGAGAGAGAGAGAGAGAGAGAGAGAGAGAGAGAGAGAGAGATAGATAGATAGATAGATAGATAGATAGATATATATATATATATATATATATATATATATATATATATATATATATATATATATATATATATATATATATATATATATATATATATATATATATAATATATATATATATATATATATATATATATATATATATATATATATATATATATATATATATATATATATATATATATATATATATATATATATATATATATATATATATATATATATATATATATATATATATATATATATATATATATATACTTTATGGGTCCTTTAATACGTTACAAACTTTCAGACAAACTGATAATACCATTTCACACTATGTGTGAATGGTATAAAAATAAAATCGAATCGATTGATATAGTACATAGATGAATTCAATACAATGAATCAATTTGTTCAACTTTTGAAACCGTTTTCCAACATAACCAATGAAAACAAAAAATTCTGCTAAAAGTAACAACATGTTAGTAACAGTTATTACAAATTGTTACTTATTAGATAACTGGTATTTCAAAGTAACAACTTTGCCAATCATTAGTGTGAATGGTATTAAAAGCTCTATAACATTTCTAATTGTATAAACTTTTAAATAAAACCTTTTAAACTATTTGATTATACCATAGAGGTGTATGTATAGTTTTTTTGATTGCTTGGGTTTTTGGTTGTTGTTTTGGTCTGGTTACCTAGGCATCGCAGGTATTTTTGTGGTATCTTTTCATAAATGCGTTTGCGCGCGTGTGTGTGTGTGTGTGTGTTTGTATGTGCTAATAGAACACTTGAGATAAATTTTATCTCGTTGCTCGACTACTACATTCCACCACGCATGCCATGGTCGATGTATGTAGTTAATATTACTACCGTCGCCCCACTTAGCTTTTCTATGCCATAATCAAATAGTACGAGCTTTAGTACTTGATAAAAATGCACATACACATACATACAGATACATATGTATGCATTTCGTAGTTTATGTACACCTGGGGCCGCGTACACGCTTTCATACATTTATCTTTTTTCTATTTTCCAATAATTATGTTATCGTTATCATGCATTACTATTGTGCTGCTATTAGAGTGACCATATATTTATCAAAGACGAAATGAGAAAATTATACAGTAGCAAAATTTACCGTCGTTGCACGGCATGAAATAAAATTTTTCAGCAAATAACCCCCAAAAAAACCATGCTCTCTTCGTCAGCACTTACATCATAATTGGAAACTACAGTCCAGAAATATAATATATATTTATATATATATATATATATATATATATATATATATATATATATATATATATATATATATATATATATATATATATATATATATATATATATATATATATATATATATATATATATATATATATATATATATATATATATATATATATATTCTGAGCTCTTTCATCCATCACATTCGAGAGGTAATGCAAATAGGATGGTCAAAGATGTGTGCCACCTTATTCTGCAAACAGTTCGTGCAACACCCTTCTCAGCAGAATAGATTAAAGCTTAAATCCATACGTCGTATTCGAATGAAAGGACATGGGGATTTAGTAGATTTTACATGTGAAGAGGTTTTCGCTGCTATTGAAAAAGCAAAATCATTCAAGACACCACACTCGGCATTTCAATGCTGATGCTGAAAGCACCTCGGACCTATAGCAATAGAATATCTTATGTAAGTGTTGAATTTTTCTATTTCCAACTAATTGTCCCAGACTTATGGAAGGTAGCAAGGATAGTACCGAATTTGACACTTTCTTTCACCTATTTTGGTATAATTATTATCATCGATGACAGAACATTGCCAGGGTTTGACAAAAGGTCGCTGTACAATTGCAGCATTGATCGAAAGATCGGGGTATCGAAAGCTTAAGATGTGTGTACCGCAGGGTGAAGTTCTCTTCCCTCTTCTGTTCAACCTGTATTTGGGAAAGATGCCTCTTCCTTCTTTCTGTATAAAATTGGTGACCTATGATGATGATTGTACCATTTTATCATCGGGCGTGAACGTCGATGGAATTTGTGCGAGAATTAATATTCATTTAGAGAATTTGTTAAATTTTTTCAATGCTCGCAACCTTAAACTATCAATCCACAAGTCGTCGGCATTCATTTTCACTTCCTGGAATTTTCACTTCCAAATCAAGTCGTACTGAACGTACTGAAGGTGCTTGCTGCGTCTTCTTGGGATAAGGACAAAGAGACAATACATAATTACCACATATGTATAAAGCTATTGGACGATCTGTCCTAAATTATGCTGCTACTGTCTGAACTGCTTACCTCAGTAAGTCTCAGTGGCAATGCCTGCAAAGAGGTCAGAATATTGCTCTAAGTACTGCTACTGGTTGTATGAAGAAGCGATGAAGCTTTTGGTTCACCACATAATGAATTGCTTTCGAAACAGTTCTTATTAGGTGCATATAGGAGCAATTATCCCAACCACGGCACCCCCTCATGAGAACAGTTTCTACTCGTATCAGATATGATATTAGAAGTTATAATTCGAGTATTATATCTCGATTCGCACCTCACGTTCATATAGATGAGTGTGTTTATATTTGCGGCAGGGCTCAATTGCATAAAGATGCGGTTGAACACATGCAATTAACTCTCTCAGGGACAATATTATACTTGGTAGCAGGCCGCCACCTATTGAAGAGAGCGAAAAACGTCTCTCTCGTAACACCAGGACTACAAAATTTATATTTATATTCACTGGTTAAGGCAAATGACTGCATGCAAAACTGTTCTTATATTCGCGTTGGCACTATGCTCCTTGATATATGCAGAAAGATAACGAAGAAAGAGAAAATCGTTTGTGTACTTCGTATGGTTATTGCAAAGAGCTGTGTGTGTGTGTGTGTGTGTGTGTGCGACAATGCTCAGCCCATATTTGTTAGTTAAAAAAACGCAATTGCTTTTATTAACGCAAAACTGTGTTCAGTAATTGTCAACAAATTGTGCTGTTTATTTGTTTAATACATCGCTGGTTTAATAAAAAAAATGGTCCGTTTTCTTTTTATTGTTTTTTTTTTATGTTGTATTTTTTTGTTTAGAAAAGAATGGTCTTGTTTAAAAACATGTACGATAGTAAACCATCCTACATATGTTTTCAACACTACGCATGATTTTGCAATATGGTTTCAAGAGATGGTGCATTTAGATTTCGATCGATTATTTTTGAATACTTTTGTGTAGGCGAAAAACAGACACAATAATCGAGAGTCATTGAAAACGAGTCTTAACGCAATTTTTAGCAAAAAATAAAAACTTTTATTACGAAGACTTCAAGATATTTTGTGCGGAAAGTTTCCAGTGTGTGCAGTATGGCCTTCAGAATACTATTGACAAAGTGTTAAATTTATCGTGGAATATTTTATTTTATTAAAAATAAAGCCGCTTATATGGTTTAATTATAAATTAATAGAGTTTCAGAAGTAGATCGGACTCAAAATTAATTATAACTTTCACTAAAATTTTATTTATATGCTTGACTTTAATAAAACCTTTTAAAAAAGAATAAATGTTTTACCTATGTATGTACATATATGTTAGAAGAAATACGCGTTGTAGATAACACCCGATTTTGCACAATATATTACAATACGTCCAAATCGGTTAAACTCATTCATAACTGGACCTCGATCCTGACAAAATGTTTGGTACGTTTTGGCGGATGTGGTACAAAGACTGCGAAAATCCTACTATCCTACTTAATATTATAAACGCGAATGTTTGTATGGATGTGTGTATGTTTGTTACTCTTTCACGCAAAAACTACTGAATGGATTTTAATGAAACTTTACAATAATATAGCTCATATATAAGAATAACACATAGGCTATAATTAAATTAACTATAGATTAAATTAACGCATTTATTTAATTAATTTGAAACAAACATAGCGCAGACATTTTAACCACGTCTGCTGCTCTCAGTAGACGCTAAAAAGCTGATAGCTACAAAATCGTGTACCGATCATGTGTTTGCCTTAAATGGTCATGTGTGCGGGATGATATTAGAGAGGCAGAGAATGAAAGAAACCCGTTGGCTTTTTGAAATTTTAAATTTTAATTAATCAAATTTTTGTTATATATATAAAAAGCTGATAGCCACAAAATCGTCTAGCGATCATGTGTTTGCCATAAATGGTCATGTGTGCGGGATGATATTAGAGAGGCAGAGAACGAAACCTCATTTCAACTATAAATGAGATTATCTTTTTATTATTTCATCATTTATTTTGTGAAACATAGTGTTCGGAGAAATATGAAGGCATCAACTAATGTTTCATTAAAGTAGTTGTTCTATGGGAAAAGAGTAAGCGTACCAGGAAAACAAAAAATTTCAATTTCAATTTAAGGTTTCTCAGTGGTTTTTGGGAGCAAGGAGAATATATATTTTATGCTAGTAAATAATATTTTGGCGTTAAAAAGAAAGATTTGAAACAAAATAGTCTGAAGTTATTACTTTTTTTACACTTTAAACACCATTTAATGGAAATATTTGTTCAGCATGTAATATTTCAGCACAATTTGTAGAGCGAACAATGAATTTTTATTGACTTCATAAAAAATTGACGCACTTACTAAACTTGCTTCATGAAAATCACATAGTACAGCAATAAAACATAGTTGAGTTATACTATTTAAGAAAATTTAAGAGCAATATTAGCCGAAATCTGTCTTTGTTGGAAATATGATTGAAATATTCGGTATTCTAATTGATCTACTGGTGGAAGGTGAAAAAATGGTGATACTCAAAAACATGGTTTCTAAATAATAAAATTTATTCTCTATCGATTTCGGATGAGAAAATTAGGGGTTAGTGAGGTGGTTTTCGAGAAAGAAAAAAAACACTATTTACATCTCTTTTTTTATCGCAAGCTGTTGTTTTTATATTTTCCACAACAAAAAATGAGAAGATTGGCTTGTGGGACCCCAAGGCATGATGGCTGACTATTACTGGTTGTAAATTCGTTAAAATTCCAATGTACGCAAACGAAAACCTTAATCTTTTTTATACAATTTTGAATAGCTTCTATATTTCTTGCCCGCGTAAATAGCACGAACGTTGGAAGGACGACAATACCATCTTTTGAAATATATATGTATGTATGTACAATTTATGCAAATCAGATAAGAATTGATGAATTTATGAGCAAATAACTGAAAGAAGTTATAAAAAGGCAATAATTTGGCAAAATTATGTCTGAAAATCATAATGTATTGCCACAAAAATAAATATGTACTCACTTTTCACGATGCAACAAACAAATGCGATCCTTGGCCACCTTTAAACGCTTTGCAATAATCTTCTTAAGATTCTCAACGCTTATATTCGGATCAACGCAGACACCAAAATTGCCACCAGTTGTGGTGCTGATGTTAAGAGTGATTGTTGTTGTTGCTAAAGCGGTATTGTTGCCGCTGATGCTGATGCCGCTGCTGACGCTGTTGTTTGGTGTCGGTGTGACATTGCTACTGTTGTTATGATTGTTATTGTTGTTGTTGTTGCTGTTGCTGTTGCTAGCGCGTAAACGCTGTGCCACTGCTGCAGCAATACCGTTAGTTGTTGTTGTTGCCAAATGGATATTGTTGTTGTTGCCACTTTTATTACAATGCGGCATGGCGTTGTTAGTGCTCAAACCAGAATTAGTGCCCGAAAAATTGACGCTACCATTGACGCCACGCCCAGCTAAACTGTTATTGTTGAACTGCTGTTGTGGCTGGTGCTGGTGTGGTTGTTGTTGCTGCTTCTGTTGTACATTAGCATTACGCGTTGTTGTTGTTGTTGTTGTTTCATTAGATGCAGCAGAACCACTTGCACCACCTGCAGTTGCACTGCTGCCACCGCCACCAGCAGTGACGGTGTTTGTATTTGTTGTAGTTGATTTATCCATGTTCTGATCTTTTTTTAGCTTTTATTTTATTTATTTATTTTTTTTTTTAATTTTTATTGCACTCAAATGCTTTTCTTTATAACTTTTCTTTTATAAAAAAAAAACCAAAAAAATAAAAAAAAAAAAATTTATAAATGCACACACACAGACACGCAACGCACTTTAATCAAACGCACAAAACAGACTTCAAAGATGCCTTGGTCTTCTTTTTAGAAGAGAGCGCAAACAAACAAAAAACAAAAAAAAAAAAACGAGTAAAAAAAAACAACAAATTTGAATCGATTTTCTTTCGGCTCTGCCGCTGCTTTTTATTTTACTGCTGTTGTTGCTGCTGCTTTTGCTTTTACATACACAAACACATACAAATTACCACACCTTTGGCGTTTTTGCTCTCTCTGACTACTTCTTCCTCTTTTTGTATGTTTTATGTTTTATGTTTATGCTGCGACGGCACTTGTTCGTGTGCGCATATATGTATACATATGTATGTATGGCTGCATGTATGTGTGTATGCCTACTGGTTATGCTGCGCTGCGATGTTGCTGCTTTTATTACTTTGTCTGCACAACACAACACACTGATAGAATAGACAGACAGAGAGACAGTCAGGCAGTCAGTTAATAGATAGAGATACGCTTTCCGTTTACAGCATCACGCACGTTTTAGTTGTTGTTGTTTTTGTTATTGTACTGATTGCGAAACACTTGAAAATAAAATTACACACACACACACACACACATATAAAGAAGCATGCGAGATAGAGTGAAACACATACACATATGTATATACAATGTATGTAAGCAAGAACGCTTTAAAATTTTTATACACACGTTTTCCAATTTAAATATTTTTTCTTAGTGTAATTTTGAAAAACACACGTTTTTTTTTTTATTTTTTTTGTTTTTTATGTGTTTTTTAATTTTGTTTGTTTTTCAGTGCTGTTCAATTTTGTTGAAAGTTCTTTCAGTCAAAGCAGTAGTTGTTTTCTTATTATTTTTTTGCTTTTATTGTAACTGTTTTTATTTTTGTGTGTTTGTTGTTGTTGGTGCGTTATATAGAAAAGAAGCCGCAAAAAAACAGCACGCGCAGGTTAAAAAAAAAAATTTTTTTTGTTTAAAAAAAATTCATAGGTAAAAATGGCGTGTAAAAAAAAATTATTTTGCTTTACTGCTATACTCGGCTGCTGTTTTGCTATTTGCTACTTCAATCTCCACGTTGCGCTGAAGACTGATACGAATAAATCCGTGCACACTGCGACAACGACGACGTTCCAACAACAACTGATCCGATTGTAACCGGGCAAAATTCATAAAAACCAATTTCAGCCGCTGTCGCTATGGTGAATTTATACTAAATTTATAGAAAAATTCACCTTGGTCGCTGCCGCTGCCGCTGCCACTGCCGCTGGCGCTGCTCCTGTGGTGAACAAATAAACTAAATACTAATGTGGTAAACGATTTTTAAGAGAGCGCGCTTCAATGCTTATACCAGGGTTGTACACTCTTTTCTTTTTTCGTATTGCACACTACTAATTCGTATTATAAAAAGTTTTGAATTCGCTACCGTAACCAAGGCGGGGTGTAGCGTCTGAACCTTAATTGCAAGACAGCCTGTTGAGTTCGCTTAAGACTAAAGGTGCTAAGATCGGACAACCTAACGGTAGAACCGTGTAGCGCAAATTCGTGCCCGGATCTACAAAAACTGCGTGACCCATAAATTTTAAATGGAAATATGAAAAGCATTTCAAATAAATTTACACTTGGTTTTTTTTCCCTTTTTCTTAAGAAATTATGTTAGGTATAATTTTCGGCCATAGATTGGGCCAGTCAAAAATTTTAACTCAAATTTGTTTGCACAAATTGTAAGAGAGGACTTCATATAAATAACTTCCCCCCTTTCAACGCTGTTATGTGAGAACAAAAAATGCATAATTTCGCATATAACTCGTTAACTATCGAAAATTTGTATTCTCGAAAAAGCAAGTTTGTGAAATTTACTAATAAAACTAGAACAAGACGTTAACTTCAATGGAACCGAAGCTTTAATACTGTTCACACTTGCCCTTTTTTCTCGGCAATGCTGGTGTCTAGTTTAGTTTTTTTATACCATTCACACATAGTGTGAAATGGTATCATCAGTTTGTCTGATAGTTTGTAACGCATTAAAGTAGGCATCGTATATATATATATATATATATATATATATATATATATATAATATATATATATATATATATATATATATATATATATATATATATATATATATATATATATATATATATATATATATATATATATATATATATATATATATATATATATATATATATATATATATATATATATATATATATATATATATATATATATATATATATTCTTGATCAGCTCGATGAGACGAGTCGATCTAGTCATGTCCGTCTGTCCAGCTGTATGTTGTTGCGCACTTTTTGGGCACCAATTTTTATGCTATTCAGTTGAAATTTTGCACATACACTTCTTTTTATTGCAGTTTAATAGAGTATCAAGATTGACCCGCTGCGCCCACTTTTTGGAGTAGCCCCCATACAAAACCGCCGCCTACTTTTGACTTTTTATCTGAAAACCTTTCTTATTATAGTCAATATCAACTTAATAATTGATATGGTAACTTTTAATGGAAGAATGTTTGACGTATGCATTAATAGGTGGGAACCGCCCACTGTTTGGGGTAGCCCCCATACAAACCTACTGCCCATTTTTGACTTTTTTAATGAAAACTTCTTTATTAAAGTCAATATTAAGCTAAAATGCAATGTGATGCCTTTTTATGGTCAGCCGTTTAATATACTTAGACTAACGGGCGTGGCCCGCCCACTTTTTGGGGTAGCCGCCATACAAGCATAATGTCAACTTTTGTGTTTTTATAAGAAAACCTTCTTTATTAAAGTCAATATTAGGTTGAAATGCGATATGGTGCCTTTTTATAGACAGCCGCTTAACATACATATACAAATGGGCGTGGCCCACCACTTTCTGGGGTAGTCCTCATACAAGCCCACAGTGCAATTTTGTGTTTTTTATGAAACAGGTCTTCATTTAAATCAATATTAGCTTGAAATTCGATTTGCTGGATTTTAGTAGCCAATCGCTTCATATAAATATACAAATGGGCGTTTCCCGCCCACTTTTTGAGGTACTCCCATACAAACGCAAAGCTCAGCTTTTATGCATTTGTATGATAAACGTCAATATCAACTTGAAATTCGATATGGTGGCATCTTATAGATGGTCGCTTCATACACATTTACTAGTGGGCGTAGACGCCCCCCTTCCCTGTGTGAATGGTATTAGACCTTCGGTTCAACCGAAGATAACGTTTTTTCTTGTTTTATTTTGTAAAAGAAATCAAATTTCGCTGTAAAAATTCCTTGGCCCGATGACTCCTCCAGCGTAAACAGCACACCATGCAGTAACTTTGAGCGGATGTACTGGCTCTTCGTGGGTGATACACGCATTTTCGGATTTCGGATTTTATTCACGTAACCGCTAAGATGGAAATGAGCCTCATCGTGCATCATGATATTTTTCGATGATAAATCGTCATCCTCTTCGTTGATATTCAGGATGGCTTGAGCGTAGGTTAGACGCGTTGGGCGGTCAATTTGGGTTGTCGATTTGTATTCTGCGTTTGTTAACCATCAAATGTCAAAACCGAATTGACATTTGGCGCCGTTTGCAAAAGTTATAGCGTTTTCCAATATAGGGTGTTTACTTTTTGACCCACCCAGTATATACATATATACTTTATGAGTTCTGCCGAGCCTCCTTCTGTCTGCTACATACATGACACAAACACAAACATATTGGCCTCCAGGGCAGCGTATACATATTTTCGTGCTTAATGCAACAAAATAATTGGGAAGATCGTAGTGAAATATTGATTTTGTGTGTGTAAACTGGTGTAATCAGAAGCTGCAATAGGTCACAACCACAGAGTAACATCAGTGTATGTAGCAAGTATCATAATTTAAAACCGCTTACCCTCGCCGAGTCAGAGACTATTTTCAGTTCAAATGGTTCAAACCGATTTCATTTTATTTTTATTTTCTCACTTACTCACTTTTATAGTTAGGGATCGACAAAAATATGCTTATCGCAGAATATGACGAATGTGCCGTTTCAACAGTTGGTTTTATGAGTATGATGCTAACTTGTCTCTCTGAAATTCATTTGTACTCGTAGTAACACTGCCGTGATTCTGATATTTCCGTCAAGTTTTGAGTGTTCTTTCCTCTGGAAAAGAACAAAGTTGACAGCGGCATCAAAAAGAATTAAGAAAAACAAGAAAAAAAACTTTAACTCCGGTGGTATCGAAGTTTTAAAACCATTCACATGAAGTTCCAAGCTGTGAATTTAGGTAGGTATTTGTCAAATATAACAGGGAAGTTTGTTGAAGCCTACCTCAAAGTGGACGTGACACGCCTCTTTATAATTATGCGAAGTGTCCGTCCATATGAAGCCAAATGTCAAATTGTTTTGGACTGAAATCATAAAGCTTTTCATGAAAAATCACAAAAGTGGGTGGTCGGTTTGCATTGCGGGATGCCCCTAAAATAGAGAAATCACATCTATTTTTCTATTTCTGTGAGGCGTTCGTCCATATGAAACCACTATATTAAATTTTATGTTGATATTTACTGTAATAAGAAAGTTTCCATAAAAAATACAAAAATTGGGCGGTAAGTTTCTATGGAGGCTACACCTAAAAGTGACGTGACACGCGTGGCATTCTTCCATAACAAGCCACCGTGCCAATATTTAAGATGATATTGACTGCAATAAAAATGTTTGCCATACAAAAGGGCTAAAGTTGGCGTGTGGTTAGTGTGGGGGCTAACTCAAAAAGTTTGGGGATCGCAACCATTAATACATATGTTAAGGTTAATAAGAAACCACCATGTCAATTTTTAAGGCGATATTGACAGCAATAAAAAAGTTTTCATACAAAAAGTCGAAAGTGGAGGTGGTGTGTATGAGAGCTACCCCCAAAAAAAAAAAAAAATTGGGCGTGGCAAGTCAATTTTGATACTCTATTATACTGCAATAAAAATAAGTTTATGTGTCAACTTACAACAGGATATCTTTAAAATTGGTGCGCAGAAAGAGCGCAACAACATCCAGACGGACAGACGGATATTGCGATTCGCGTCCCGTCGAGCTGATCAAGTATATATATATGTATATACTCTACAATGTCTTCTTTAATGCGTTATAACTTTCAGACAAACAGATAATACTATTTCACACTAGTATGTGTGAATGGAGACAGGCGGGAATCTCGGGATAGTCGAGAAATCCCGCAAATTTTAAAAGTTTTCCGCCCGTTCCCGAAGAAATTGTCGGGTCTCGCGGATTGCGGGGATCGCGCGGGATTCCCGTCCCGTGCGTCTCTCTAATACCAATCGACAGGCGTGGTTCTAAAGGTTTATTTCCTTCCAAGTAAGTCGGCATCATGCGTTGGAACAGTCAGGCGCGTGCATATGTCATCGAGGCCTCTTTTTGTTGTTGTTGTTGTTGTTGTTGTTGTTGTTTTTTTTTAGCGATGAAGCACTTTTTGACTTGAATGGATGATGGATGGATGATTAAAAGAGAAAATGTCACTTTGATAATTGATTTTGATGATTTTTTTGCTCGGAGAACGTGTGAGTTTTTGTATATTAAAGTAACACTTATACTTAAAGAAAACAAAAATTTTACCTAAGTAGCTTTGCTTTTTTAACTATCATAAATTTCATCGTAGTCGTGTATTATATCACATTTTTTAAACGTAAAAATAGTAAAAAAAACAAAAAAAAATGGCTGATAAAGTTCTGTGCGGGCGTGCTCTTAAAATGGTACGAAGCTTTGTTGCGCCGATTGAGTTGCGATCATTCCGGTGTAAGTAGTACAAATTTAATAAAACTCATTTTTGTGCGCCTTTCCACGTGTAACACGCGTAACAATTCGATTTCTTTGCCTTTTAGACGGGCAAATGACCAGGATGGTAAGCAATTATAGGCGAAACAGCATGTATACGGCGGAAGAGAAACCAAAAAGGTTTCTCACGGTAAAAAAGGTACCGTCTTTGCGTATAATTCGGTTGCCTAGATCTAGGCCGAGAATTACGCAGTTTATGCCGAATAGTTCGGAGACGACAGTGTAGCAGCCAGAGAAACTTATGCTTTGCCCCACAAAAGCAGCGAAAAAAACAAGCCGCATAAAAATCAATCTAACGCTTGCAGTTTCCCGGTCTCGACGGTCGGCCGCTGTCAACAATGCTAGTGATGAGCGGGAGCATGAAGTTAAAAGCGAGTCGCCAAACTCTTCCATGACGACAGTCAATAAGCCGAAAAAACTAGGAAGAAAACAAAAAATGGTCAATTTGATCACGAATAACACGTTAGTAAAGCAAAAACTCAGTGAGAATAGAGCTGCCTGCGACGAGGAAGGTTTTCTCCCAAATCTGGTCAGGAATTGGACAAGAGCAAAAAATTGGCTGTCCAACAAAAGTGGATTAAGTGTAAGCAGCAACCATTCCATTGAGAAAATGAAGAATGAGAAAATCGACGCTATTACAAATGCCTGTACAGATGCTTGTGAGCCACGAGCAAGGACATACCCTCTTCACAAGGCAACACCATTGGTAATTCCTAAATATGAAAGCATTGATGAATCTAGTCGGGCGCCACTTTGCAAAGTTATGAACATGAGTGAAAATACATCAACCATTTTGTACCACGCATGCAGGAATATGTCTACTGAAGCAGCCAAGCCGTCTGTCAGGATTAAATGTATGCGAAATTTAGTGCGAGCCAAGCCACCTCTTCCATGAGGCTTGAAATGGGATACGTAATTATTTGATAAGCATCGTTTTACGAAGTATAAATTTCAGTGGGGCTTATCATACCGGTCTAAAATTCAAAATTTCTATTATGGTATTACGGTGTTTTTCGGCGCAAAATTTTTGTTTTCTTTTTCTTTTTTGTTAATTACAAATAAAAATTCATATTTCGGCGTCTAAAGTATATACTACATCTTTAACTTTTTTTGTTTTTTGACAATTTTATCAACACTTATTAGCATAGCGAGTCTATACTAATATAACTGAGATAGAAAGTTTGGTCTGCAACTACACTAAGCCGATTTTTAAAACTATTTCTTTACTAAATTGTCTGGATTGGCTGGATGAAACATGCACGGAATGCATCCAGCGGCTAACTCTGCATCGAATCTGTTAGAAGAGCGTGTTGGAGAATCGAGCTCTGATTGTTCGCTGAGATTTGCTACACAGCGACATCGGAGTGCACAGTCGAATTTTGTTATGTGGTGACTTTTATTTACTAGTCAAATTTTGATAACGCACAACAGCGAAATGTACAAATTGTCCTAAATATTTAGGGGACAAGAAATTTATGGTAATGAATCAAATGTTATGTGCTGTGCGGATAAAATTTTTCTCTCAGAATCGAACGCAAGCAATAAAAAAATTGGCAGGCAGTATAAAAAGTTCTTATTTAAACTAGCATACAAGTGTTCGACAACGCTCCCAATTTTGCATCTATACTCTGTGAGTAGTACTAGATGAAGCATGGAACGTACCCTTTTCTTAATTGGAATTTATTTCTTAAATATATCGAATCGTAAAATAAGGCGCTGAACAATATCACCGGTTTGATTATCTTCAAATACAGGGTGCGACAGCATAACTTTGTTTGAAATGCTCGCGTGATTCTAAAGTTTATTTTGCTTCCAGATCTGTCGGCATCATGCGTTGAAACAAAAACAGTGTGGTTGGCAATTTCGTCAGCTGGTATTATTGGAACGTGTTTTTTTTTTTTTTTTGTTAAGAAGAAGAAGAAGCAGACGAAAATAGAATCCAGTGACAGTAAATTCACAGAACGAAGCAACGGCTCACACTTCAAGAGCATCGATGGCTGTTTTCAGAAAACACTTTCCGGAGCACCTTATCTCAATAAGGGGCGATTTGGAGAGACCAGCCCACTCCCCCCGAGATCGTCCTAACCGATATTTTTTTTTTTTTTTTTTTGTGGGGTTTATTGATATCCCGCGTTAATGTCAACCGCTCAAGGAACCTAAAAGACATGAAGGCCAATATACCCACTGATATGCTTGTAAGGGTCATGATAAACGCCAGAAATCGGTTTCTTCAGTATATGGACAATGAAACGTTTGATACAAGGAATTTATGCTACCGCACCCTGCATAACTTTGGCGCTCCAGGCCGAATGTACCGTTTACCAGACTTGTCAGTGCAAATTTGCAGTCAGTTCTATATTCATGCGATCTACATTACACGTTCAGCACATTTACGCTGACCGAAATCATCACAAACTTTGTGTGCGAAGTAAATTGCGCTGACTCGTCATGCAACTGATTACACGAATAAAACTTTTGAAACTGGTCAACTGCGATCCATACAAAAGGTGAGTCCAATTAATAAAACCTCATCTTCTTAATATATAAAATCGTTCGTGCGTATGTTGCTGCTCCTATCAGTCGTGAACCACTAAAGCTATTCATCTCATATTCTCACCATATGTTCGTCTGGCCTTCCAGTTTGCATAACTTTTTTTTTGTACCCGGTAGGTCGGCCTATAAATACCTGGTCTGTATTTATAGGCCGATAACAACTGTCAAATGATTTTTCTGTAAAATTGATTTTTCTTATTTTATTTCGTAAATTTTTTATTCAGAGTAGTTGGAGTCAAAGGAAGGTAGGTAAGGAGAAGGTTAAGAGGTGGTAAGGAAAGAGGCAGGGGAAGGAGAGGTAGCGGGTTGGAGAGATAGAGGGAAGGAGTGGTAGAGGGAAGGAGAGTTAGGGGAAGGGGCAGTAACGCGTCGGGTTCCTCTTAAGATAGAGTGATGAAATGTTCTATACATGTTAATTTGTTTGAAGGGGGCATTGAGAAGATGTGGTAAAGAAAGGAAAGGGAAGGTAGGGGAATGGGTTAAGGAAAGGGGAGTGTTGGGAAAGAAGTAGACGGGGAAGAAGGGCAGGGGAATTAGAATGGGAGGTAGGGCAAGGATGGTAATTAAAGGGGTCAGGAGGAAGAGGGGTAGAGGAATGTTAGGTAGTGTAAGGGATCATAGGAATGAAGTGGTAAAGGTAGGAGAGCCAGGAGGCATGGGTACCATTTCAGATAGAAAGATGAAATGTTCTATACATGTTAATAGGATCGAAGGGGTAGGGAAAAGGAATGGTAAAGTAAGGAGAGGTAGGGGAATGGGGAATGGGGAATGGGGCAGCGTAAGGGGTGTTTGGAGAATGGGTGGAAAGGACAGGAGAAGGGAGTAGGAGAATTGGAGGTAGAGTAAAGGGGCATGGAGAAGGTGGGACATGGGAAGGAGAGGCAGGGGAAGGAGAGGCAAGGTGAAGGGCGGCAACGCGCCGGGTACCAGCTAATATAATATAAATTTTACACTGGTGTCAGTAAACATTTGTATACTCCATAGCGCAACTATCTAGCGTGCTGCCTAACATTTCAGGGGACCTGGGTTCAATACCCGCTCGTTGTGTTATGCACGTCAGCGCCACATCACATCGATGACATGACATCAACACTAATCATTACATTTTGCATTGATCGTCAGCACACTGTGATACGACCGTGTAATCGTAGCTTAAGTAATAGATTTTGACAAAATGGTGCCAGTGCAAAGGGTGGTCAAAAAAGGCAAAAAATTGCGTTCCGTAATACTTGAACCGAAATTTAAATTTATATTATCAAAAAAACCATAAATAGGCGGTGGACTCTCATAGTGTACTGAGTGCATCACGTCTCCACCGTACAACCAATTTGATATTTTCTGTAAAAAAAAAAAAATTTCTTACAAAAATATTTGCAGGATATGCAAAAATCTTAAAAGACATGTCCATATGCACCACCACCGGATTATAACGAGGTCGACTCAGTAATTAAAAAGCTGAAGAATAACAAAGTTTCAAGACCGGTGGCGAAGAGATGGCAAAGCTTATGCACCAACTCTTATGCAAAATATGGTCCGATGAATGTATTGGAATCTCAGTGTTCGTTGTCCTATCTTCAAGAAAGGAGACTCCGCTGTCTGCGCGAACTACAGGGGAATAAGTCTCCTTCCAATAGGATACAAAATCCTGTCGCGCATACTGTGTAATCGGCTGGAGCCATACACAAATGCACTGATAGGCCAAAAAGGTCCACTTTACGCCAAATCCTGCAAAAGACCCGTGAGTACAGCAAAGACACACACCACACTCGACACGCCGATAAGAACGAAGTTCTTCAACGCCCTATCTGAACTTGGTATCCCAGCAAAGATCGTTCGTCTTTGAATGATGACGCTATCACACACACAAAGTGTCGTCAGAGTAGGAAAGAACCTCTCCGAAACCTTTGATACCAAGAGAGGTTTCAGGCAGGGTGATGCTTTATCGTTCGACTTTTTTAATCTCTTGATGGAATACATCCTACACCACTGCCCATATGTAGAACGGTCGGGTACGATCTTCCATAAGAAATGCTACTCCTATATGCTGATGATATTGATATCATCGACACCAACGAACGGTGAGTTAGCAGGGCGTTCTCGGAGATAGATAAAGAGTCACGTCTCATGGGCCTAGCGGTGAACGAGGAGAATACGCAGTAGTTGGTGTCCACGCTCTGACCATCAGCGTGTCTTGGACGGTCTGTGAGTATGGAGAATTTCAACTTCAATGTTGTAGAAAACTTCGTCTATCTGGGAACGGAAATTACCAGCGACAACAATGTTAGCCGAAGGTTAAGACGAAGAATCACGCTTGCTAATCGCCGCTACTTTAGGATCAGCAAGCAAATTAGAAGTAGAGCCCTCTCTCGAAGTACGAAGATAAAAATCTATGACACTGATAATCCCGGTCCAGCTGTATGGCGTAGAAGCATGGACCCTGACATCAACGGATACAGCGTCTATAGGAGTGTTCGAGTGAAATATTCTTCTTAGGATTTTTGGTCCCCTTAGAGTTGCCGTCGAGTTTAGGACCCGTATGAACCAAGAGCTGTATGAGCTGTATGATGTGGTTGATATAGTTCAGTGCATAAAATTCCAGCGGTTGCACTGCACTCATCCGGATGAGCCCCGTAGCTCCAGCACTAAAGGTTTACGACGGAGACCTGAACTTGATTGGTGGACAGCGTCAGAGAGGAGTTTTAATTTTCAGAATTACTGGGTGTTTTTTAGAAGAAGATCTGGCAACACTATTGTCTTTTGTGCACAAATTGGCTTATAACGAATAGACTAACGCCAGAACAAAGCTTGCAAATTGTGCTTATTTCAAAATCTTGGATCAGTTTTGGAATGTTACCGTGCGGTAAATCCATTTTACGGTCGATATAATCATCCTTCCGAGCGACTAATTCGATTAACCATGGATCGTTCTCGTAACACGATACTCTAAATTATAACACGAGAGTTTAATACTGAGGAGGAGCCAAATGAGTCGATCCGCAACGCGCGCTGCAATTGGAGCTGTGTTCATCCACTTTATGGAAAATGTTACATAAAGATCTCGACTGAAAATCAACTAGAAGTTGACCCACTGTTTATTTGCAATATTCTGTTCAGTGATGTGGCTCATTTCTGCCACAATGGGTATGTTTAATAGCAAAATCGCTGCATTTGCAGTGAAGAAAATCTACGAGAAATTCTCGAGGCACTGATACATCCACAAAAAAAAAAAAAAAAACATTATTTGGTCCGCTTTATGGGCCACTGGAAACCTTGGTCCTTCTTTATTTATTAAAGAGTCCGTCTGGAACGTTGCCGTCAACAGCGTGCGCTATAGAGCCATGATATGTGATTATTTCGTGCCTTAATTGAATGGGATGTTTATTGATGAAGTGGTTCTCCAATAGGACGTCATTCTCTTCGAAATGGCCAATAATGATTCTATTGCAAACGGTCCAAGCAGCTCACAAACGTCCGTTAGGACACGTAACGCCTGGGTATACCGCGAAGCTTCCGTATTGAGCAAATTGTGAGACGATAACTCACTCCCCTCAATTGGGAGTTCGTGCGCTGGGTTTGATTCCCGGCACCGCAAATCAAAATTTACCAGTGAAGAGACTGGGATATGCGATCCATTTGATGACGACCCGCACAAACGATTTTGTGAGGAAGAAAGAATTTGGATGCGCGGTTTCGTGGTTACTAGGAAACTATGCGGTAGGAAACTACGCGCAGTTTCATATCTGTGGACGAGCGCCTGGTCGCGATACATACCAAGGCTAAATAATTGTGCAGAAGCTCAAACACTGCCAAGAGAGGCTAATCGATTTCGCTCCAGGTCGGAACATGGTAATCAGTAGCACCAGATTTTCACACCAAAACATACTTGGCCCAGTAACGATCAAAACACACGTAACCAAATTGATCATGTTGTGATCTAGGGAAGGCACGCATCGAGTGTGTTGGTTGTGCGAACGGTACGAGGTCCCAACATCGACTCGGAGCACTACCTTGTGGCAGCCAAGGTATGCACCAGGCTCAGCATGGTGCATGCCGCCTGTCCCAACACTCAACGAAAGCTAGACGTCGGAAAGCAGCAATCACAGCAGACCGCCGAAACTTTATCAGCTGGAGTGTTCCAGCTGTTCCGGGAGTCCTCTTCGGCTTCTGAAGATATATGTGAGCGGTGGAGATATATCTCTCGCTCCATGGATACGGCTGACAAGAAGGTCATTGTGTACTACAGACCTGTGACGAACTGTTGGCATAACAGGACGCAAAATAAAAAGGAGCAAGAAAGGCATGAGATTGAGGATGCTGAGATGTTATGTAATAGAAAGGAAGCATGACATTTATATAAATAGGTCAAGCGTCTGACCGAAGGTTTTAAGCACGGAGTTTCTTTCTGCAAGGACGATAATGGAAGTTTGATAACAGATGCTCTCACCTACTTGGATGCGATGAAGAGAACAATGCCGCCGATAGAGAAGTATTTCTAGAACCTCTAATTAATGATAGCTTTCTTGTAGAGCCACAGGATTATAACGAGGTCGAGTCAGTAATTGAAAAGCTGTAGAATAACAAAGCGGCCGATGAGCTGCCAGTTGAGTTATGCAAGACAGGTGGCGAAGAGTTGGTACGACGTACCGAGGAATGCATGCCCATCGATTGGAATCCCAGCGTTCTTTGCCCTATCTTCAAGAAAGGAGACTCCGCGAAGTATCGTGGAAAGTTTCCTATAAATTGGTTGTAAATTTCTGTCCCACGTACTGTGTAGACGGTTGGCGCCATACACGAATGCACTGATAGGACAGTTCTTCAACGCCATACCTCTCCGAGCACTTTGATACCAAGAGAGATTTCAGACAGGGTAATGCTTTATATAGTGCACTATTTTGTATCTCTGATGGAGTATATCTCATGCCAATGGAAATACGTAGAACGATCGGGCACGATCTTCTATAAGGAAGTGATGATACTCCCTCATGCTGTTGACAATGACAGCGAGTTAGCAAGGCGTTCTCGGATTTGCAAAACTGTCACATCTCATGGGTCTACCGGTGAACGAGAAGAAGACGAAGTACGTGCTGTTCGTTCGCAACGCGTCTTGGACGGTCTGTGGGTATGGAGCATTATATTTTTAGATCAATTATGTGCTGGTCAATGTACTATAGTAGAAAACTTTGTCTACTTTGGAACAGAGATAACCAGCAACAACAGTGTCGTTTGGAGATAAGACGATGAATCACGCTTGCTAACTGCTGCTCTCTTTCGAAGTACGAAGATAAAATTCTATTTGACGCTGATACTTCCGATCCTGCTGTATGGTGCAGAAGCATTTGCCCTGACAACATCGGATACAGCGATAAGATTTCGAGATAAAGATTTTTCAAGGTCTGGGATATCGACTATCGCCACAGCGCAAAAATATGTAGCGAATTTATGTGCGGCCGTGACCGGTATACGATTCTATGTAAAGCCAAGTAAGAAATTCATGAGTAGAACTTGAAATTTTTTTGAAAATGCGGCATTATTTTCTTTTCTGAAAAAATTCAGTTTCCATGTAGTCACAGAACGGCGACAGATAAGTTGTGTCTCCGTTCTTTGGTCTGATGGATCTGTTACCCTAGATAATGTTCTGCGTAAAACGTACAATGCTACTAGTATATCGGCACAATCTGGATCAATATTGGATATTTTATGGGGATTCATTTTAGAGAGGGACGCTAAATGTATCATAGAATTGCATATGATCTAGACATCTAATGTGAGCTAATGTTGGATATTTTATGGAAGTAGATATAAATAACATATGTAAGAATACTAACAGGATTACTGTAGACTAAAGAAACATTTGTATGTTTTGGCGAACTCACCCGAATGCAAATTCTGTGACCACGAAGCGGAAATCCCTCTTCCCATAGCTATAGCTAGAATCAGACTGCAGGTGCTAGGTAAGCACTTTATTAGAAAGGAGCAACTGAGGAAAGTACTAACATTCATTCAACATACATGTTTATGGCAGGTCATCTAACTCAGTAGACCAAACGATACATACTTATAATAAGTAATATATGTACTGCTAATTTGAGCAGTTCAAAACTTAAAAAAGAAAAAAAAAAAAAACTGCCCTTCCCCTTGCCACTCCTTTCCTTGCTACTCCTTCCCCTGAGAGAAAGAGATAAAACGCGTTTCTATATAGTTTCCCTATCCTTTGTCTTCTCTTTGTGCTATGGTTCGTACGTCCACACACGCTCGTCATATACGATCTTGTTGTTGTTGTACTTGTGGCTGCTGTTGCTGTAGCTGTTGTTGTGCAGGTTACAATGTTATTTTCATATACATACACTGCCGCTCAACTGAGTAGGTTCATGATCACCGAGATAGGAATTGGTCTGTAATTCATAAACCAATATATCGATTTACATGAACATTTTTTTCTATAATTCTCAAATCTTATATTAATTAGATGCCAAAGTATAATATTCATAAACGTATTATTTATTCCTTATTTATTTTTTCTTCTGAAAGCGTAACAAAATTAATGAGTTTTTGTTCAGTCATCTGAATAGGTTCAACATATAAAAAATTAAAATTAATTAAAAATTTAAACTCATTTTCATATTTTTTACTTTTCACTTATTGTTTAATATATTTTTATAAAAATTTCAATTGAATTTAATAATGTGTGAATCCTCCCTTGTTTGAAATAACTTCAAATACACGGTTCGGTAGGGAGCTATAAAAATGTTCCAGTATTTGCAATGAAATTGTTGTCCAGGCCGCTTTAATCGCCGCAACTAAAGTTTCTTTGCAGTCAAATTGTCTGCCTCCTTCATATACCTTGCGCGATAATAACCCCCATACATTTTCCATTATATTAAGGTCAGGCGAACATGGAGACCATTCAAGCAAGTCCACCTTTTGAGCCTTAATCCATTCATTTACCACCCTAGCAGTATGAATGGGAGCGTTATCGTGCTGGTAAGTCCATTGAATAAATTGAAAAATATTTGTATAGTGAGGAAACACCTTCTGAATTATGGATTTATAGGTTTCTCCGTTCATTTAGGAAGTTACAAATTCAAGGTCGCAAGTGTCATAAAATGATACCGATCCTCACACCATTGCTCCTCCTTCACACGTGTGGCGACGGCTCAGGAAACTGCTTCTACCAATTTTCTGTGGTATTTTGCGATGGCTAAGACCACTTTCATGATAGGCATAGGATTTGGCCTCTTTCATACTCGGACAATTGCTATTCGCGACCCATTTTTTCATTTAATATTAAGAAAATATGTTCAATTATAAATTTACAAAAAAATTGTGTCGTTATATCGTCGAATAAGAAAACAGAAAATGCGGTACTTAGCAAACTGTACTTTACAAGAGCACACCGATTGGCACAAATATAACGTTGCAATGAATTACAAAAAACATGTATACATTCAATATGTATTAAAAAAAATGATGAAAATGCAAGCAAAATTATGTGAACCTACTTAGTTGAGCGGCAGTGTATGTATGTACATATGTATGTGTATATTCTACCATGCGCGTATATTCTACCATTTACATATTATGCATATAACAAAGATCAACATACACAGCGCCGCACCCCACCGCGCGCTTGATACAGCCACTGATCTTGGTTCCTCTTATAGGCCCATATCGCTTCTTTCACCTGTAGTGAAAATTCTTGAGTCATTATCACTTCCTTCAATGACAGAACACTGCCTTCTAGCAGATCATCAGCACGGTTTTAGGAAAGGTCGTGGTACGACTTCAGCACTAAGCGAAATCACAACGTTGCTAATATAACGTTGCAATGAATTACAAAAAACATGTATACATTCAATATGGCCGAGGCCATGCGAACGTACAGTGATGGTGGCTCTAGACTTGAACAAGGCATTTGACACAGTTGATCATGCAATCTTGTTTCAGGACCTAGACTCCACCTCACTACCCGATTAAACGAAACGCTGGCTATTAAACTATCTTAATGATAGAAGGGCATACGTTGAGTTTAGGGGTGTGAGGTCGGGTTATCGTACGTTAAAGATAGGTTTTCCGCAGGGTGGGGTTCTCTCTCCTCTTCTGTTTAACCTTTATGCCAAAGATGCCCCTTCCCCCTCCCCATATAATACTAGTGACCTATGCAGATGATTGTTCTGTTTTACCATCGGGCGTAAATGTAGATGATATCTGTGCGAGAATTAATATCTATTTGGATAATTTATTAAATTTTTTCAATGCTCGCAACCTTAGGCTTTCAACTCATAAGTCATCTGCTTCCATTTTCACCTCCTGGACTAAGGAGGTGAGAATGGAACTAGATGTCTTTGTTGGAGGTCTAAGGGTTCCTACTGTCAAGTACCCGATGATATTGGGAACTACATTTGACCCATTGCTTAGATTCTCGGCTCATGCCACCAAGACAAATAACCGTCTTAAGTTGAGAAAAAAAAGTGTTGAAAGCGCTTGCCGGATCTTCTTGGGGTAAGGACAAGGAGACTATAATAACAACTTATAAAGCTATTGGATGTTCTGTCCTAAATTATGCTGCTCCTGTATGGACCTCTTTCCTAAGTAAGACTCAATGGCAAAGCCTGCAAAGAAGTCAGAATAGTGCGCTGAGGACTGCCACTGGTTGTCTGCAAATTACCCATGAGGATCATTTGCACAATGAAGCAATGATACTTCCTGTTCACCAACATAATGAGTTGCTTTCGAAGCAGTTCTTGTTGGGTGCGTACAGAAGTGATCATCCGAACCATGGCAACCTCACTACATCAGCGCCTACCCGAATAAGATCGGATATTAGGATATATAAGTCGAGCATAAATCGCTTTATCACTGATAGCAATATAGAGGAGTATGAGTATACTTCTGAAAGGGCCCAATTGCATTAAGATGCAACTGAACATGCCATACGCTCTTATAGCGACAATATTATATTAGGTGGAAGACCTCCGTCTATTAATGAGAGCGAAAAACATCTCTCTCGTAGCACCAGGACGAAACTTGCACAGTTAAGATCCGGATGGAGCTTTACGCTCGAGTGCTACAGGGAAAGAATTGGGATAAGCAATACTAATTGCCGCAATCACCGCACGGTACAATTCATTTGTTCAATTACCCGTCCCATCCGACTCAATTGAGCCCTGTAGACCTCTGGTTACGACCAGAGGATGTTGGGTTTTTTCCTAGACCTTGACACCTGAGGTTGCATTTCGGTCTGTCTTTCTCTTTCATTCACAAATTGCTTTGCACTACTACATTCATTCATATATAATAAATTGTGTATATATAATTTCCTGATACAGCTCACACGAAGCTGTTACAACAACAACAACAACCGCGCGCTAGATAACACTAATATGCAAACACACACAGACACACAAACACACACACATAACTATAGCTTTCACAAGCCGAACGATTACAGCGCTTGTTCAGGCGGAACGTGATGAATATAGATCTTTCGTATCGATTTAATAGACGTTATCACGTCAAAAATCTCATTTAAAAATACAAACTAATCAGTGGGTTCTTATTGTTATGCCTAATTTTGTAGTGAATGTGTCACAACAAGATTTATACTCTCTGTATGCAATAAAAAAAGATCTTCGTACTGAGTTTCCGCTTAAAATCTATAAAACTAAGGTAATAAAACGTATAGAAACACCATTGCCTCTTCTCGCTTTCACTCACTACTCTATAATCATTTATAAGCCATATCTCCATAGACATATGATTGTAAAATTTTGCAGATTTCCCAATATAGATACAATTCGTTTTTATTTTTTATTATATTTTTGATCCTTTTTCACTTTCACTTAAACATAATCGTACAGTTAATAGATTGTTTTATACATTTTGTGTTGCATGTGTACATAGCAGTATGTTTTTGTGTATGTTTCTGTATATTTTGTATATATATATATATATATATATATATATATATATATATCATTCTTTTAGTTATAATTAACTACGATAATTGTTATTTAATTTAATTACGAACTAACATTTATTTCATTAAATTTCTTTCACTAAACACTTTGCAGGCCTATCATTGCTTCTCAGGCAAACTATACAAAATCCTAAAAAAAAAATATTTTATCTCTCTTCTTGTTCTTCTCATAAGTATAATAAAATAAAAAAGCACAGCAAATTGTTGAAATTATTAAAATACATACATACAAATAACGCCTATACACGCAATATATTTAAATCCATCTAAGTAAATAATTAGATTGCGTTTGATTTGTTTTGCCAGCACCAAATTACAATATAACACATAATTGTTTCTCTTCTTTTTCTAACATGCTATATTTTTGTTTACAAAATATATTTAGCTATGTATGTATCTGCATTTATATATGTTGCGTATTATAAAATACAAGTAAATAATAATATATTAATCGACTTACAGCATATGAAAGCTTGACTTGTTCGCGATTTTTGCATATTTTTGTTTTTGTTTTTTTTTTGCCTCTTGACTTTACAATTAACCTAAAATTTAAAAAAAAAAAATAATAATAATAATAATAATAATTTTCGTATCAAAATATATCAAGGAAATTTTAAATCATGCAAAATATATGCTACTCAGATTGCAAACTTGTTTGCTTCACTTCACACACTCCAATTCAATTCAATTCAATCCTGTCCAATCCAACACCATACAACGCAACATTATAACGCACAACTTATGAACCGAAGTGTTCCTTCTCCTGATCAATCGGACCGAACTCATAGCTACCACGTCCATCAAACTGCAAATAGAAATGATGATGCACCCACAGCGATTTGCGATGTGAGACGGTGAAGAGCGTAATGCCTGCTTCGCGACAATAGCTATACATCTTGCCCTCAACATCGACAGATACGGCGCTTGTGCATTCATCCAATATGGCGAACTGCGGCCGATGATAGAATAGACGTGCCATGGCGATACGCTGTTTTTCGCCACCCGACAATACATCGATCCAGTCCTCGATGGCATCTAAGCCATTTTCACGTTGCTCCAGATACGTCAATTGCACAATATCCAAGTATTCCATGAGATCATCATCCGTACGGCCAAGACGACGCATATCATCACGTGTATGCGGATAGATGATTTGATCGCGCAGCGTTCCAAGTGTCATGTATGGTCGCTGTGGTATATAGAAAAGTTTACCACGCGTCGGTTTTGTCACCTTACCACCCCACGTGGGCCACAATTCGCCAAGTATGCGGAAGAGACTCGATTTGCCGCAACCATTCGGGCCGCAGACGAGCACATTTGTTCCGGATCTGATGAAAAAGAAAGAGAAAGATAATATAAGCTATTACATTAGCTAATATACAGTCGATGCACTCACTTCACTTCGAATGATAGCTCCTTTAGCAGCACATCACCATTGGGTGTCACCAATGGTACCTTTTCAAAACGTATCAAATTATCGACGAAACACATGATACCTTTATTCGGCCCGAAAACTGATTCGCCTCCACCACCACCCCCCAACAACGAAGCCGACGATGATGACGACAATGACGCTGATATGCCATTGACCATTGTACGCTCATATGTGCCCTTATTGAGATCACCCAGCACCTTAATGAGTTCCGTCATGCGCGCTGTAAATCCAGCCAAACGTGACATTTCACGTCCGGCCAAAACTAGGCGACCAATAGCCTCCGCGAGTTTTACAAGCATGCGACCGTATGTATAATAAGCTTGCAATCGCTGGCCACTCTGTTCACCAGAGAGTAGCGGATGATTTTCCGCAAAGAAGGGTATCGAAACCGCATAGAAACCGACAATCGAAGCAAAATCTGTGTAGTATAATTGAAAGTGTTACTAAATAAATGCCATTCAATTCAATACAAATTGCAGTTGCAACTAATACTTACACTTTCCGATAATATTGTCAATGATGCCCATGCTAACGCGGAATTCCAAAAATTTGCGCAAATGTGAACGCAACTTTGAAAAACTGGCGAGTAACGTTAGTTTTTCGCGCACATTACCCTGATAGAATGCCACTTCCTCGGAGTTTGTTATCAGACGACTATTCACATAGCGGAATTCGCCCTCCAGCTTCTGTTCCTCGACGGTCAGACGACCAGTTGGACGACGTAGGCGCGTTAGAAAAACGCCAGCGAATAGTAGATATAACATTAGTATTGATGGAGTTTTGGCGCCCAGATTCACGGTCAGACGATATACATAGATGAAGATATCAAGCACAGGTTTACTGATATTCGAATATAAATCTGTAGCGCTCTCGCAGAACTTATCGATATCTGTGGTCAGCAGTTGATCGGCGTTGGCTATTCGATTATCTAAATTGGACATCTTGTAGTATGTGTAGCCACTGTAATATATACGTAGAAACGCAAAAATTTAGTAATTAGCTTATAGTGAAGAAGTTTTCCGAAGCACTTTGCAGTATATAGTACATTTATATTACGCGTTATTTCGATGAGACATTTGTAAGGTAATCTGAGGTTTAAGAATATCAAGCTAAAATTTACTACAACTTTTGGCAGATATTTAAGACAGAAGAATGAATTGACTGCCCGCCACAGAACACAGTCACAATACAAACTGGCTGAAAAGTTTTGAAAGTTGTATAGATAACTTTTTTATACCATTCACACACATAGTGTGAAATGGTATTATCAGGGTGTCTGAAAGTTTGTAGCGCATTTAAGGAAGCATCGTAGATCCCATAAAATATATATATATTCTTGATCAGCCCCAAGAGGCGAGTCGATCTAGCCATGTCCGTCTGTCTGGATTTTGTTGCGCATTTTTTGGGCATCAATTTTTATGCTATCCAGTTCAAAATAGGCGCATTTTTATTGCAGTTTAATAGAGTATGAAAATTTACCAGCCACGTCCACTTTTTGGGATAGCCCCCATACAAACTCACCGCCCACTTTTGACTTTTTGTATGAAAAACATTTTTATTGTAGTCAATATCAACTTAATAATTGATATAGTAACTTAAAGTAGACGGATGCTTGACATACACATTAATGGGTGGGAACCGCCCACTATTTGGGGTAGCTCCCATACAAACCTACTGCTCACTTCTGTATTTTTCTATGAAAAACTTCTTTATTAAAGTGAATATTAGGTTGAAATGCAATGTGGTACCTATTTATGGTCAGCCGCTTGACATACATAGACTAACGGGCGTGGCCCGACCACTATTTGGGTTAGCTTCCATACAAACCTATGGTCCACTTTTGACTTTTTGTAAGAAAAGCTTTTTTTTATTAAAGTCAATATTAAGTTGAAATTCGTTATGGTGCTTTTTAAGAGACAGCCGCTTAACATACATAGACAATTGGGCGTGGTCCGCCCACTTTTTGAGGTAGAGCCCCCATACAAACCCACCGTGCAATTTTGTGTTTTTTATGAAAAAATCCTTCATTTAGATCAATATTAGCTTGACATTTGATTTTGTGGATTCTAGTGGACAAGCGCTTCATATACATATGCAAATGGGCGTGTTCCGCCCACTTTTTGAGGTAGTCGCATATAAACCCATATGCAAATGGGCGTGTTCCGCCCACTTTTTGAGGTAGTCGCATATAAACCCATATGCAAATAGGCATGTTCCGCCCACTTTTTGAGGTAGTCGCATAGCTCACTTTTATGCATTTGTATGGAAAACGTCAATATCAACTTGAAATTCGATATGGCGGCATCTTACACATCAACTACATCGCTTCATACACATCTACTAGTGAGCGTATACCACCCACTTTTTGGGGTAGCCCCTATTTAAACCCCCACTTTTATGTATTACAATACTTTTTTAAAGTTTCGTGTGAATGGTATTAGAGCTTCGGTTCAACGTTTTTTCTTGTTTCTACTTAATTTCAACTTTATTTGTTTTTTTTATGATTATTTATATTATAATTAAACCAATTATATATTTTGAAGTATTTGAGTTAAAAAATTTTATTATGCATCATTTTCGATACTGAATATGTTTAATATAAATACGATTACCCAACTTCAAACTGATTTAAAACCGCTTTCGATGCTTTAGGAATACATGCAGTTCCTAATAAGCTCTGAGCGTTTGGTCTTAACTTGTTTAACTCGGTAAAGAACTACATGACTCGTCATTCATTTCGAATTGGAATTAATACTAGTTTTGACATCAATTTTCTACACTCTTAAAAATGAAAGACCAGAAAGGTATAATAATAGTATTTCAGTACAATTATTTTTAATAGCTTTTGAAATAAGTAATACAATTGTTTTGCGACACAAAGATATTTATTTATCTACCAATTTATGCATAGGACGCTATAATATACGGACACAATTATTACAGAGTTAAATCAGCTGCCACGTTATAGCTACAGAAAAATGCAAGATAGTAACATTGCAATCCTAATAAGAAATCTTTTAATAATAAAGGGTGTTCCATTTAGTAGTGTGGTACTTTGTTTTTAAATAAAACGCAAACAGATACAAATTTATACAAATATTTAATTGCGTTCAAAAGGCTTTACATGCTGTCCCGTAGGAATTGGAATCTTTTGGCTATATTTTCGATGACATTTTGGACAATTGGCGACCGGAATGGCCGAAATAACCGACATAATGTTCCGAATCATAGCCTTCAAAGACATTATTCTTCGTGTCGACCCAAAGAAAATATTGCAACGGTGTTAAATTGCACGAGGCCAATTCATTTTTGGTATTGATTTTTACCATCAACTTCGAATTTAAGATTCAAAGTTCGAAGCTTTCGATGTGTTGTTCTTTCGTGTATCGTTGTATAACTAAACATCCTATAGTGTCAAATAAAATAGTCGATAATGCATAATTCAGTCGAAACAAAGTAACACACGTCTAAATCCGTCGATATTGTAGAAATCTCAGTATGATTTTTGATAAATCATTTAACTTTAGACAACTTTGAGTAAGTATTAGACCAAACATAGAATCAAGAATAAAATTTCAAAGTTCATTTTTCAAAGTCACGTTAATGCACGTATGAATTTTACTAGAGCCGTAATACTCGGCAAACTGAAGTACAGAGTACCGATCTATGAATGGTGTTTTTAAGCCTACACTTAAAAAAGTCAAATTCCATACCACGTGAAAGGTGGGTCTGTATCGGGGCTACTTCTAAAATTGGGGGGAACAAGCCACCATATCAAATTTGCAAAACTGCAAAAAGTTTTTCATGTAACATCCAAAATTTGAAAGTAGGTTTGCATGTGGGCTATTCCTAAAAGTTGGCGGAATCACGCATATCGATATATAAAACATTTACTTAACAGACTGTATGTGAAGTTATTATGAAGTATCCATATCAAATTTCAAGTTGATATTGACTACAATAAATAAGTTTACTTAGTCTGCTTAATTCAAGTAGTACTTACGCGTACTATCAAAACATATTACGAGGCATATCCAGAAAGTAAATGTACTGAGGCTCTCATGGCCGGAGGGATTTTATTTTCGTCATGTTGGCAACACTGCAGTGTAGCCTCACTTCTCCCCTTTGCAACGAGACCGGTTCGAGGTCAGTACGTTGAGAACTGTCGACGCCACAACACGTTTCGTGAACAATGTCAATCCAGTCTCCCGCCAAGTGCGAAATACGCGGCGTCATCCGTTATCTCGTTTGGATTTATAATGAGGTGAAAACTGCATATGGTGTTAAAGCTATGAATCGTACGAGTGTGTACAAGTGGTGTCGCGAGTTAAAAAACGGTCGTACGTTTGTGCATGATGTTCGGAGGAGCGGAAGACCTTCAATTGTGACTGACGAAATTGTGGAAAAAATCGAAAATGCGCTCCGTGACGATCGCAGATTGACTGTGTATGAACTTTCTGCGATGTTTCCGCAAATCTCCAGATCTCTACTACACGAAACAATCACAGAAACCCTCGGATATCGCAAACTGTCCGCGAGGTGGGTCCCAAATGGTTGGAGGGAAACTACTTCGAGTAAGGCATTCAAAAATTGATACCCCGTTTCACATACCCCGTTTGCATAGAGAGGAATGGTGACTATGTCGAAAAATAGCTTACATTATGTACTAAAGCATCACGTAATTTTTTTGTTTAAATACATAATTTTAAAACCTACAAAAATTCAGTACACTTACTTTCTGGATATGCCTCGTACTATTTTTTTTTTTTGACGTGATAACGTCTATTAAATCGGTTGGTTTAGCGCAGAAGCATGACTCATTTCTGACGTTCAGTTTACCGTTACGACACGACACTAAACGACCGAAAAGCAAAAGGCGGAACATGTAATCGTACACATATGAATACATGTGACGATTGTGTCGTTCCGCCTGAACAAGCAAGCGATAGACAGACCAGCGTGCATTGGCTTGTTGAAAGCTATAGTTATGTGTGTGTGTGTGTGTGCGTTTGCGAATTAGTGTTATCTAGCACGCGGTGGGGTGTGGTATGCACTTGATAGAATTTTTTTTTTTATTATTATTATTAATTTACAATCTATCAATAAGACAATAAGTAAATTAGTTGAAAGTTCATAATATAACAGAAATAGCTGTACTCCAGTGAGAACAGCTATTATATTCAAAATTCTCTAATTAAGAGTTTATTTACAATATATACAAAATTTAATCTCTAAAAGGTAAATCTAACACATGATTTCTTTTAAGTCTTCGACTTGTATCTCTATTATCTAGTAGGCCTATTGCCAAAACATTTAAATGATCATGTAGTCTCTCAACATACATTGTGCTTATTCTACGTATTTTATCTTTAATGTATGGAATATTTAAATCTTTGTGAATTTGGTCATTAGCCACAAACCAGGGGGCGTCAAAAATAAGTCTAAGCGTTTTGGACTGATATCGTTGAAGAATTTCTATATTTGATTGGCTTGCAGTTCCCCATAATTGGATAGCATATGTCCAGACAGGCTTTAAAATAGCCTTGTAAAGCCGAACTTTGTTCTCCAAACTAAGCTGCGATTTTCTCCCAAGCAGCCAATACATTTTTTTTTTTTTATGTTGAGTTTCTTTGTCTTGCCTTTAATATGACTTTTCCAAGTTACTCTCCGATTTATATCGAGTCCAAGATAATTTGCGGAATCACTATGAGGAATTTGTGAATTATTTAAAAATACTGACGGACAATCTCCTCTTCTCAGAGCAAATGTGACATGTTTCGACTTCTCAGTATTAACCTTTATTTTCCATTTCTTAAGCCATCGCTCTATTTCAACTATTTCATTATGAATATCTTGAGATACTTCTTCCGCAGTGTCTTTAGATGCAATTATAGCTGCATCATCAGCATAAGTGGCTACTTGAACATCACTGACAACAGGAAGATCGGCAGTGAATATTGTGTAAATAACAGGTCCCAGAACACTGCCCTGTGGGACACCAGCATGGATACTATATAGTTTCGATGTTTTTCCTTCCATTTGAACATAAAAGTGTCGATTGCTTAGATACGATTTCAATAAGAGGAAAAATGGAGCAGGAAGCAGTTTTTTCATTTTATATAACATGCCTGGATGCCAGACTCGGTCAAATGCTTGTTGTATATCAAGAAATACTGCCGCAGAATACAGTTTCTTCTCGAATCCACTTGTAATTATATCCACTATACGATGACATTGATCTGGAGTCCCATGACCTCTCCTAAACCCAAACTGATGTTCCGGTATTATATTGTATTCATCCAAAATTGGTAACAATCTACTCATAAGTATTCTTTCGAATACTTTGGAGAATGTCACCAGCAAGCTAATACGGACGGTAGGACTAGAGAATATTTTCAGGCTTGTTTGGTTTTGGAATCATTATCACCTCCGCACATTTCCATTGTGTAGGAAAGTGATACAGCCTCAAAATCGCATTGTAAATTAGTGCTAAAAATTTAATACACTTTTGAGAGAGCACTTTCGTAACTCTTCCGTCTATTTTCTTCATTGATTTCAGACACAGTAATTCTACGAATTGGTATGCACATTTGACAAGGTACATCCAGAAACTCTATTATTTCAGTATCTTCAGGCGCAAGATTTGAATTTGGTTAAAATGTTGAGTGCAAATGTTGTGCAAATGCCTCAACCTTAGCTTTGACGGTTTTACACCATTCTCCATTATGATTACGTATAGCAACATTTCGTTTTGCAGGTCGTTTTAAATATTTGGTAGCTCTCCAAAGGCTGTATTCATAGGCTTTCGTGTTAGGATCCAGACTTTTGAAAAACTGTGCAGTTGCTTCATGCATGGTAGAATGTATGAATAATAACATTCAATATAAAATACATGTACAAAGTAAACAAAGCACGCACACCATAGATCAAAGAAGACGACAATAAAAATTACTTTTGCATTTGAGTACCAAAAACAACAACAAGAGGCTTTTGGAGTTGCTGGTGGTCAGTCGAAGAGAGAGAGCGTAAATTTCACTCTTTGTTGTTGGTAACGAAACTCTTTTATATGACAAGTTGTTTGTGTACTGATTGAATTATTGGAATTACATTAGAATTCAATTCACAAAAGTATGGAATTTTTCATCAACGTTTTCTTATGACGTTTTCACGTAAAATTATCGTCCGTAAACCGACTTTACAGACAACCATTTGTTTTTTTTTTTTGCTAATGTATCATTTTATGGAGGTTTTTTTGGACCCCCTCGAAATAGTTAATATTACAAAATTTATAAATAAATGATTGGATGTTGTTTCATTTCTATAGAAAAACATGGTTATCCGGTTAAAAAATATTTATTTTCCAGGATTATGTATCAAAATTACATAAAAATGTTTTTTTCCCATAGGAAACTTCAGAGGCCGGGTGGCACCATTAAATATTAACCGATTAAAAAAAAATAGGGGTCACTTTTTTCATTCTCTACAATTCTGGGGGGTGGGCGCATAAAAATTCCAATAAAAATTACAATATTTTTGGACCACCCTAATATGTATATATTGTGAATTGTCCATCCATAAGAAGTAGCCATATTAAATTTAAAGCTGATATTGGGTATAATAAATAATTTTTTATAAATAAAGAATTACCGGTGCGTTTGTATGTTTGTTTGTTTCATTTTGTCATATATCTCCGAAACTAACAGAGATGCGGAAAACGTCTTAGTATACCTATAAAAACATTCGTGCATGGTGACAAATAAAAAAACTAAAAAATTTTAAGTGTAGAAAAGTAAGCATTGAGTAGTATGTATTGAATGTCATACAAAGACTTTATAAAATTCGTAATCATTTCAGTCGTGAACGTAACACGAAGCAGTTCAGTTACGGACAATAAACTAGATTGAAATAATTTCAAATTTCCAGTCGCGAGTATTTTTAAATTTCGTTCAGTTTACAATATAAAAACGGTCAACGGTCTCAAGTTATGTCTAACAATCGTAGAAATTTCGTGGCAGAAGACGATGCTCGCCCTTCCCATCGAGTTCTTGGCGGATCGGGCCGCGGCCAATCGACCATAGTCTTTGGCGATGATGAACCCCAGAGACGTTCACCCAATAAACCAAAGCCGCAGGATGACTCTAGCAAAATGGGTGCTGCCATGGGCGCAGCCGTTGGAGAGAAGATTGTCGCCACTGAGAAGAAGGAGGATGGCGCTGTAGAGAAGAAGAAAGACGATGCTGGAGTAGCCGCCGCCGGAAAGTCAACTACTGGCAACATTGGTAGAACTGGCCGCGTACCTCCCGGCGGTTACTGCTCGGACATTTTTGGAAGCAGACAATGAAGAGGGCGACGAACTAACACAATTATACAAACTAAAATCATCCACACAATAATCACCGTACACTAGTCCAATACAATAAACCCCGACATAATTATACCGTACACTACAAATCACAACACTATGATCCCTAAAAAATCCTAGGCTCTTTGGGAAAAAACAAATATGTTTACATTTCGTAGTAATTCACATGAATTTATATGTGTTTAATAGTTTCAGTTGGCATCAATTATATTAGAGATATCTAATAAATTACAATGTATTCTAATAGAACGAACTCAAAAAGAATTTTTCTGTTATGGGAGCCAAAACATTACGAGTATCGCAGTACCATTTTACGCTTATACACGTCTGGGAATTGCAATTTCACAGAAAAAACGCAGATGGAGTGAAGTCTGGAGAGCGAGAAGGCCCGCCCAATTCACCATTTTTGACAGCAAATTTTCCACATATGTTAGTTTGGACTGCAGGAAGGTTTCTCTTCAGTTTCCGTTTTATTGGTACCGCAGGAGCCAAAATATCGAAGGAAATGTGCTTCTTCAGTACAATAGTATATTGTTAGTGATAAACAGCATTGTACGGCGTGAAGTTAGTAAAAGTACAACTACAAAAGGCCAAACAACGGTTGCCGGGTTAGGTATTTTGGGGGAAGGAGTCTCAGGTGATAGGGCAAAATGTGCCGGGTACCAGCTAGTATCAATATAAAAATTAAAGTAAAAGGCTTGGCCTTCACAAAACCAGTGCAAATTGATCACTTTCTTTTCAAGCAATGTCAATGTCACAGGAAGCCTAAGTTGAAACTGGAGGGCGGCAGGTATCCAGAGTTCGCATGTTATCGGTTGGATACTCTCTAACCATTCATCCCTCGGCATATGCTGTTCCATCTTGGATTAGGGGATTTGTTTCCTTGAAATTGAATAAACACAGCTGAATTGTGAGAACGATACTAGTTGGAAGCTCACACTGTACGATTCTATCCAACCTTAAAGGGAATTTACTTTCCCTCGCCCGACTGAGTCAGCCAAGTCATCATCAGAGACATGAGCATACTGATAACTTGTTTCCAAGGGCCATCACTCTGGAGGTTATAGTAGCACTTTCCAATGATCCAACAGTTACGGCACGGCAACCATAAATTGTGCCGCTCAGAAAGAGCGGCAATTAATTAATGTGCAGTTATAAAAGAATATTTGTTGATTCTTTATATCCACTGTTTCGCTTTTTTGTTTCAAATATTTCTTTGATTCCTCTTCTTTTAAAATTTTAACAACTAAAATACTACAATATCAAAAACACACTCAACTGACGCTCGCCAATACAAGCTCGCCGGACAAGTGTGCCCACAAAAGTTAGGAGCATAACGCCGAGTTCCTCGATCGACATGCTCTAACGAACCGAAGCTCTAATAGTATTCACACGAAATTTTAAATCGTAATACATAAAAGTGGGGGTTTAAATAGGGGCTACCCCAAAAAGTGGGTGGTACATGCTCACTAGTAGATGTGTGTGAAGCGATGTAGTAAATGTGTAAGATGCCGCCATATTGCATTTCAAGTTGGTTCAAATTGGGTTCCAAAGTGGTTAAAACTTTATCTTTTTGATTTACAGACGTCATTTAGCTTACAGAATGAGCCAAATAAACGTAGAGAAACACATACCTGCATTCGAGCAACTTAAACCTTTCTTGAAAAGTCGGTTAAAAAATATTACAATTTTTAAAAATTTTTTGAATGGCACGTAAACAATTCGTTGATAGAGTGAAGGTCTTATAAGCTTATGTATCGATAAGGTTTACGTTTACTTATCTTATATACATTACTTTTATTCAATCATACGTTAAATGTTAGTTAACCGATAAGTTGACTTACAGTAAATGGTCATCAACGGACGACTAACTACCACATTCGACAGTAGACAAAAGTATTATCTATTTTCGTCAATTCTTAAAATGAAATTACATTTCAAGCTCTCGTATATTCGGACAAAAGATACGTGTGCATCTTTTCAATTTCAGCAACAACAAAGTAGAGCAATAGGTACTTATTTGCAAAAGAAGAACACACATATAGAATTCACAAAAGACTTCTTCAAATTGTCATATTCGAATATTCAAGTGGCAAAATGATTTACTACGAGTATCAGTTGTACGCATGCCTGCCCTGAAGTTGGTTATCATTTTGAAATCTGCAGTAAAAATTGAATTGATTTTTTTATTTCGTATGCATATGCGTAGAGTGTAAATGTAAAAAGTGTGAAAAAAATATAATCGAATTTTACAGAATCATAAAAAGGAGGTAGATAAGTAGAAGCATAAAAATTCTGCTGTATCAGTGATTTTTTAAGTTTGACTCGTCCTAGTAGAAACTACGCTGCCGACCAGAAGTTGGAAAATACTATCGTGACCGATAGTTTTTGCAAGCGTTTCTCAGAAAAAAACTGCCAATAACTGCAATTGCTCAATTGTTTGAGGAAATCTAACTTTCGTTCTCATTAGTTCGATAAAAATATATTTAGCGATACATTTTACAAAAGCATTTTCAGTTTCATCACCATTGGTTACAGTCATAAAATTTGTTTTATCAGTTTGTCTGAAAGTCTGTAACGGATTCGAGGAGACATCCTAGACCCCATAAGGTATATATATACGAGTAATCTTGATCAGCTCGACGAGACGATCTACCTATGTCCGTCTGTCCATCTGTATGTTGTTGCGCATTTCTTGGGAACCAATTTTTATGGTAACCAGTTGAAAATTGGTACATATACCCCTTTTATTGCAGTTTAATTGAGTATCAAGATTAGCCCGCCACCCCCACTTTTTGGGGTAGCCCCCATACAAATCCACCGCCCACTTTTGACTTTTTGTATGAAAAACTTTTTTATTGTAGTCAATATCAACTTAATAATTGATATGTTAGCTTCTAGTGGACGGACGCTTCACATATACATTAATAAGTGGGACCCGCCTACTTTTTGGGGTGGTCCCCATACAAACCTACTGCCCACTTTTGTGGTTTTGTATGAAAAACTTCTTTACTTCTTTACAGTCGCACAACAAAAATAGACTAATGGGCGTGTCGCGCGCACTTTTCCCATACAAGCCCACAGCTCACTTTTATGCATTTGTATGGAAAACATCAATATCAACTTGAACTTCAATATGGCGGCATCTTATAGATGCTCGCTTCATACAAACTATGAACTCAAAAGTTTTTACAGACACTTAATATTCGTTCCAAAAAAAATTCGATAGATTGTCTACGAGGAATAAAAGCCACTGCTTGACAATTGGTAGGGTGGACTGCGCCCAAACGACCACACTTTAGCTTTAAACTTTTTGTAGAACGCATTTTGAGAGATATCATCAAATCTAGCACCGTTTGAAATGTGGAACCTTTGGCTACATTACCCACAAAGACATATATTGTGTAACTCGCAACACTGGCGCACCAGAAACTATATAAAAAAAAAATGTCAAAGTGAAAATTTGGCGCCCAACACTGGGCCACACAATCTTTATGAAATAAAATGTCAATTTTTATTCGATTTTATTTATTGAAATTTCATGAAACGAATACTAGAAATTGTTGGTCTTAAGCTGTGACAAATAAAACTCAGACTCAGAGGTACACTGTGCATACATTGTTTTTATTGTTTTTTTTTTTTTTTTATTATAGTTTCAAAATGCTTTTCAGTCGTTTGACCTTCTTGTCAAAAGTATAATAATATTGTGAGCACTGTAAAATGTCATAAATCGAACTACATATTTTTGTATTAAGCAGCTCCATTATTAGATACAATAACAAATGTCACTCTTTTACCACCAAAACTCGTCTTCATTATTACATCGATTTGAAGTAACAATTTGACAAATACGAATTCTTCAAAATTTCAAGGTGTGGCCATTTGGTTCTAGTCTAGCTTACATTGCATGCACTAAGTTAACTTCGAAATGCAATGCGTAGTCGACTTAAGCGTGCTCCCAGCGCACACCAGTGAGATAACACCTGTACCTTAACAAAAAATCTTCGCTATAACTTAGGCGGTTCGCCTACTACTGGAAAATAACAGCAAGCATTAATCAATTGCAATATTTTTGAACAGTCAAGCTGCGATAAGAGCGCGAGCATTGCTTGAAAAAAAGTGCTCAATTCACTTTAAATTTTAAACCTTCCTGCAGTTCAAACTAACATATGTTGAAAATTTAGTGAATTGGACGGGCCTTCTCGCTCTCCAGACTTCACTCCATCTGCGTTTTTTCTGTGAAATTGCAATTCCCAGACGTGTATTAGCGTAAAATGGTACGGCGATACTCGTAATGTTTTGGCTCCCATAACAGAAAAAATCTTTTTGAGTTCATTCTATTAGAATACATTGTAATTTATTAGATTTCTCTAATATATTTGATGCCAACTGAAACTATTAAACACATATAAATTCATATGAATTACTACGAAATGTAAACATATTTGTTTTTTCCCAAAGAGCCTAGGATTTTTTAGGGATCATAGTGTTGCGAATTGCAGTGTAGGGTATAATTATGTCCGGGGTTTATTGTATTGCACTAGTGTACGGTGATTATTATGTGGATGATTTTAGTTTGTATAATTGTGTTAGTTCGCCGCCCTCTTCATTGTCTGCTTCCAAAAATGTCCGAGCAGTAACCGCCGGGAGGTACGCGGCCAGTTCTACCAATGTTGCCAGTAGTTGACTTTCCGGCGGCGGCTACTCCAGCATCGTCTTTCTTCTTTTCTACAGCGCCATCCTCCTTCTTCTCAGTGGCGACAATCTTCTCTCCAACGGCTGCGCCCATGGCAGCACTCATTTTGCTAGAGTCATCCTGCGGCTTTGGTTTATTGGGTGAACGTCTCATCGCCAAAGACTATGGTCGATTGGCCGCGGCCCGATCCGCCAAGAACTCGATGGGAAGGGCGAGCATCGTCTTCTGCCACGAAATTTCTACGGTTGTTAGACATAACGCAAGACTTTTTGACCGTTTTTATATTGTAAACTGAACGAAATTTAAAAATACTCGCGACTGGAAATTTGAAATTATTTCAATCTAGTTTATTGTCCGTAACTGAACTGCTTCGTGTTACGTTTCCGACTGAAATGATTACGAATTTTATAAAGTCTTTGTATGGCATTCAATACATACTACTCAATGCCTACTCTTCTACACTTAAAATATTTTAGTTAGTTTAGTTAGTTTTATACAGAGTGTGAAATGGTATTATCAAAGTGTCTGAGAGAATGTAACGCATTAAAGGAGGATTCGTTGCGATTAGTTATGTCAAATGTAAAGAGTTGCACACTACAAAACAAAGCAACTCACTAGCTTTATTTTATAACAAGTTAATAATTAACAACAATAATTTGTTTAAACAAATTAGAAATTACATAAAATGATAATTATAAATCATAATTTATGTTATTTGTCCAAAATAATGCAATTATCATGCATAAAAATAGTACAAAAATATTTTTTTTCGTTTTTGACGTGATAACGTCTATTAAATCGGTTGGTTTAGCGCAGAAGCATGACTCATTTCTGACGTTCCGTTTACCGTTACGACACGAAACGAACGAAAAGCAAAAGGCGGAACATGTAATCGTACACATATGAATACATGTGACGATTGTGTCGTTCCGCCTGAACAAGCAAGCGATAGACAGACCAGCGTGCATTGACTTGTTGAAAGCTATAGTTTTGTGTGTGTGTGTGTGCGTTTGCGAATTAGTGTTATCTAGCGCGCGGTGGGGTGCGGTATGTGCATGGTAGAATGTATGATTATTAACAATGTAAGTGTATAATAAAGTTTGTTTTAAAAAAAAAAACATGTACAATGTAAACAAAGCACACACACCATAGATCAAAGAAGACGACAATAACAGTTACTTTTGCATTTGAGTACCAAAAACAAAAAACAAAAGGCTTTTGGAGTTGCTGGTGGTCAGTCGAAGAGAGATAGAGCGTAAATTTCACTCTTTGTTGTTGGTAACGAAACTCTTTTATATGACAAGTTGTTTGTGTACTGAATGAATTATTGGAATTACATTAGAATTCAATTCACAAAATTGTTCAATTTTTCATCAATGTTTTCTTATGACTTTATCACCATAAAATTATCGTCCGTAAACCAACTTTACAGACAACCATTTTTTTTTTTTTTTAACATTATAGTTTTATGTTTAGTGGTACTCACTTCAGGTAATGATTGTATAAATGATGAGTTAGATTGGTGCGGAAACGTAGTTTCAGTTCACCCAAACTCCATTTCAGTACATTTGTAACAACTGAAATCTGTAATTAGAAGTACAGAGAAATACATTCAAAATTATGGCATATTATTAGTAATTAACACAAGTACTTACCATTGGTAGTGCTGCCAAATATTTGAGCAATGCCGCTTTAAATTTTGTCTTGTTCATGTGTATGATTGTGCTCTCCACAACCGTTGCATTCTGTATCATCCAGATGTCGCTCACCGAACGTCCAATTAACGCAGCGGCAACAAGCACGAGCAGGCCACTTTCAACGCTCCAGAATCCAGGTATCAATATAGCTATGTACAAAGGTATATAAAATATAAATTTCAAATATATAAAAATATTTAACAATTAATTTGTTTTGTGAATTTTACTTACGCAATAATTGTCTCAACTGTTTAAAAAAGACTGCATTAACGTGTGCTTTACTTAATTTCTTATCCCTTTTCTCGGCGATTGTATACTGTATTTTGTCTTCATAACCGGGTTTTCTAAAATAAAAAAGGCAATATATAATAAGTACCTATTAAAAATAACTATTCTATGATTTTAACTTCATATAAAAAAAAAGAAAAAACCCTGTCAAATAACAATCAAAAATTTTCAACACAAACTGTTTTTCATCGAGTACTCAGATAACAAAACGGTTTCATACCGAAAATACTTTTTATACTCAAAAACAGGTCACACTCTCTGTGACCTGCTTTTGAGTATAAAAAGTATGCATTTCCGTCAGAAAAAAAAAACATTTTTCATCTATCTCAGTAATTGGGCTTTAGTAAAAAAAAAAAAATTGTAATCGTGTGATTGTCAATGCACGAAAAGTTTCAATTTATAATCTGTCTAATAAAAAAAATCGTATTAACTACATAGAGTTTGGTTTGAATAGTTTGGGTTTCGTTTACACCAAATTTGGGATACATAAAATAAACATATCTAAGCTAAGTACCGCAAGAATTTGTCTATACTAATATTTAAGAAGTTGTGAGCTTGTATGTCGGGGATTATTTCTAAAACTACTAGGTATATTCCATAAATTGTTTCACTCTTAAATACGTATTTGTTTATAACTTTGAAAAACTGGGCGCTACCACGCCTCCTAAACATACTGGGTGTCTCAAAAGAAAGCTAACATTTGATTTGCTGACTGCGTGAACGCAACTAATCCGAGAGGCTCGGGGATATGCCAATCGGAAGCCTAGCTTTTAGGAATTTAGTCGCTATGGAGCGTTTCTCGTGAGCGGACCGTGCGTTGTGTGCACGTGAGTTTTACAAAAACGGTAATTCAGCTACTGTAGCCAATTTATGTCATGGAGAAGTGACATAAATCGGCCTCCACGAAGTCCCGATTTAACCCCTATGGTTACGTCAAATCTAAAGTTTACGGCAACAAACCGACTTCCCTGGCACAATTAAAAGAAAATACCCGTCACGGAGAATACCTGCATTATTAATTCAAGGACTAAATAACTAAAAAGTGCAGTTATTCTTAGATCCACCTTGAATTTTCACAATGTATATGGTATGTGTATGGAACGAAATAAGTAAGCCTTATGACGTACTCTAGTAGTATAACGGGCTTCATAGCTAAAAGAAAATAATTACAAAATTAAACTTCTTTTGCATTAGAGCACGCCGGAAAAACGCTTGTATTATATACAATTATATCATAGTACTGACTTCTTAGCGTAACATTTTTTAAGATTATTCAATTTGAATTTGGGGTCGTTGTGGTCGTTTGCAAAAGTCCACATTAGTGGGTAGAATTACCAGAAACAATTATTTTGCAAACGGCCCAAAAAGCACATAAACGTCCGTTAGCCGCGAGATGAGCAAATTGTACGAAGGCAACACTTTTTAATTAAGAGTTAGTGCGCTGGGTTTAGTTTCACAAAACTTTAACCAGTGAAGACACAGAGGAAGCCTTGGATACGATGCTCCTATGATGACGAGCTGCAAAAAAAAAACGTCCAAGAGCGCGACCGAGCATACGTTCGAATTACCAAGTCTTGCTCGACCTCCGCAAACTTGGTATTAGCAACAACTGGCACCAGGCGTAATGGTGCGCCTTCCTACGTGCGGCCATGACCGATAAGAGATTGTAGAGCCAAATCAGTAAGTAAGAATCCAAACTAAATGGAAAACAGGTCTTTTCAATGCCTGCACAAAGCAGAAGTGAAATAAACTAGTACAAAATTATTGATTAAAGCTCTAATACTTTCCATTGAATAGCTTTTGAATAACCAACTAACGCTCATGCATTTAAGAAATTGAAGAAATTAAGAATGCATTTACTTTCAATTAAATGACAAAGTGTCAAAGGCTGTAAGAGAATAAATGTAAACCAAGACCAGCAAGCAGCCACTATAATTGTAACTATTACTTAAGCATTTCCTAGTGTAGCCCTCAATGCAGATACTTTATCATGCTCGTATACAAACAATCAACTATTCTACAAATAACTCTTACTAAAAATGTCCATTGATATTGAGTTTATATTAATCTACAAATATGTATGTATGTATATACATATTTTATCTTAAGATTTCATCAGCAGATCAAACCACTTGTAAAAGAAGATGACCCCCGAGCGCGTTAAAGCACAACGGTTTTGCTTTTCGCAAGTTTATCTCAGCACATATTATAATACTGATAACCACGTTGCTCTAGTCTTTTGCAAACTCAAAGTTCAGAAATCAATTGCATGAAAGATGGACTGCGATGTCTGACATCCGAAACAAAAAAATGACAACACTAAAATTTGTTTTATATAACACGTACTGTGAATAGTATTATATTTTTGTGACGGACTTTGCAACACATTAGAGGAAGAATGGGAGACCACATAAAGTACTATATATAATCTTGATCAGCTCGACGAGACGGATCGAACTTGTCATGTCTGTTTGTCTGTCTGTCTGTCTGTCTGTCTGTCTGTCTGTCTGTCTGTATGTCAATGTGACAGTGAATCAAAACTAGAGTCTCAGCTTTTAGGTCATCGGTTTGAAACTGATTATGTAGACTTATATGTTCATTTGCTGATTATATATAAAAATATTTGTGCCGCGCCCTCTGGACGATATTGCACCTATACCTATAATTCTACATATTATTAAAACTAATATGAATATTAAAATTTTTGTAAGGAAGTTTTACATTTTCCGCACACATTTAGGGCTACTCCCGACACAAACCCACCCACCGCCTACTTTATGGATTTTGCGGATAAAACATTTTACGGTGCTGAGCTAATCACTTAAAGCAGGGAATGAATGGAGGATTTTTATATTTAACGGTAATTTTGTAGATATATGCGAGGAGTATTAAAGCTTCGGATTTACCAAAGCAAATATTTCTGTTTTTTTTTTTTTTTGCTAATTGATCAAATTGAACTATGGACTCAAACACATGTGTTCATGGCTACCACTTCGCCCCGCTCGCTAACATATCTTTTCACAAATATATGTATACAATACATAAATTAATAAATTTAGCGAGCGCTAAAGAAATAATAGAAAATGCAGCGTCATCATTGGTCAACAGCTTCTTTTTCTCTGTTGCTTGCTTAAGTTGATTTGATTTTGGCAAAATTAATCGATAAAAAAAAAAACTAAAGAAAATAAAAATCCAATTTAACCAGTTGAAATCGTTTAAGCTTTTGAGGACGCACACGCTTATTGTTATTATTACATATGTATATGTATTTTTTGTATCACTCGACACTGAATAATACGTCAAAATACGCGTAAATATGAGTGAGACAGAGATTATAAGACGTAACTTAAGTAGGAAGGAGAAAGAGATAGAGAGAGAGAGAGAAAGAGTAAAGCAAAGAGTCCACGTTTTTTGTAGTTAAAATATTTATAATTTTGCATTACAGCGGCGGGTGAGGGTTAAAGCCGTACAAATTTGCCGGCCGGCTGGCTACTTATATAATTTAGCTACAATACAAGTATTCACAGTTCACAGTGGTTCAGAAATTACAAAAAAAAAAAAAAAAACTTTGAGACTTACGAATTGTTAAACAAGAAAAAACGTTAACTTCGTTTGAACCGAAGCTCTAATACCATTCACACGAAATTTTAAATAGTATTGTTAAACATAAAATTGGGAGAGGGGTACACACCAACTAGTAGATGTGTATGAAGCGATGTAGTAGATGTGTAAGATGCCGCCATGTCCAATTTCAAATTGATATTGACGTTTTCCATACAAATGCATAAAACTGAGCTGTGGGTTTTATATGGGGCTACCTTAAAAAGTGGACGGGACACGCCCATTTGTATTTGTATATGAAGCGGTTGTCCATTAAAATCCACCAAATCAAATTTCAAGCTAATATTGATTTACTTGAAGAATTTTTTCACAAAAAACACAAAATTGGACGGTGGGTTTGTATGGGGGCTCTCCCAAAAAGTGGGTGGACCAAGCTCATTAGTCTATGTATGTTAAGCGGCTGTCTATAAAAATTCACCACATTGCATTTCAACCAAATATTGACTTTAATAAAGAAGTTTTTCTTACCAACACACAAAAGTGGGCAGTATGTTTTGTATGGGTGCTAACCTAAAAAGTGGGCGGGCCACGCCCGTTAGTCCATGTATGTTAAGCGGCTGACCACAAAAAGGCACCACATTGCATTTCAACCAAATATTGGCTTTAATAAAAAAGTTTTCATACAAAAAGTCAAAAGTGTGCAGTAGTTTTGTATGGGGGCTACCTCAAAAAGTGAGTCAATCTTGACACTGTATTAAACTGCAATAAAAAGAAAATTATATGTGCAAAATTTCAACTTGATAGCAGAAAAATTGATGCCCAAAAAATGCGCAACTACATACAGACAGACGGGCATGGCTAGATCGACTCGTCTCGTCGAGGTGATCAAGAATATATATACTTTATGGGGTCTACGACCTACCTCCTTAAAAGCGTTACAAACTTTCATACAAACTGATAATACCATTTCACACTATGTGTGAATGGTATAAAAAAGTTTATGATGATGATTGTATGAATCGTATCGAAGTTTAAACGTGGTTTACACGATTTAAAAACGGTCGTGATGATTTAAATGATGATCCAAGACCTGTACGACCCGAAGCATCTAATCGTGCTGAGTTAGTGGAAAAGGTAAGTGAAATAATCGCTACCGATGCAAATTCCACTGTGAGAATGCTGGCAGAAGAATTAAATTCATCTTACTGTACAATCCACAAAAAATTAACTGTAGATTTGGGTATAAGAAAGGTGGGTGCACGTTTTTTTCCACAGCAGATAAATGATGATCAAAAAATCGCCTGTGTATCGCCTATGAATTTTTGATGAAAAAAAAAAAACAGATTTGTCTCATCGACCACCCTCCGTATTCGCCTGATCTATCACCCTGCGTCTATTTTCTCTTACCAAAAATGAAAACTGCAATGTCAGCAGCTTTTTACGATGACATTCAGGCCATACAAGCAGCCGTGACACACAGGTGCTAAAGAACATCCAAAACAGCGAGTTTAAAAAGTCTATGAATCAATTGGTTGAGCATTCCAAACGTTGTATTGAGTTAAATGGATCGTATTTTGAATAAATATTAGCTTTGAAACATAATACTTACCATGCTTGTTTTATTTTATAACTAAAAAGTTCGGTTATTTTTAGATCATACTGTGTACATCTACACTACAAATTCGACTCGTAAGCTGCCACGTGAATTTACACGCATGTTTCCATACGAAGATGTACGCATTTTATGTTTGGACAAAATTGAGTGTTTATTGCATTTTGATCAATAAACTTAAATAATTGTACTTACTTATTTAAATATTATTTTTATGATGCTCTTTAACAACACTTGCAAAAAGTATTGAAATATCAACCCTTATTCTACATTATACACTGAAACCCTAACCAAATTATCAAAATTCCGAATTACAAAATTATTGACGTGATTTCTCAAAAAAAAAATTCCGAGTTTTAAAGAATATCCCTAATAATTTGTTCTCTTATAGTTTTTACAAATCGTGTTAATAGTATTAAAATTTGAACACTCTATTTGTTTGGAGGCTTTGGAGACACAAAATAAACTACAGAAATCGTAACAGTATGGAGTGTTCAAAGTAGGCTGTGGAGAACAACAAACCAACAATTTCAAAATCATTAAATTACATGGCATCTAAAATTTGGGCTCAAGGACAGAGTATAATAAGTTTACACCTTGGTGGTGGGTATTTAGGTCCCTATATTTCCTACCGTGCTGATACGATTTTGAATGTTTTAACATTTTCTGAAGGTACGTTTCAAGATCTTCGTTATTGCGCGGCCACACTGAGGTGGGCTTTTGTCACTTGAGTGGATTCCTTTATGATTCCTTTATTGCGTCTAAATTGTAATACTACTATTGTAAATAAAAAGTATACAAATTCAATATAACTTGTGTTTATTGAACTTTATATTTTAGATAATAATCTTGATAATCTTTTATTACACATTTATTGCAATTCAATATTATATTGGTCACATAACGAAATTAATTTAATTTTGGAAATATTTTTGTCGACTTTGTTCCATAGTACCATAATCGAACAAGCAAGCATGTGTCTGTCTCATTGGCATTGTTTGACGTCGAAAAAAAAGACGTTTTTTGTTGGAATTTTTTCTAGTTCTGCTATTTGAATAGAATTATATCAAATACTACAATATGTGCTTAGACATTCATTCAAAATGTGCGCCCTGCCTAAATAAAACAAAATGTTCTTTTGGGTACAAAGTACAAATATCGTAAAAAAATCTGCGCTCAGACATACATATATGGTATAATGGTATACGATAAGGTTAACTGATCTAAATACAATATGCATGAAAATATATGTACATATGTATGTGTATGCATAGTTTTTTTGTTGTTATTACTTTAGCACGTATAAATTTATGCGTCACTTCTAATGTGTGTAAAAATATCTAGCGTTGCGATACAATTTTTTTAACGCTTGTCCCACAGTGTATTATTAAATTAACACACCAATGCTGATAAAGCTTTTGTTATCTACTTGGGTATGTCATAAAACGAGAGAGAAATGAAAGCAGATAGCCGCACAACTGCTATCTGCCACCCACCAGCTAAACAAAATGAAAATTATATAGTACAGGCTGTTAGCAGGTTAAAAAACCATACCGGTCGAAACGAAGCTCTAATACCATTCACACGAAATTTTAAATAGTATTGTAAAACATAAAATAGGGGATACCCCAAAAAGTGGGCGGTACACGCCCACTAGTATATGTGTATGAAGCGATGTAGTTGATATGTAAGATGACGCCATATCGAATTTCAAGTTGATATTGACGTTTTCCATACAACTGCATAAAAGTGCGCTGTGGGTTTATATGGGACTACCTCAAAAAGTGGGCGGGACACGCCCATTTGCATATGTATATGAAGCGGTTGTCCACTAAAATCCACCAAATCAAATTTCAAGCTTGTACTGGTTTAAATAATTTTTTCATAAAAACACACATAATTCCACGGTGGGTTTGTATGGGGGTTACCCCAACAAGTGGTCGGGCCACGCCCATTAGTCTGTATATGTTAAGCGGCTGTCTATAAAATGACACCGTTTCGCATTTCAACCCAATATTGACTTTAATAAAGAAGTTTTCATATAAAAAGTGGGCAGTAGGTTTGTATGGATGCTATCCTAAAAAGTGGGCGGACCACAACCTTTAGTCTATTTATGTAAAGCGGCTGACCATAAAAAGTCACTACATTGCATTTCAACCTAATATTGACTTTAATAAGGAAGTTTTTCATACAGAAACACAAAAGTGGGCAGTGTGTTTGTATGGGGGCTACCCTGAAAAGTAGGCGGGCCACAACAGTTAGTCTATGTAGGTAAAGCGACTGTCTATAAAAAGGCACTATATCGCATTTCAACCTAATATTGACTTTAATAAATACGTTTTTCTTACAAAAACACAAAAGTGGGCAGTATGTTTGTATGGGGGCTAACCCTAAAAGTGAGCGGGCCGCGCCCGTTAGTCTATGTATGTTAAGAGGCTAACCAAAAAAAGGCACCACATTGCAATTTAACCTAATATTGACTTTAATAAAGAAGTTTTCGTACAAAAAGTCAAAAGTGGGCAGTACTTTTGTATGGGGGCTACCCCAAATATTGTGCGGCTCCCACCCATTAATGTATACGTCAACCATCCGACCACTAGAAGTTACCATATCAATTATTAAGTTTATGTTGACTACAATAAAAAAGTTTTTCATACAAAAAGTCAAAAGTGGGCGGTGAGTTTGTATGGGGATCAGACAAACTGATAATACCATTTCACACTATGTGTGAATGGTATAAAAATGGTTGTCTATAAAGTCGGTTTACGGACGATAATTTTACGTGATAACGTCATAAGAAAACATTGATGAAAACTGATTACAGAAGACTAGGTTCAAATAAGCTGCTTGCCTTCGTGCTTCGTATTGACACATAACTATAGCTTTCACAAGCCGATGCTTCACACACAAGCCGCCTTCAGGCGGAACATGAGGGGCATGGCACTTTCGTATTTGGCGGCGTTCATCGATTTAATAGACGTTATCACGTAAAAAAAAAAAAAAAAAACAGTCAAAAGTGGCAGGCTATGTTTACTCTAAGAAATGAGCGTGTCATGGCAAAATGGATACTCTATTTGACTTCAATAAAAATGAGTCTATGTACCGGGTTACAGCTGGATACCTTATTGATCCTCAAAAAATGCACAACTACCAGACAGACAAACATAGCAAGATTGTCTCGTCTTCACGAGCTTATCAAGAATATATATATTTGAGGGTGTACGACACCTTCCTTTAATGTGTTACAAACTTGTAGACAAACTGATTATACCATTTCACACTAAGTATGATTGGTATAAAAAATTGTCGTCTGATGTTACACTGCACAATTTTATAGAAATCAGGCGAGTAATCGCTGCAGACATTCTTATCAATAATAACACTGCCCTGCAAATTCCAATTTTTTGGATGCGAATAAGATGGGGCCTAGTGTTTCCGTATCGATTTTTCGTGCTGAACACGAATCTGGGCTCAAAAACTTTCCATCACGTCACGTTATGTGTTGAAACCCCAAAAAACAGCGTTTTTGGCAATTTGTGAAAAATCGTTGGTTAAAATCCTGACGTGATATAAACTATCGCTATTGTCAGAAATTAAAGGCTGAAACAAGCCCTTTCAAATATGCCCTATAACAATTTAATCGCATGCGCCCTTAGAGCGGGGAGTGTGTTTTTGTCTAAGGGAACACACTGTCGATTCGGAAACACTAGGTCCCATATTATTCGCAAAACTCATGTAGCCCAGTGTAATAGATAAATGTCCAGGTACAAAGTCGCCACAATGACTGGTGACTGGTGAAAGTGCAACACTTAAATAGGCGAACGAGAGCTAGTAAGGCCATTTAAATCGCGATTACGTTCTCTATATGTTTATATATACACATACATACATACATACATACATACATGCATGCATACATACATACGTATGTATATGCAATGCACTTGAACCTCACGTTATAATGATTAGTTAATAATTAATAAATTCATTTGATTTGTGAGTGCCGCCATAATTGGTTGCACTTCTCAACAGTTAAATTTAGACAAGCAAAGTAAATATTTACTTTGATAAATGCTTATATTGTAAAATACTATAAAGAATTCTTTTGTATGGAGTTGAACTACAATTTTTATCTGTTTTCAAACAAAATGGAATAAATACACATATATGTACATAGTTTGTAAGAAATAAAACTACAAGCTTGGAAAGTTTTCCCTACAATAGTAGCATTTTATATCCCTCAATATAACTGCTATCTGCATTAAAGTCGTATAATTTGTGTGGGTAAATACTATGTACATGCATACCTTAATTTCCGTTTGAGATGTGTTTACTCCGAAACATGAACCGAACTAGCTATGCAGAGTACCAGTTCCGAAACAATACATTAAAATAATTGGTACGTTTCGGATCGTTTAAAATTTTCTATTGTGTGTGACTAGTACTTAAATTTTAACTTAACTGCATATTCGTATAAACTAAAGAGTCCTGTACACGATCAAGTATTGCTTTTGTGACTGGGCCCATTGACTACATTGCTTTTTATTGAAACTGCAACTGTGCTAGTAAAGCTAAGGACAGACGTGCAAAACATTTCGATAAAAACCATCAGCAGGGCAGCTAGTAGTGAATACTTGTGCATTTCATTTGATTTTCTTTTTTATTATGATTTAACAAATTACTGTCAAGTCTATTAATGCTCTTGTGATAATTTGGTGCCTCATTCAATAAAATAATAAAATTTCATCTATAAAAACCATAAAGTGGGCGGTTGGTCTTTGTGGGAGACTAACTCTTAAAGTGGGCAGGACATGCCCATTAATATATAAATTAAGAGTCCGTTCATAAGAAGCCATCATATCGAATTTCAAATTGATATTGATTGTAATGAAAAAGTTTTTCCTGCAAAAAAGTGGGCAGCGAGTTTGTATGGACCCTATAAAGTGGGCGGAAAGCTTCTGACTGTAGTAAAAAAGTTTTTCTTACTTTTTCTTTCTCTTCACTTCGTGTGATGAGTATTAATATGCGTAGGCAGGTAACTTCATAGCTTCATGTTAACCGTTTATATCCAATAGCACTCAAATAATTAAACCAAATGTTGAACCAGGAAAATTTAACCAAAAGCAAGCTCTTGTAAATAGCTTAAATAAAACTAACAGTAATTTATTTTTGCAGGACAACTCGATCACAATCAGGTTACCTTACGTTATCTGTCAAAGAATCTATTAATACTTCGTAATCAAATATTGATCTTGGCCTATTATGTTTTGGGGTAGCCCCATACAAACCCACCGTGCAATTTTGTGTTTTTTATGAAAAAATTCTTCAATTAAATCAATATTAGCTTGAAATTCGATTTGCTGGATTTTAGTGGGCAACCGTTTCATATACATATACAAATGGTCGTGTCCCGGCCACTTTTTAAGTTAGTTCCCTGTAAGCCCACAGCTGACTTTTATACATTTGCATGGAAAACGTACAATATCATCTTGAAATTCGATATGGCGGCATCTTACACATCTACTACATCGCTTCATTCACATCTACTAATGAGCGTGTACCACCCACTTTTTGGGTTTGCCCCTATTTAAACCCTTTTTTATGTTTTACAATACTATTTAAAATTTCGTATGAAGGGTATTAGAGCTTCGGTTCAACCGAAGTTAACGTTTTTTCTTGTTTTTGTTTTCTTGTGTTTGTAAAATAAATTAGCAAGCTTTCATGTTATTGTGCAAAGTATCATAGCAAATTATTCTAAATGAAAAGTTTTACATTGATTTACTCCTTTTTCATTTTGTCCATAGATTTATAATTCAAAAGCTATATAACATAGTATTGTCATCGGATCCACACGTTCAATTTCAACTCAATGCAATCAGTAGGAGTATGTGAAAATTGAGTTCGAAGAGTAGAACAAACTTACACGCTTACTTTTCTTCTGCGATGAAATTTTTATCTTAACGATCGTCTATCTACGAAGATACGAATATCACAAAAGATAATTTCAGCTTTCTATCTTTAACAGATTAGCATCGGTTTTGATATCTAACACACTGATATAAAGAAGTGCATCCAGGCAGAGAGGCATGGCCAGGTCTGCGCGATTCTATTAGTGATGAGCAAAACTGTTATTTTTTGATATCACTAAAAAGTGATATTGTTATTTTTTTATTACTGCTAAAGTGCTTGTTTTGCGAAAAGATAGCTTTTCGAGAAAATTCGACAGCACTCACTCTTTGGAATATATGTCTTCAATATTTGCCATCTCGATTTGATCAGCTCTACAAGACGAGGTGTTCTAGCCAATTCTATTGGCCTGTATCATTTCATTTTTCAAACCAACGACACAATTGTTAAAATGATCGGAATACTTGCTGTCACCTAAATAGACATTTTAATACAATAAAATTTGACGTTATAATTAAACTTTCCAATCAGACCATGTATATATCTACGTATTTAACAATACATATTGATATTTGTTTCTTTGCTTGTATATGCGTATGTTCAATACCCCATTTCATTGAGTATATTTAGTTAAATAACAAAATACGATTGTATTGAAACGTGTCGAGTGTACCTCAATGCAGCAACGATGTATCAAGTAAATAGCAACACTGACGGATTGTCGACCAATCAAATTAGTTGACAAACTATGCCGTCAAGTCAAAAGTATATTGACTTCTAGCTACAAATACAATCTCAGTTCATCATTATTAGACTGCGTGTGATTCAATATTCTATATTTGCATAGATATACATACAGTCCGACAAACTGTATGCATATATGCGTTCCTCTAAACACTTAACTTTATATAATTGAATCAATGCAGTGGCATATACAAATGTAGTTATGACTTGCAATGAGTTTGATGTGTTCACAACAAAAAGAATTGAAGAAATAATGCAAATATAGACACAAAAAACTGTAGTAGTACAATAGGGGTTTCATATGCATTAAGTGTATAAAAGCAGGTAGTTGTAACAACACTACCTGCTTTTACTGAAACTGAAAATTTATTAGAAAAATAAGAAAGAAAAAAAAAACGCTAACATTGATTGAACCGATGCTCTAATATCTTTCACACGAAATTTTAGAACGTATTGTATAAAGGGGTTGTGGGTTTGTATAGGGGATACTTCAAAAAGTGGGCGGAACACGCCCATTAGTATATGTATGTGAAGCGATCATCCATAAAAGGCTACCACATCGAATTGCAAGCTGATATTGTTTTATCTAAAGAAGTTTTCGATAGAACAAAAGTGAACAATAGGTTTCTTTGAGGACTACAGCAAAAAGTGGGCGGGACGCGCCCATTTGTATATGCGTGTGAGAAGTGGTCAACCATAAGAACCACCATTTCGAATGTCGATGTGATATTGTCTTAAGTAAAGAGCACAAAAGTGGGCGACGGGCTACTCTAAATAATAGGCGCGACACGCTCATTGGTACATGTATATGAGTAAAAATCATTCATATCGAATATAAAGCCGATTTTGACTTAAACAAGGAAGTTTTTAATACAAATATACAAAAACACAAAAGTGGGCCTAAAAAAGTGGGCGTGGCATATCAATATAGATAAACTTGCGACCAAAAGAAGCTTGATTACCGGCTTTCGACCAAATATATACAAAAATAGTAGAAAACAAGAAAAAACTATAAGTTCGGTTGAACCGAAGCTCTAATACCCATCACACGAAATTTTAAATAGTATTGTAAAACATAAAAGTGGTGGTTTAAATAGGGGCTACCCGCCCACTAGTAGATGTGTATGAAGCGATGTATGTAGTTGATGTGTAAGATGCCGCCATATCGAATTTTAAGTTGATATTGACGTTTTCCATACAAATGCATAAAAGTGAGCTATGGGTTTGTATGGGACTACCTCAAAAAGTGGGCGGAACACGCCCATTTGCATATGCATATGAAGCGCTTGTCCACTAGAATCCACCAAGCTAATATTGATTTAAATGAAGAATTTGTTCATAAAAAACAAAAAATTGCACGGTGGGTTTGTATGGGTGCAACCCCAAAAATGGGCGGGCCACGCCCGTTAGTCTATGTATGTGAAGCGGCTGACCATAAAAAGGCACCACATTGCATTTCAACCTAATATTGACTTTAATAAAGAAGTTTTCATACAAAAAGTCAAAAGTTGGCAGTAGGTTTGTATGGGGGGTACCCCAAATAGTGTGCGGGTCCCACCCATTAATGTATATGTCAAGTATCCGTCCACTTGAAGTTACCATATCAATTATTAAGTTGATATTGACTACAATAAAAAAGTTTTTCATACAAAAAGTCAAAAGTGGGCGCTGGGTTTGTAAGGGGGCTACCACAAAAAGTGGGCGTGGCGGGTCAATATTGACACTCTGTTAAACTGCAATAAAAATAAGTGTATATGCAAAAATTCAACTGAATATCATTAAAATTGATCCCCAAAAAATGCGCAACAACATACAGGCAGACAGACAGACGGACATGGCTAGATCGACTCGTCTGGTCAAGCTGATCAAGAATACATATATATATACTTTATGGGGTCTACGATGCCAGAGAAGAAGTGGTACGATGTCTCCTTTAATGCGTTACAAACTTTCAGACAAACTGATAATACCATTTCACTATGTGTGAATGGTATAAAAATGCGCAGCAACTATCAGACGGAAATGGCTAGATCGACACATCTTGTCGAGCTGATCAAGTATATATATACTTTACGGGGCCTCCTTTAACATATAACAAACTTGCTGACAAACTGATAATACTACTTCACACTATGGTGTAAAAAACGCAGACGAATTTAAAATTAAAACCCACTACCTGACAAGAAATTCTCAAGTACACAAAAAACGTATCCAATAAAAAAAAGCTGTTCAAGAAGTGAAATTATAATTTGTTCCATTTTAGAGCTGTACCCATATGAGAAAAGGGTATATTACAAATGTATGTTACAGATAGAAGGATGCGTGGTTTAAAGTAGGTATATATATTTTTGATCAGCATCAACAGTCGAGTCGAACCGTCCAACCGTCTATGTCTATATGAACAATGAGATCATAACAGATAGAGGCATAAGAGATAGAGCTTAGAAATTTAAATATTTAAACTCTAAAATATCCTCTTCAGATAGTGTATAAAAGGGTTAGCCCTTGGCCTGTCCCCAATTTTTGGATTTTTTTATGGAATTTTTCGTTTGCTTTTGATACTAATTAAGATCAAAATTTTCATCAATCTATTGTAAATAAAATTCTTTACATTTCTTTAGATACAAACACTATAAAACCTATCCCCCAAAAGCAAATATAGACCATTAGACAAGATACGGTGTATTTGTAGTCTAGCACACTCGACTGCAGCCTTCTTTATTTGGATTCAGCCAGCTGAAATATATACATAGTATATAATTAAAACTGTGTGATTTATAGGCCAATATGATGCATATATGGATGTAATCAAAAATTTGTAACACAATATAACTCAGAAAATATCATAATATACAAATGGTTGTAACATCTTCTGGGCTTTACCATGATCAATAAATATATAGTTAATTACAAAGGGTATTTCATTTAGACTTGTGGAACTTTGTTATCGATTAAAATCTGCATTAGTGACTTTTTATTTGACAACTCACTGTAATCGTGGGTCATTTTGGGTCATTTTGGGTCATTTGGGGAAGAATAATATGTCTTCGATGACGATCCATCGGTTATTCGGGTCATTGCGGTCACAATTATGCAAAAATGTTATCGAAAATATGGCGAAAAGAGGCAAGTTCCTACGGAACAGACGTGGTCTTTCGAACGCAATAAAATATTTAGAAAAAAATAGCACTCGTTTGCATAATATTTGAAAACAAAGTACATACATACTACACATCTAAATAGAATACGATTTATATCATGATGAAAAAAAAAAATAGATACATGTAAAAGTAAGACATACGGATAAAGAACTACAAAACAAGTATTGCCATTTATTCTCGCAAAATACATTCGTATGAAAAATATTAACAACAAAAGCTAAAAGCAAATAAATTTAAAAATATTCATATTTCTCGAATAAAATTTTATGGTTTGAGTTAAATTAGAATAGAGCAAACTATTTCAAAGTTCACGCGATCATGTTGTATCGTACGAGAATGCCTCTTAAATAAACAACGAAAAATAAATAATAATAATAAAATATAAAAAGAAAAACATGATAAACAATCGAAAAATATTTCACGTAATTCGTTTTTGGCATGCAATAAAAACCACAAGAGTTAGGGAGAATGAGTAAGGGAAACGATCGCACAACCACAACCAGTTAACCCGAAATAAGAAATTAGTCTATATGTATATAGTCTATACATACAAATAAAATTGTGTACGATTTTGTATGTTGATACGTTTTAGTCTTTGACACAAATTATTTATATGCGAATAGAATAAAAACTTGGAATATAGAAACACTTGAGCAATTCTAAATGAATATATTTACATATTTAAATGTAGTTCACTTTTATGCAAAAGAGAGACATACTTATAGTATTGTACATACATACAAATATGTTTATGCATTGGATGACGTTTTAATGATATATAGTATTATCTGGGGTCGTTTGAAGAAGTTAGTGGACATTAGTGGATAAAGTTATTGATTGGGCATAACTAAAAACAATTCTTTTGCAAACGGCCCAAGCAGCTCACAAAACATCCGTTAGGACAAGTATCCCCTCGCTGAGTAACCACTGAACAGAACATCTGTTCTGATGTAAGGAAATTGTGATAGGATCTGGGACGACCCTCTCACGCAAATTTTTTATTTGCAACAACTGGCACTAGGCATACTGGTGGTCCGCCTTTTTAGGTGCGGCTATGACTTCTAAACGATTGCAGTGCATTTAAAAGAACTAGAAAATGCCTGAAACATACTGGATTATATTCTACCGTGCAACGCCGGGTACTATTGCTAGTATATAATTATCAAAGGTTAAACCCGAACTGTTAAAGACATTTATGGCGTTGTTAACACCTCCATGATTTTTGCGTTAATTTTTCTATATATGTATTTCATTTTTACCTTTTTTTTTTTTGTTTGTTTGCCAGTTGGTTGAAGTGATAAGATATCAACGGGCGTGTTGGTCATAAACTCTAGGCCAATTTTTATTACCAAGCAACCATAGAAAAACTTCAGTTTCGCTCATAATTTTTTTATACATATTCAAAGAATAATAATTGCTGTGAGGAGGTTTACGATGATGCGTCGAAGGGCACTTGACATTTACTTGTATTAAAAGTGAATAGTAAAAATAGACAAAAGTATGAAGCGAAAATTTAATCGAAATTTAAGCTTCTATAAATTATTCATTTAAATGCGTCGTTAAATTGGACGATGTTAAAATGGTGTAAAGCAATCAAATTAAACATTTTTCCTCAATGCAAAAAAAAAAAAAAAAGGCACCTATTAAAAAAAATTTGCATAGGCTGAAAACCTTTGTACAATTTTGTGTTTAATTTTATTTAATCGAAATTACCAAGTCATTGTTCTGAGTTGTTTTGATTTATTGAAAGCAATGGTCAAACTGAGTCAGTTTCATGAATGTCGCAAAACTTTGGAACGGAACAACAACACTGTAGAAAGTTGTATTGGCCTCTGGGTGCAAATCTGAATGCTCAAACTATATACTTTGAAAAAAAAAGCAACGTCGTCAAATGGTTTAATATAGAATTTAATGAGACAGTGGCATGATTCGGTTAAAAGAACAGCCTCCTGAACTGGTCAGCGGTTTGAAAACTTTCAGAATTATCTGATGTGGCTGAGAAAAGAATGTACACTGATGGACTTAACTTGGCCATGTCCGCGTTTAGCAAGTTTAGCTATTGTAAAGTATATATATATTCTTGACTAGATGGTCGCAGCGACGTTGTCCCACTTTCACCTGCCACTCCTTCCCCTTTCCCACCTTCCACATGCTCCTTTACACTACCACCAATTCTATTAAAATTAGAAAAATCTAAAAGGATCACCCACGGGACTATTTTGAATATTGACACAAAATTTGATCAAAATCGGTTGAGCGGTTTCGGAGTTTATAGGGAACATACATACATACATACTTCCATTTATATATATATATATATATATATATATATATATATATATATATATATATATATATATATATATATATATATATATATATATATATATAAATATAGTAGCCTAAATTATTACATAAGCTAGCTGCCAGTGAAAGTCCCGTCAAAATCGGTCCAGCCGTTGCAGAGATTAGCCGGAACAAACAGAGAGACAGACAAAAATTAAAAAAAAATTTGTTTTGGTATATGAGCCGTGTATACATTCATATGCATTTAGTAAAAAGCGGGTATTTTAATATTACAAACAGAAACTCCAATTTTGTTTATCGCATCGAAAAATGAGTCAATTTAACCATGGCTGTCGGTCCGTTCGTCTGTCTGTCTGGTTGTATGAAACAACATATCTCAGGAACTATATATATATATATATATATATATATATATATATATAAGAGCTAGATACTTGAAACTTGGACTTTTAGATTCTCCTTGACCAAAAGCGACTTTATTAAATTTTGTAGATGCCACATCAATAACGCACACAATGCTGCAATTTGACCCGTATAGCACGGAAAAAAACCTTATATTCCCTTTTTGATTTCATTTTAACTAATACCATTCACAAGAAATTTTAAATCGTATTGTAAAACATTAACGAGGGGGTTTAGAATGGGGGCTTCCCCAAAAAGTGGGCGGTACACGCCCACTAGTAGATGTGTGTAAAGTGACCATCTATAAAACGCCACCATATCGAATTTCAAGTTGATATTTCATGTTTTCCATACAAATGCATAAAAGTGAGCTGTGGCTTGGTATGGGACTACCTCAAAAAGTGGGCGGGACACGCCCGTTGGTCTATGTTTGTTAAGCGGCTGTCCTTTAAAAGGCACCATATCGCATTTCAACCTAATATTGACTTTAATAAAGAAGTTTTTCACCACCCATTAATTCATATGTGAAGCGTCCAACGACTAGAAGCTACCATTTCAATTATTAGGCTGATATTGACTACAATAAAAACGTTTTTCATATAAAAGGTCAAACGTGGGTTTGTATGGGAGCTACCCCAAAAAGTAGGCGTGGCGGGTCAATCTTGATACTCTATTAAACTGCAATAAAAAGAAGTGTAAGTGCAAAATTTTAACTGGATAGCATAAAAATTGTTGCCCAAAAAATACGCAAAAACATACAGACATACGGACATTGCTAGATCGACTCGTCTCGTCGCGCTAATCAAGAATATATATACTTTATGGGGTCTACGATGCTTCCTTTAATGCGTTACAAACTTTCAGACAATCTGATAATACTATTTCGCAATACTATGTGTGAATGGTATAAAAAATTTTTATTTTATGCGTTTTTCAACATTAAAGTCTGCATAGATCTACATTAGCAGGAATGCTGGGTATTATGTAATTATAAATATACGACAGCTCCATTCTTACTTGTTTATGCGACCCAGAGGTCATTGCAACTTCTACTTGTACCGATTGTATTCTCAGCACCGTTACCTGCTAAACTGGCAGCGTGTTTTTTCTTCGAAATATAGCTGCGGTCTTGGACCAAAAACTTTGTTTTGATGACGTGTATTCCAAGCGTATTGATTATTACATGGCTGCTTAAATTAATAAGATAGAACAGTTGCGTGCTTCCAGTTTAAATAGGAACTTTCAAGAGCTTCTAGAATAGGACGAATCTACCTAGAATACGCTGCAAACACTGAAAATAATTTCCTCACCATCAAAACTTCTGAGTACTTGTGGAATCATATGCTCCAGGCATTCTCTGATGTGGTGTTTTAGAACACCAATGTACTGTTTAATTTCAGGAGTTACACCTTCAATATTATCTTAAGGGAAGATCGTTTTAAATGAAAAGATTTTCTTCACCATCAGATTTTCTGAGTACTCGTGGAATCCTATCCACCTTATCTGATGCAATGAAGTAAAGTGCGAGGACAGTGCTTCATTTTAAAAGCTAGACCGTCAATGCTGCCTTTAGGGAAGGTCGTTTTGAACGACTTACCATAAACAACGTCTGGTCATTTCATTTCACATAGAAGTCATAGATAACAAAAATATATTGCAGAATATGTAAATGGAATAAGAAAATAAGAAAACAAAGATGCTATATTTTTAAATATCTAAAACGATTGATGACTAGAGAAAATTTTAACTTCTGCGAATCCGAAATCTTTATAAAATAATGGGTAGGTAGATATTTAAAACAAAAAGAAAAACCTCATATATGTATATTGTATTATACGAAGGCTATAGTGCACATGCTTCAGTTCTATCGAATGCACCATTTCTACATGATACTCTAGTTATACTAGTATTATAGTTGTTGTTGCTATTTGTTGCAACTGCATCAAGCATGTCTTGATCAATTTTTCATGCACTCTTTCAATTTATGCAATTTTTGCTTACTTTGTGTAATACAAGTTACAAGTATTCATTCACTCATTCAACCGTCCATTCATTGTTGCAACATTTTTTGTTGTTGCTACTCATGGTCCAGTCGAAAGTCATCAGTGTTTCGCATCTTTTAGCGCATACGCTTTTCTACTTGTTTCTACTCCATCGTATACTGATTCGCGTATTTTGCAAGCATTTTAAACGTTGCAAAAGACTTGCAAGTGGAAAAAGTTGCACAAAAACTGCGAACTGTTTTACGCGTATTAAGTTTGTATTCTGAAAGTTTGTATTGCATTAAATGAGACAACGTAGATCGCCTACCGATAAAGCTTCAAACAACAATCAAAAAATGTTCGCCACGAACTATTTTTCATCGAGTACTCAGATAAGAAAAATGTTTGATACCAAAAATGCTTCATCTACTCAAAAAACAGTTGACAGAGTGTGACCTTTTCCATTTCCGTTAGAAAAAGCCAAATAAAAATCAATATGTGTGAACTTTTTACCTAATAAATATCTGATTTTCGTATTTCATGTTGATTTGGGAACTCTGTCTTTTTGTTTGTTTGACATAGCAGTAATTTCGGTAGCAAAAATTTTCATCGATCTCAATACTGGGCTTAAAAAAAAAAATTTGTTTGAGAGCTTAACTTTTATTTTTTTGAAATTTTTTTACCTTGAAAAAAAAAACGTGTTTTAAAGGATATATCCTATTGTGGGCGTGGCATCCAAAATTGTATATACTCTTGATCTGCATATATATTACGAGAATGCATTACTCCCTTGGCCTCCAAGGCAATGTATAATAATTGAGAAATTTAAGCGCTTTCAAGTTTTAAAAGTAAATTTATAATTATAAATACAACTAGTTTAATTCTTCTTTGTCGTACGAACACATTAGAACATGCGATGTTTATGCGAGAGAAATAATTACAACATTCAGCTGCGAATTCTTAAAACAAGAGAAAAAGTTAACTTTCGTGGAGACAAAGCTTAAATACTCTTCATACTTTACCCTATTTTTATATAGGAGCTATACCTTTTAGTGGGTAAATCGCTTATGTTTATAAAAAGTCTTCATACAAGTTCAAATTAATATTTCAAAGATTGAAGAAATAGGGTGGACACAAATGCACAGACAGACTGACATGGCTAGATCCACTCGTCTTATCGCGCTGATCACAAATATAGAGGCTTTTTTTAGAGTTACCATTTTCCGTCAGGGATTAAACTGTCCTTAATTGGTCAGATCTGGCATCGCCATTGTCATTTGTGCTGTTTAGTTTGTCATTTTATCATGAACAGGCTAACGCCAGTACACCGCTTCGAAATTGTGCAAATTCATTTCGAAAATCCATGTACAGTTCGGGAATGTTAGCGTACGCTAAATTATTTTTACGGTCGACTATCAGAGCGACTAATTTGATTAAGCATGGATCGTTTTCGCAGCACGGTACTCTAAATGATAATACGAATCCGCAGCACGTCGTACAGTGTGCAAGGCACATTTAAAAATCACTGTTTGGTACGTTTTATGGGCTAGCTGAATCATTGGTCCATATAATTTAAAAAATGAGTCTAGCGGAACCGTTACTGTCGACGGCGACCCATAGCGCCATGATTAGCGACTATTTTGTCCCTCAGTTGAATGGGAAGTTTATTGAAGACATGTTTTTCCAACAGGACGTCACCACTTGCCATACAGCACGTCAAACAATCGACTTACTGAAGAAAACATTTGGCGAACGCGTTAATTATCGCAATGCACCAGTATCGTGCGATTTAACGTCTTTGGATGATTTTTTCTGGAGTTAAGTGAAGTCATTGGCTTATGCAAACAAACCAGCAACTTTGAATAGCTTATAAAACAACATTCTGCGAGATTGCTGAAAAATTGGTCGAAAATTGGACTTCCACATTCCCGAAATCATTTTTAAACACTAATGTCATCAAATTATCTCTCTAATAAAGCCACTTTTCAGTTTAAAATGATGTAAACTCAATATGTTAATGCAATTCATATACTTTATGGGGTCTCCGTTACTTCCTTTAAGGCGTTTTAAACATTGTGGCGAAATTATTGTGCTATTCACATTCTATATTAAGAATATAAAATAAACGCATGTGGAGTTTAGGCGAGAGAGAATATTATTGTTATGACCACATGAATTTTAAAACAAGAACAAGAAAAAACGTTAACTTCGGTTGAACCGAAGCTCTAATACCATTCACACGAAATTTTAAATAGTATTGTAAGACATAAAAGTGGAAGTTTAAATAGGGCCTACCCTAAAAAGTGGGCGGTACACGCCCACTAGTAGATGTGTATGAAGCGATGTAGTTGATGTGTAAGATGCCGCCATATCGAATTTCAAGTTGATATTAACGTTTTCCACACAAATACATAAAAGTGAGGTGGGGGTTTATATGGGACTACCCCAAAAAGTGGGCGGGACACGCCCATCTGTATAAGTACATGAAGCGGTTGTCCACTAAAATCCACCAAATCAAATTTCAAACTAATATTGATTTAAATGAAGAATTTTTTCATAGAAAAACACAAAATTGCACGGTGGGTTTGTATGGGGGCTACCCCAGAAAGTGAGCGAACCACGCCCACTAGTCTATGTATGTTAAGCGGCTGACAGTAAAAAGGCATCACATTGCATTTCAACCTAATATTGACTTTAATAAAGAAGTTTTCTTACAAAAAGTCAAGAGTTTGCAGTAGGTTTGTATGGGGGTACCCCAAATAGTGTGCGGGTCCCACCCATTACTGTATATGTCAACCAACCGACAACTAGAAGTTACCATATCAATTATTAAGTTGATATTGACTACAATAAAAAAGTTTTTCATACAAAAAGTCAAAAGTGGGCGGTGGATTTGTATGGGGGCTACCGCAAAAAATGGGCATGGAGGGACAATCTTGACACTCTATTAAACTGCATTAAAAAGAAGTGTATGTGCAAAATTTCAACTGGATAGCATTAAAATTGGTCCCCAAAAAATGCGCAACAACATACAGACGGACCGGTGGACAGACGGACATGGCTAGATCGACTCGCCTCATCGTGCTGATCAGGAATATATATATACTTTATGGGGTATACGATGCCTCATTTAATGTGTTACAAACTTTCAGACAAACTGATAATACCATTTCATACTATGTGTGAATGGTATAACTTTGATGGAATCGAAATTTTAATGTTCTTCACACTTGCTCGTTTTTACTCCGCAACGCTGGTGTCTACTTCAGTTTTTAGATCTTTGAAGGGGATTTTAGATTTAACAATTTTTAATATAATTAAATTTTTTCAAATATCGATGAATTTGGCACGAAATTTACATTTTTGATCGATGTCAATAGTTTTGTTGCACATAAAATATTTATAAATAATAATAAATATTAAAAATTAAACAAATTTTGGATCGAGCGGAGGTTGAAACCAAGACGTCTGGATGTAAAGCTGCACGCTAGACGATTGAGCTATCGATGCCACATATGTATATTTAATGATATATATATATATATATATATATATATATATATATATATATATATATATATATATATATATATATATATATATATATATATATATATATATATATAAAAAAAAATATATATATATATATATATATATATATATATATATATATATATATATATATATATATATATATATATATATATATATATATATATATATATATATATATATATGGATATATGGATTCAGCTAATGTATGTAGCTGACCAATTTCAAAACAATTATTATTTATATAATATTAATAATTGATTTAATACAAATATGTTTGATAAAACAAAATAAATACAAATAGTTTTTGTATGAAAACTATACTTTCTAGTGGATAAATCGCGGTCATGTTTGAACTTGATTGCTTCTGGTCATAAAAAGTATGCATGCCATCTTTGAAAGCAATATTTCAAAGATTTAGGGAATAGAGCTGGGGGAATGCATAGACAGGCACACAGATGTACATGGCTAGATCGACATGTATTGTCGCGATCATACAATAATCAGGAATTTATATACATACATATATTTTATGGGGTCTTCGAAGCTTCTTTTTAGGGGCGTGCAAAACATTTTGACTAAATTATAATACTATTCACACTCATAAGTAAACATGTATCGGTTTTCTCTTGTGCTCTTGCGCCGCACTCTTTTCTTATGTTTTACACTATATAATACACAGAGTGTGAAATTGTATTATCAGCTTGTCCTAAAGGTTTGTAACGCATTGAAGTAGTCTCCACAGAGCTTCGGTTCCACTGACGTGGTTAATTAATAATTAAGAAGTTTATATAATCTGATCAACATTGGAAGCTGAGACGATATAGCCATGTACGTCCGAACGTCTGTTTGAACGAACTGATCTTGAAGTATATAAAATATAGAGGAGATTTCAAGTTTGTCCAACTTACATATTTTTATGTACACGGAAACAGGACCACGCTCTTTATTTGTTATTTACATATATCTTGTTTAGTTTTATGAAGGAGACTAACATACTATGTACGACCCTGCAATTATTTACTTTATGCGTTCATTTACTAATGTATATATGAACGTAGCCTTCTGATCTTTGTTGTAAACTTCTGATTAATATTATTAAAATCAATTAGCACAATCCGGGTGTAGTATTAAAAAAAAAAAAAAAAAAAAAATTACAACAACACTAATGACAACGACTTGCATATACATATGTATGTAATTTCGATGAACTCAACGTTCACGTTTTGATTAAATAGTGAATAAGAGAGTGTGATAGAGAGAGGGAGAGAGAGAAAAAGAACATTTTTGTACAGTGCATATGCATAATGCAATTAAAAAGGCAAGATGAACAAACAAAAATTGCGCAGCATGCAAAGGTTTAAAGTTCAAAGTGTAACGAAATGACACATTGAATGAATATGGTTTAGAGAGTAGGAGCACAAAATCTACCAGTTCGAATTAAAAGACATAGATTGTATATATATATACATATATATATATATATATGTATATATATAAATATATATACGAGTATATATATATATATATATATATATATATATATATATATATATATATATATATATATATATATATATATATATATATATATATATATATATATATATATATATATATATATATATATATATATATATATATATATATATATATATATATATATATATATATATATATATATATATATATATCCAAAAAAGAATTTTCCTATTCAATTTTTAACACACAAGTCGCGAAAAAGAAATAATTGAAATATGGGCCAAACTTAATATAAATGGTTTTGTTTTTTTAGACGTGTGGTTTTCAATCCGGCAACGCTGTTTTTTTGGCAGCTGTCACTTGATTTACGTTCAGTTTGGTTTGCCATTTCATAATGAATAGACTTACTCCGGAACAACGTTTGCAAATCATGCAAATTTATTACCAAAATGAGATGGCCACCGATTCCGATTTTCACAAGAAAATTTTGTTCAGCGAAGAAGCTCACTTTTTGTTGGATGGGTACGTTAATAAACAAAATTGTCGTATTTGGAGTAATGATAAACCACAAGCCATTGTTGAGACGCCGTTACATCCTCACTTCACGTCACTGTTTGGTGTGCTCTATGGGTCAATGGGAAACGCTATAGAGCCATGATTAATGACTTTTTCGTGCCTGAATTGGAAAATGTTGATGTGGACGACCTTTGGTTCCAACAAGACGGCGCTACATGCCATACAGCCAACGAAACAATCAATTCATTGAAGGAAACTTTTGGTGAGCGCATTATCTCGCGTCGTGGGCCTGTGGCGTGGCCTCCAACATCGTGCGATTTAACACCGCTGGACTATTTTTTGTGGGGTTATGTTAAGTCGATTGTCTACGCAATCGATAAGCCCGAAACGATTGACGTCTTGGAAGAGAATATTCGGCGCGCTTTTGCTGACATACGTCCCCAATTGCTGCAAAAAGTGGTCGAAAATTGGGCCTCTCGGCTGGAATTTATTCGAATTATTGATAATAGTTATAATTACCAAAAAAAAAAAATAATAAATAAATAAATCTAGACCCAATGCGATTGACCCTTTCTTAAACACAATAAATGAGCTTTTTATATCGGAAAATGTCAATGCATTAAAACAATGCCTTGCAGCTGTGGGTTGATTCCGAATCATCTACAAGAGTTTATGATTGATTGATCAGCATACAAATAGAAAGCATACGATTCTCGAATTCATGACAGATGTAGCAGATCAACAATCAACACAGTCACCAACTGGTCATGATCCAACATATGACCCTGGCTCATCGAATATGGATGTTGAGTCTGAATTCACATTTCAAATACAAACAACCACACACCCTGTGTCACGTCGAAAAGAGGACCGAGTCGCATCTAGTTTGGCTACGGATCTTTTTAGAGACATTGGCTTCAGAGATGACCATGGCGAGTATATTATCATGGATAAAGTCAAAGTGGCTCGGAAAAAAAACAAATGTAGGGATGCAGTGTGCCAGAAACAACGTGGCGATACCAATGTTGTTGCTTTTTATTTTGATGGCAAAAAAATGAGGCGAGAGGCAATCGAGAGTCGAAATAAATGGTAAATTTCATACCAGAATGGTAAAAGAATCTCACTTAGTAGTTCTTCAAGAGCCAAATACAAAATTGTTGGGACATATGTATAAAGCTTGATGCTGAGGACGCTTGCACAAAGCAAAAACAACTGCACGAGTTCTTCCATAAAAAAACATTTATCTCTTGACGATTTGGTTGGAATTTGCTGCGATGGGGTAGTAACCAATACTGGTACCGAAGATTCGAGATTGCTCTAAAAAGACCATTACATTGGTTCGTTTGCTTGCTGCATTTTAATGAGCTACCGTTTCGCCACTTGTTTGTTGCATTGGAAAAATCGACTACAAGCGGACCAAGAACTGCTAACGGGAATTTAACAAAATTAATTGAAACCTGCGAACAGTTACAGGCAGTCAGTCAACAATTTTACAATAATTGGACTTTATTTTAAGTCTATGCACTTTTCATTCCAGGTTGTGTCTGATTTTCAACCCAGTTTGTTGGGAAATATGCCTCCAAAGTTGACAACTGAAGGCGAACACGGTCTTTCTACGGATGTAAAGTATCTGTATCGATTAGCCCAAGCCGTGTCTGAAGGTTTTTGTCCTGCAATTTCGCCAGTATAAAACCAAAGCTAGCAGACTTTCGCCATCAACCAACTTAGAAATTCTAGCCTACTCTATTATGAAAGTTTATATACTTCAATGTAAAGTATTATAGTACTGTTCTCTAAGGCAGTGCACTGTTATCAAAATTCATAAGGTCAACCCAGTATTTGCCTCCAAATCTTAAGAGAAATTGCTAATAATGTAGTTCAAAATAATGCCTATTTCGGTCACCCAGAAAATGTTTTATTGACAATGCTCTTCGACGATGGAAAAGCTGTACGGTAAAAAGCAATCAAGAAGATTTTTTATTATCGAGATAATCTATATGACCCAACCAAATTAAGGGTTTATAAAAAGCATACTATTAATTTTGAATGCTCAGACTATGTTGAATTAATAGACCTAGATGATGACAACATTTTATCCGAGTCTCCATACACAGCAAACATTCCATACGAGCACTTGTTGAATTATCTAGAGTTTGAAGATCCGCCGACCATCAAATTGGATTGCACATTCTGAGAACTGAGCGATGTGTTCAGTTACTTTCAAGTGTTTCGCGAGACGGTATTATGGCAGTAACTACAGAAAATCGAAACATAATAGCCCACATTGGGAGCAAACAAGATTTAAAAATCTATAATTTTACTTTAGTAGATGAATTTTGCACTGATTGAATTAAATATTTTCTTTAAAAAAATATAAATCGTTTTATTTAACATTTTTTGGCCTTTTTTAAATATCAGGTTTGTCAAATTCAATTTAAAAGACAAATTATTTTTAAAATGCAAACAGATTCGGAGAGCTGGCAATATTTCCTTTTAAACAAGCCCAAAATCAAAATCAGAGAGAGAGAGCAAGAGAGAGCAAGAGAGACAACGAAAGAGAGAAAGGGAACATATACTTTGTATGTAGTTAAACCACAGCTGATCAAGTCCACATGTGCAATTTGTTTATCGTCCTTGAAGCAACAACAATGTCTTCTTTTTCTCATCGACATTTATTTTCGGTTTTGTTGTCGTTGTCGTTGTTGTTGCCTTGGCTAATAGATATGAATGCACTTGAAATGTATAAAATAAAAAATTTATATGTATATATATAGTATATATATATATATATATATATATATATATATATATATATATATATATATGTATGTATATACCTTTTACACGGAAACCGGAAAATGTGCAGTTGTCTACTGTCCCTTACTACATGGTTGCTGCTTTTACAATAAAAACCTGTTTAGCTACAACAACTATACCAGCGGGAAGTATAGTAACAACAATACACAAGCAAATAAGTGACCTAGTGTTCAAGCCATCACCATCCCGTTGATTGTTGATTCGTCTATTTCTCGACACTAGGTGGGAAGATAATTTTTTCCGCTTAAATTCAATGTCAAATTTGGGCATTCTTTTTGTACCCTACGCAAATACTTTCGTCAAAAAGTAGTATCAGTTTGGTAAGAAGTTTGTAGCAAAATAATCAATGTTGAATAAATGTGACGCGCAGAGGCGCATGTAAATTTGTGTTGGTTTAAATTCAGTTCATATCAAAAACTTGTGTTAGAACGTTAAATTGTTATGTAACTCTGGTAGTGCCCCTTATTATATTAATGTAGTTAGAAATATGATGCACTTTGATCACATAAACCAATGGTATGGCTAATAATATTTCGTTCATACCGCCTTGGTACATTTATACTTTTCTACTTGTGCATTCATGATCAGCTCGATGAAGAAATAGTAATTTACGTTCAACTTCTATTGCATTTTTAAACATTTATAGTGTTGTTGTTGTTGTTGTTGTTGTTGTAACAGCTTGGTTTGGGCTGAGTTGGACAACCTTTGACTGCACAAATCTCCTTGTGCAGATCGGTCCGGGGCGAAAACCCAGTCGTCCTTGGGAACATTATTTGGGAAAATATTTATGTAGTTTTGTCTACTAAATCAGCCATAAAGTTCTCGAAAACTTACTTTAAAGCATTGCAAATTTCATAAAAAATATTATAATAATACTACTCACACTAGAGTTTAAAAGCAAATAAATAGGTTTCTCACTAGTCTACAAATTTAATAAAATTAAAAGTGCTTTCGATGACTAATTTTTTTCTTACAGATTTTGATCTGCCGAACTTGAAAATAGTCTAAAAATGTTTTTGAATGTAAACGTTTTTGCGGTATGTGTTTTTGAAAATTGTTTAGAAGGTAGGTTCACTATTTTTGCTATAACTCGAGTTAATCTGATTGCGAAAAAAAAAAGACAATGAAAAATACCCAAAAACTAAAGTTGTCAGTTTTTTAAAATCGTTTAAGCAGTTTGAAAGTTTTAAGTGGAAATATTTAAAATATATTGATTTTTCTAAACAAATATGGAGGCAATAAATTAGTTTTTTCATAAAAAAAACGTGCTTTTTCGAAGAAAATGAGATGCATATGTACAAAATCTATGGATATGTTCTAAAGTTATAGTTCCTCAAAAATAATAAGCAAAATTTTTATGCTGCTTTTGAATTAACTTAACGTTTTAGGTAAGTACATACTTACACTTTATCCATAAATATTGCCACACAATTTTAAAATCTTTACTTTTTAAAATGGAATAATTCAAAAAATAAAATTTTTTGTAATTAAAATTTGGTATCAGCATGTTATATATAACTAGATGGTCCCCGCGACGTTGTGCGCGGCCCTCCTCTTTCCCCTGCCACTCCTTCCCCCTGCCACTCCTACCCCCTGACACTCATTCCACCTTCCCCACCTTCCACATGCTCTTTTATTCTACCTCCAATTCTATTAAAACTAGAAAAATCTAAAAAAAAAGTTATGTTTATCCAATCGCCACGAATCTTTACAGGAACACCCACGGGACTATATTGAATATTGCCACAAAATTTGATTGAGCGGTTAATCGGTGAATCGGTTAAGCGGTTTCGGAGTCTATAATGAACATATATACATACTTCCATTTTTATACATATACATATATAGAAGATAGCTCTTTAGCTCATGACCAGCTGGTGCGACATCTAGCGTTGAGTTGAACAACAGCTAGTTCGCTAGCTAGCGCTTATGTGAAATTATGTGGTCCTGCCAACCTTTCACATACATACATACATATATAGATTTTAGATTTATATTAACATTGGTGCTCCGCTCCTATTGGTCTATATAGCCTATAGCCTTCCTCTATAAATGGGCTATCTAACACTGAAAGAATTTTTCAAATCGGACCAGTAGTTTCTGAGATTAGCGCAAGCAAGCAAACAAACAATCAAACTCTTCAGCTTTATAATATTATAGTATAGATTTTCTATCTTAAACATCCTTTTTTCCACTAGAACTTAAATAAATCTTGATTTACAAAAGTATGTATGTATGTACATACATATATACGTGAGAAGGGTTTAAAAGTTTCGGCACGATCGAATTCCCTTTTTTTTTTTGTCTTTGTTTTGGAAGTTAACTTCTGTTTAATAATATTTCAACGGTACATACTATTAGGTACTTTTACTTAAACGATTCGATTGGTAGATTGCTACTTACCGCTTTTTATTGGAGAGTTTGCCATAGGCAATGATCCACAGGGCCGCCGACATGCCAGCCACACCGACGATGGCGCTTTGATTTTGCGCTAATTTACTGAGTGAAGGCGCCATTTTTTGGTTTTGTTTTTACTTTTGTTTCTTAATTTGTTGCGTTTTTGCTGCGTGTCTTGGTCGTTCGTGTATATTTTTTACACTTTTACTTTGTTTTTACTACTTGGAATGTGGTTTCGTTAATTATACTGCTAAAAGGAAGAAACAAAAAAAGGGGGTAACAAATTGATGAATAAAAAACAAAAACAACAACAAAAAACTATAGACTTGTTTACTTCCCCGTCTTCACAAGCACACACACACACACACACATATATATATATAAAGAATATAGACAAAAAACACACACACACACACTGATGAGAAAGAGCAAAGAAAGATTTACACAGTTATAAAAACTAGCACGCACATCAGCATACACAGCATGTAAAAAAAAAAAAAAAAGAAATAGTGAAAGATGTAGTAAAGAAAGAAAGATACGTACATATGTATTATGCAAAAGCAAAACAAATTAAAAAACGAAAACTATCAGAATCAAACTCACTGCCTGCAATATTTATTTGCATTTAATTCAAACAACAACTGCAAATAACAGCAACAGCGACAACCGTCCCGACTCAGAGCTACAAGACTACACTACGTCGCACGCGAACCGAACCATTTGAAGTGTAGTGAATGAGTGCGGCGGTTAGTGTAAAGAGAGAGAGAGAGAGACATTGACAGAGACCGTTTCGCATTCACTGGGAAGTTGGCTGCGATATTCGAACAGCTGATACTCGTTCGACAGTATGGTTAATGCAACCCTCCACTTACACTCTGAATGTGGCAACGCATTAAAAATACCAGAATATTCTTCATTTTCAACACTGATGAAATTATTATTTATTTATTTAAAATTGCAACTACATACGTACATATGTATACAAAATAGTCGCTTAAAAAAATAAAAAAAAATTAATGTTTATACATTAACTAAACTAACTTAAAACTAGAAAAAGGAAGTTGCGGACACTCAGACCCGTTGCACTGTGGCTCGTTTCCCGAAAACTTGTGGCAAAAATCAATTTTCAATTAACTTTTTGAACTTTAGGTTGACTTTTAAAAACAAAAGACTTTTGTATATGATTCTGTACATATTGAAGAAGATATAAAACAAAACCACCGTCACAATTAGCCCCCCCCCCCGAGATTTTTTTTAGTTTTAGTTCCGTTTTCATTATATGCCAATATTTTTATCGCTCATATTTTCACGCGATATCCTAGTTTTCAATGTCACGACTCTTATTAAGCCTATAACCGTAACGCCGAGTTCGGCAAGCCAATAAATTTATCCGAATTTTTACCAAAGATACCAACTAACTCGATCGATAAAAAACCAAAGCAAAAGCAAAATGAAAACAAACAAAATTGATTTTTTGTATTAAAATTTTAAATGCAAACGTGCACATTGTATTAATAGGTTGGCTTGTATTTTTCTACAGCGGCGGCGCTCACTCTCATCCATTTTTTTTTTCTGCTAATTTATAATTTTATTGTGTTTTCGTTTTTGCAATTGGACTGTCCACCTCTTCAAATATTGTCCAGGGCTACTCAAAATTGTTTTATTATAATTGTGGTGTCGTGACATGCACTACTCAATATTATTCCGCCTATAGCATATCTTGCCAATTCGTATTTTTCTAATGTATCGGTAAGTCGTGAGAACGGCCCTTAATAATGTAACCTACGGTTATCAGCCATTTGCCCTTGCGTAGTAGCATTTGTTATTACAAAATGTATTATTTTTGGATTTAACCTATTTTAATGATTGTATACTTAAATTAAGAAGACAAATAGTGAAGATAATTTAATTTAACCCCCTCCCCAAACTCCATCTTCGCAGGCGCGAGCTCCCCCTCCCAAAATAATAACATATTTTTGGAAGTGTAGATTAAGTTTTTGAATTTCGAAGCAATTCTCGATATTTTCAAAGAGACTCAAAACTTCTGGCGAATACATTTTTTTTCATTTCGGTTAATGATCTGACATGCCTCAACGAAGATATTTTTGGATCCGATGAGGCGGAGAGAATGTTAAACAAGTCCTTGTTTTGGCGCAGTCGAGAGACCTTGCGTGTGTTTGAGTGCCTTTTCCGACAATTCTCCAATATGTCAATAATGTCCTGTCCATGATCAAAGACCTTGTGAACCGTTGGGGTTGTGCGGTTCTTCATGCATATGATCTAAACTTGATGGGGTCTAACTTTCTCTGCTGTTGAAAGCATTGAGTATAACTTGGACACGTTTGATGATGTCCACATCGATTCCTGTTATACAAGCCGTATCCTTCGCATGATTTAAAAATTTCCTGGCCGTGTTCCCATCATTCGTGTTCCCATAACACACTTTCGCCAAGATCATTGCGAAATGCGACTTTAATTTTCTTCTTGGTGTCTTTTGGATTAGTTCCTTCTTGAGGCATGGTGTATGTTAGCTTCAAAAAGAATTCCATAAACCTTATTCTGGCATGCAATGGAGATATTCCGTACTCGTAATTCTCTTCAATAGTTCAAAATAAATATTTTTTTTTTACTTAACATTTTTTTTAAGAAGTTTCAAAATTTCTAAAAATTTAAAAAAAAAAAATGGAAAAATAAAGTTTTATATTGAAAAAGTTTTATATTGAATTTTGAAAAGTAAAAATTACAAAAATTTGCGTTTGACCGTTAATTTACGCCCTTTTCTGTGCCACGCCTACTCTAATATATTGATTTTCAAAAATAGCCACAACAAAATTATAATGTATATACATGCAACTCTGTCGTTTAGCTAAATTTTTAGCAGTCCACCAATCAAGTTCAAGTTTCCGTCGTAAACCTTTAGTTCCGGAGATTCAGCATCAGAGTGGGTAGACTATGTCAACCTCATCATACGGCTTATACAGTTTGTGGTTCATGCTGGTCCCAAATTCGACGCCAATTCTAAGAGGACCAAAAATCTTGCGAAGAATCTTTCTCTCCAAGACTTCCAAAGACGCTGTATCCGTTGATGTCAGGGTCTATGCTTCTACGCCATACAGCGTAATCGCGATTATCAGTGTCATAGATTTTTATCTTCGTACTTTGAGAGAGGGCTGTACTTCAAATTTTCTTGCTGAGCCCAAAGTAGCAGCGATTAGCAAGCGTGATTCTTCGTCTGATCTCTAAGCTGACGTTGTTGTTGTTGTAACAGCTTGGTGTGGGCTGCAACAGGAAATGAATTGTATTGTGCAAAGCGATTTTTGAATGCGAGAGAAAGATAGACCGAAATGTAACCCTAGGTGTCAAGGCCCAGGAAAGAAGCAACATCTACTGGCCGTAACCAGTGGTCTAAAGGACTCAATTGAGTCGAACGGGACGGGCAATTAAACAAATGAATTGTATCGTGCGGTGATTGACCGCATTCGGGGCAGCAATTAGTATTGCTTATCCCAATTCTTTCGCTGTAGCACTCAAGCCCAAGTGGCTGTAGCAGGCTAAGCTGACGTTGTTGTCGCTGGTTATTTATGTTTCCAGATAGACAATCTTTTCTACATCATTGAAGCTGACATTTTCTATACTCACAAACCGTCCAAGATGCGCTGATGGTGTGCGAGTGGACACCAAGAACTTTGTCTTTTCCTCGTTCACCGCTAGGCTCATGCGACGTGACTGTTTCTCAATCTCCTAGCGCGCCCTGCTAACTCGCCGTTCGTTCGTTCGTTCAACGTCATCAGCATACACGAGTAGAGTCACTTCCTTATGTAAAATCGTGACCGACCGTTTTAAGTAGAACTCTGAAGACTTTTTGTGTGTGAGATAGCGTCACCATGCAAAAACGAACGATCTTTGCTAGAATACCAAATAGTGCGTTGTGTCTTTGTTATACTCATGGGTGTTTTCCACATTTTCTCGTAGAGTAAAAATTTCGGTCGCTGGTCGGCGTCTTCGGTCTGAAGCCACACTGATACTGTCCTATCAGTGCATCTGTGAATGGCTCCAGACGTTTATACAGTACTAGGGACCGAATTTTATATCCAATTGAAAGGATAGTGAGATTCATCGGATCATTTCTTGCATGAGAGTTGGTGCATACGCCTTACCAATTCTTCACCATCGGTCTTGAATAACACAGCGGGCAGCTCATTGCAGCCTGCCGCTTTGTAATTCTTCAGCTTTTTAATTACTGAGGTGACCTCGTTATAATCCGGTAGCTCTGCAAGACTTGGTCAATTGGTCGCTCTATAAATGCTTCTCTATCGTAGGTTTGAGAAGCGACTTCTAGTATCGTCCTTGCAGAAAGAATCTCCAGGATTAAAACTTTCGGTCAGACGCTTGAACTTAGGATAAAACTTTCGAGCTTCATTTGTATCTCATAGCACCACAACATCCTCAAGCTCATGCCTTTCTTTTTCCTTTTTCTTTTGTAGCATTGTATATGTTAAAATGTGGAAATCTGGTGATACTGATTACCACGTTTCGACCAGCGGCGAAGTCGAATAGCCTCTACCCATTGCCGGAGGTAGCGTCATGAATTCTACTACAGCTTAGGTTCAACCAAAGTTTGCATTGTTAAAATGGATAGCTTCAATATTTTTCAACCAATTTTATCATGTGACAGGCTCATCAGGGTTGTTGTTGTTGTTCTACGCTCGCGAAAATGCTGATTGCTGAGTATTTGCCTGAACTTTGTAGAAGAACGAAATGATATGGGCAGATCGCGCCGCTGACTGTAGGACATCTGATCTGCTGATATGTGATAGTATGAACTGAACGAAATGAAGAATTGTTCAGGTCTTTACCGGAAAGGACAATCAGGTACGTTCAGCTGAAGATGTGACATCGATCTGCATGGTTGCGAAGCTTGATGTTTGCTGAATCTTGGGTGTCTAGATTCACGGTGGTGGGGATGTTGGCGCGCCGATTATTATTATTTGAATTTAACAGAATATTTGAATTACGATAACATATCGATTTAAGTAACGAAAACTAACGAGCTTAGATTAATATTACATTCCGATTTCCGTACCGATTATTTTGACTAACATAAAAATAGCAACACTGAGAAAATTGTGCGATCAGTTGTTGCAGAGATATTGAAGACGGAGAATAAAAATAATTTTGGGCATTATATCTAACTAGTAGGTTCTCGCGACGTTGTACGCGGGAACACCTCCCCCCCTTCCCCACCTTCCACATGCTCCTTTTAATTGAAACAAAAAAAAAATGGAAGGAAAATCAAAAGAATTCAATAAATTTTTTATTTATCCATTCACCACGAAACATCACAGTATAACCCAGCGGACTATTTTGAATATTGCCACAAAATCGGTTGAGCGGTTTCGGAATCTATAGGGAACCTACACACATACTTCCATTTTTATATATTTCTAATAATATTTTAAGGAAATAGAACCAAGTGAATTTAAATGATTAATTGTGACGTCGCATTCTCAGTTTTCTCTTTTACCGTCCCGCAACAACAGCTTTGTAGTGGAGGCTGCAGTTGCTCCAGTTTGAATTGTATGTAAGGTAGTAGTGGTTTTTAGTTATAAAGTAGTTATAAAGGAAATCGATGATGGTGTGAGTCGTACTCGTGTTAATGATGATCCAAGACCTGGACGGCGCGAAGCATCTAATCGTGCTGAGTAAGTGAAAAATGTAAGTGAAATAATCCGTATCGATGCAAATTTCACTGTGAGAATACTGGCAGAAAAGAATTAAATTCATCTTACTGTAACATCTACAAAATATTAACTGAAGACTGAAGGTAAAAGAAAGGTATGTGCACGTTTTGTTCCACATCAGTTAAATGATGATCAAAAAATCGTTCGTGTAGAGCATTGCAAAGACTGCATTTCAACAGCTGATCCCAATTTTCTTGATTCGATCATAGCTGGCAATGAAACATGGTGTTTTAAATATTATTCTGAAACTTAGCGACAATCTGTACAATGGAAGTCAAGAGACAGGCCAAAACCTAAAAAATTGCGTTTTCAGAAATCAAGAATCAAGACAATGTTGATAACTTTCTATCATTCCAAGGATATTGTTCACAAGGAATTTGTTTCAGAAGTTCAAACTGTTGATTTAGAATATTATTTTCATCGTTTGTGGTCGAGAGTTTTACATGTTAGGTCCGAATATTTCAAACGAAAGCAGCTGTTTTTATTACCTGATAATGCATGCACCACCTCACAAGACCAAATAAGTCAATGAAATTTTGATGTCAATCAATCAATTACCGCGCCATATTTTTCTCTTCCCAAAAATGAAAACTGCAATGAAAGGAGCTTTTTACGATTACATTCCAGCCATACAAACAGCCGTGACACAGATGCTAAAGAACATCCCAAAAAGCGATTTTGAAAAGTCTATGGATAAATTGCTGGAGCGTTCCAAACGTTGTATTGAGTTAAATGGATCGTATTTTGAATATATGTATGTATATTAGCTTTGAAGCACACACACACATAATAACATGCTTGTTTTATTTTGTAACTAAAAAGTTCGGTTATTTTTAGATCAAACCGTGTATATAGTATCCTTGGAGTATTGCGATAATCTCTGTAGAGAAAATAGATGTATAAGTATATGGAATTTTAGAGATTACTTAATATATTATACAAGATTACAAGATAATATAGGATTTCCATTGGCATAGTTTTGATTAGATTGAAACAGTAATTTATTGATGGATGTGCATCTAAACGCCTAAGACGAGTTTTTGCGCAGTGGGGATATAGTGATCGGATTTTGTTTAATTGAGATTTAGAACCATAAAGATAAACACCGTAGTCAACTTTAGACATTATGATTGCGTTTCTAATAAAAATGAGGGTAAGTTGATTGTACCTCAATCTGTGGTTTCAAATGCATTTAATGTTGTTGAGACTGTTTTAAAGAGAAATTAGAAGGTTTTCTATATGCTTGTTTCAGTTGAAGCGTTTGTAGAAAGGCATCTCGTGAATATCAAGATTATTGACATTTTCAATTGCTGATAGATTGGCATAGTCCAATATTTAGAATTAGCTTTGGCTTTGGATTTCGGTATTGCCAGTTTGGCACCAGGGTAGTGGCACTACAGCATAATGTCGGTGAGTAGATTCTATGCCTAATGTTGTATTATTCACTATATTTTTGAAAATGTAATATTCGTCAACATAGGGGCGTGAGACAATAGTTTGGTTTGTGCTAGAGTTTGTGTTGTAGAGTTTATTAAAGGCGATAAGAAAATTTCATTTCATCATTTGAAACGAAATGTATTTTTGAATAGCCGCTGTCTAGGCAGACTGCGATGGTTCGTTCTATTGATCATAAAGTTCACGACATATGAGTTAATTTTTGGGCCAATCTTTTTAATTTTGAATTCGTCTTCAATAGTTAGTGGATACCGATCTTTGGCAAAAGCAAAGTAAGATAATGGATCAATAATTTGTTGAAGAAAGGGAGGATGATATCAAATAAGATAGTGTTACTAGAAAATCTGTCAAAAATGAAAATGGTTATCACTTGATTCTTAAGACCAGTATGGCAACAATACTTCAGCAATATGTTGCTTAGTTCCGCAGAAAATTCGAAAATTTGTGTGTGTGTGTGTGTGTATTTTATTTTATATTTTTGATTTGGCTAACGAAAACTGGGTCTTGGTACCAGTACACATTGTCTGGGTCCAGTGTACATTCAAAGGTGTCTTTTGAGTCTTTCCGATGAGGTAAAATTCTTGGGAGTCATCCTTGACAAAAGACTGAATTGGAATACCCACCTCAAAAATGTCATCAACAGGGCAACAATGGCTCTAGTGTCCTGCAAAACTATGTTTGGCCGAAAGAGGGGTCTCTCGCCAAAGATGATCCTGTGGATCAGTACTTCAATGGTGAGACCTATAGTAACTTACGCCACCCTTGTATGGTGACCAAAACTGCTGCAGACATGTGCAATAAGGCAGTGCGATAAACTGCAACGGCTTACCTACCTGAGCATGTCGGGCGCCATGCGAACATGTCCCACTGCTTCAGCCCTGGTACTGGACCATCTACGTTCAATTGGTTCACTGATGGTTCACTTACCGATACGGGCACTGGTGCGGGTGTCTTCGGACCCAACATCAAGATCTCTACGGGTTTTCAATCTGATGTCCACGCCATCGGGGTCTGTGCCCGACATATTTTAATAAAAGTCCCAAAGGGGCCAATAGGGACCATTCTTTCAGATAGCCAAGCAGCTTTTAAAGCATTATCCTCTTGGTACTTTTCCTCGAAACTGGTTCTTCGATGTTACGACATCCTCCAACAACTGGCAATCGGCTGTAAAGCTGTTATTTGTTGGGTACCTGGCCATAAGGGAATCGAGGGCAACGAAATTGCTGATGAACTAGCCAGGACTGGTTCGGCAACTGCTTTCATAGGACCAGAGCCTTTTTGCGGACTTAGCTGGGCTACGTCAAAATCTTTCATAGTAGATCGGATTAAACGCACTGCCTCCCGGTACTGGATACAATATCCTGGTCTACGGCAGGCCAAGCTACTAAACCGTGCTATATACTCTAAAAGCAACGCATATCTTAATAGATCTGACCTGAGGTTGCTTTTGGGCTACCTCACCGACCATCATCCACTGAGATATCACTTAATTAAACAGGTCTCTCCTCAGAGACAGAGTGCAGACTTTGTCTTGAGGATGACGAAACTAGTTTACATCTGCTATGCGATTGCCCGGCCTTGGCCAGGCTCAGAATTGTACAGATGAACAAACCTTTTACTACATCTGATGAGATCAGAAACACCTCGTCTAAGGATATTCTCCGTTTCATTAAAGAGACGCAGAAGATCCTAGATAAATTAACTTGACCATATCCGGGCTAGGGTGAAAAAGACAACACCTTATATCACAGTGCACGGAAACGGGATCTAGGATAGCCCTCAAACGTTCTAGCTCTGACACTGAGTCTTAGTTAGCGTTACTGGCTGATTGAGCCTGTTTCGTTGTGACCACTGGCTTGTCTTGCGGCTCCGGCCCAGACACTACGTCACGCACTGGTTATGCTTATGGTTAACGAAAACTGTAATTGGTTAAACAAGAACACGTTTGTCACACGGTTGATTGATGATCTTAACATTTATAAAATGAATCGCCAGTGTCTCTCTTAAATAATCATTAGTCATTAGCTAGCATTCTGACTTGGCTCTTTTCTTCGAAGCGTTTTCATTTGTCAATATTTCTTGGCGGAATCATTTACCCTATTCGACACTGAGTTGACCATGTTTTTTGGGAAGAATTCCAAACTACAATGCAGAAAATTAATTTTTATAGATATGGTTCATCTCGTTTTTCAATAAGCCTCCAGAAATTCATTTCATTCAATATTTCCAAATAATGAAAGAAATTTCACTAGTGGAATTTTGAGAAAAATACTGTTGACTATTTGAATAAAATTTTCTAGTGGCCACTGACCAGGTGCCAGATTTTTATTCGTCTCGTCGTACTACTAACTAATATATACATATTTTATGTGATCTCCAATGTTTCCTTAAAGGCATTTCAAACATTGTCACTAAATTAAAATACTAATCACACTCTTTATGAAAACTATAAAAATTATTACAATTATTATTCATTAGCACCCAATTTCGCTATTTGTGAATCATTCTCATTTCTTTCTAGCGTACTAAAATGGCTTGTTGAGTCACTCATAAAAATTTTGCAAGTTCTTCTTGAGTTTCTTTGTCAAATTCTTCATTTTTAAACTTTTTTGGCTGTCCGGGGCATTATTTTTTACAAGTACTAGTATCCGCAATTCTAAACAGTTGAAATCATTTCACGCAGATTAAAATCGATGAAGTATGGTTTTCGTATGCTTCCAAAACTAATTGATGCCCTTCAGCAGCACTTTCCTTCAATTAGAAACAGAAAAGTAACATTTCTTTGTAGAATTTCGTTGGTACAAAATTAAAATCAATTCTCAAAAAAAAATATTGTATACACTTCAACGCATTGACAAACGTATATGGAAATTTTTAGTCTAATATCAGATAAAAAACACATTAAAATGGCCGCTCCGATGCACTCAGCGCAAGATAGTTTGAGCGTTTTTATTTCAAAAAGTAATATTTTTCGCGCGGTACAAAAAAGAACAAGAAATTGTCCATCTCTACAAACTGCTGTGATTATTAAAGCCGGCCATACACGATACTTCTGATTGATAAACATGCATACGATACGTCTGTTTGTGAAAATATGTTTGTGTTTATTTTAAAGATAAGGATTTCGTTGTATCAGCAATCTAACTAAGTTTGATATTATGCTTTGATCTATGGACGTAATTCATGCTTAGTAGACACAGTATCAAATTTGTTATAGTATGACAGTGAATGCCTGTCATTCGTACTTAAAATTTTATCACTTACTTTACAAAATGTTTCTCGTAGCACCACTTCAAATAGGGGAGCGGAGTATGCTCGATTTCTTACTATAACTGTGGGAGGGTGGGTGATTCAGTTTGTTACGTAACATTTGTTAGATTATTTTAACAGTGCTCAATATTAAAATAAAAAAATATGATATTAAGAAACGTTCCCCCCCAACAGCATTTTTGATCAATACAAAAAAAAAATGTTGTTTTCATTATATAATAGGTTTTTTTTATACCATTAACACAGCTTGTGAAATGGTATTATCAGTATGTCTGAAAGTTTGTGACGCATTAAAAGAACCATCGTAGACCCCTTAAACTATATATATTCTTGATCAGCTCGACGAGACGAGTCCAATCCATGTCACCAATTTGTAAGATATCCAGTTGTAAGTTAGCACATCGAGATCTCTTTATTGCAGTCAAATACAATATCAAAATTGAACCACCACGCCAACTTTTTGGGTAGCCTCCATACAAACAACCCAGCCACTTTTGACTTTTTGTATGAAAAACGTCTCTATTGTAGTCAATATCAACTTAATAATTGATATGGTAGCTTCTAATGAATTGACGCTTCACATATACATACATCTATGGGTGTGACACGCCCATTCTTTTCAGTTGTATCGAAAATCCAATCTAGTGTTAGCTTTATATAATAGTGCTTGAATGTTACGATTATGTCTTGATCAAGCGGCTGCAGCTAGAATGTAGTATTTGAGTGTAAGAAAACCAATTTGACATTTGGATGACTTAAGTCGGAAACCGGCCAGTGACCTAGTGCTTTATCTACCAGCAATATAATTTGATGGTCTCATTTTTTCGTTTCAAGTAACGCTCTATTTTAGTTACAAAACATGCGTAAAACCACTGCCTGAACAGAATTACCGTTAGCCAGGCATCTTTGTTGCTTTACCAGAACACAATTAAAGTGTCTTTGTTTAAATTGCCGAAGTCATGTGGATTTAGGCTTCACGAAGAAATCTCCCGAATCATTGCTGCAAAGATTCAACATTAGACGATCCCTAAGCATTTGTTTATAAATAAAGGTTCTTTTAAGCATTAATTTTTACCATAAGGTATTAAATATTAGGTCTGCTATGTAACTTCTACCGTTTATAATTGTTTTGAACTGCTGAGGATATTTTTCAGCAGCTTTATAATCTGCCGACGCACTTTCGCCTTCAATTGTAACTCAGTGCAATCTAAATAGCTCTGATTAAAATTTTCAAACCATCCTTTACTGGTGACAAAAAATATTCCAGTAACATTTCTTCAAGTTTATCAAAAATTGTACGTGCTTTTGCCATCATAATTGGTCCAGGCAGGGCTTGACAGTTGCCTGCGACCCATATTTGGAGTGCCGTATCCATTGAATCCATGATTGACGTGAGGGACTTGCTGAACGATGTACCGGTGACAACTGAACTAAATAATGATTTCCTCATTTTGCTTAAAACCACGAATTAACTTAGTTCAAGACTGCTTGAAATTTGAACCACTATTTTACTTTTTAAGCCAGTCCAAAATATCAAAAAAAAAAAAAAAAAACGCTTTAAACCGCTCAAAGATTAATTTTGCAACAATTCCTCCACCGGCGGCGTATTCAACTGACTTTACATTCAAAAATTATTTAAGAATAATAACTATTAATATGAATATTACAATCTGCATTTTAATTGCGACGGTAATAAATAACGGCGGTAACGGTGTACTACTAGCTTACCGCTTACTAAAATAAAGATTATGATAATAATAATAAAAACAAAAATATCAAACAAGATCAAACGTATAAATGAATGTAAAAAAATAATTAAACCTTCCCTTTACTGTTCTAAACTTTACAGAAATAGTGCTTAAACCAGTTGCAAATTATAAGCGCTGTGATAGTTTAAATGCTTTTAATACCACTCACGCATAGTGTGAAATAGTATTATCAGTTTGTCTGAAAGTTTGTAACGCATTAAAGAAGGCATCGTAGACCCCGTAAAGTATATTTGTATGTATATTTTTGTTCAGCTCGACTAGTCTATCTATCTATGTATGACCGTCTGTTTGTCTGGATGTTGTTGCGCATTTTTTGGGGACCAATTTTTATGCTACCCAATTGAAATTTGCCACCTAGACTTATTTTTATTGCAGTCAAATAGAGTATCAAAATTGACCCGCCACGCCCACATTTTAAGGTAGCCCCCATACAAACCTACCGCCCAATTTTGTGTTTTTATATGAAAAACGTCTTTATTTAAATCAATATTAGTTTGAAATTCGATGTGATGGCTTTTTATGGACAGCCGCTTCATATTCATAAACAAATGGGAGTGTCCCTCCCACTTTTTGAGGTAGCTTCATACAAACCTAACGATCACTTTTATGCATTTGTATGAAAAGCTTCTTTATTTAAGTCAATATCAACTTGAAGTTCGATATGGTGGCTTCTTATGGATGGTCACTTCACACAAATATGCTGATGGGCGTGTACCTCCCACTTTTCAAGGTAGCCCCTAAAATAATTCCATCCGTGAATGGTATTAGAGCTACGGTTCATCCGAAGTTAACGTTTTTACCTGTTAGTATTGTCATTTCCATTTATTACCCGACTACGGCGAAGCAAAAAATGGTGTTATGATTTTGACCGGTATGTATGTTTGCATGTTCACCTGTTCCCTCATAGCTTCTAAGATACTTATCATAATTTGGCAAACGAGGTGTTTTTGGAATCGTTTCGCGTTCCGCTGGTTACAAGCTATGTGACGTCACATAAGTTGAATATGGCGCCCTCTAGAGGATATAAAGTCAAGAACTAAAAAAAAAAAACAAAATAGTTTTAATGATGCCGTGGTGTCGATAATTGGGAATAATTTTTATAGAAAACTTAAACAAAAAAATTTAAAAGCAGATCTGCAAATATTTTATCACGAAATTATAAAAAGTAAGTTCAAAAACTGAAACCCGACTGCTGAAAAATCACGCTTATTTAACAAGAAATTATTCTTATCTAAAATTGTTTTTATTAACTATTCAATATATTTATTGGCTTTATTAAATAAACAACTGACACGTAATTTATTTTAATGAATTTAATACACATTCATAGTGATGTTCAGAATATAGGCGTGGTCATATGCCACCTTATAAATATGATCATATGACGTCCTATAGATGTATACCGTTATAATCGCTTACTACTGTTAGAAGGTATTGTTTTAGGTGTAGGGTAGGTGTTCACTGATGTTGAGAGGATAGCCGTGGGTCGTATGCCACGTATGCATATGAACACGGCTGTCCTCTAAATATGTATTACATACATTAAAATATATTACATGTCAATTGGTTATCACCGTTGACGGAAGTCCATGCAAGTGACTAAAGCCCACATCAGTGTGGCTGCAGCACGAGCACTATATTATACGCGCAATATCGAAGTTTTTACTGGTAAGTCCGATCGAAAGGTGTTATATGTATGCCATTAAAAAGGTCTTGAAACATACATTCAGAAAATGTTTAAAAATATAATATCGGATCACCCTAATACGAAGTATAGGGGGTTGGAAAATACCCACCCTTAACGGTATTGGGCTCGTGGGGGGCCTATCAACTCAAACTTATTTTTTATTTATTTTTGATGCCGAGACGAGTCCAACGAGCTCCAGATCAGCAGAATCGGGCAACCCGGTCAAAACTTATGCATTTTTTATGAGTTAATGAAATAGTTTGTTTGTTTGTTGTTTGCTTGAATCCTTTAGAAATTTTAAATTTTGTTGATACATGACTTTAGTACACAAAAAACTAAGAAACTAAGAACACTACAACTTTTTTTCAAAATGTCGGATTTTGGCGGGAAAAGTTCAAAGAAAGTTCAAATTTCAATTAACTACTGTGCCCAACTGGCTTCTTATAGCTTATTATGTAATAGCTCGTTAGAAAGGTTTTTTGAATACCTTCTGAATGCTAAGTTGATACTGTACAATCCCTACTTAAAAAAATATAGGTCAAAATAAATTTTAAAAAGTACATTTTGCGATTTTACCAAATTTTCGTGCTCATATTTGGAGTGATAATACCATCCGATTGGCCCGGACTGATGAATTTAAACCGAATCGGTTCGGTTCGGTTCTTCTTCTTAAGTTGGCTGTCACTGCCATTGACATGCATGAATTTATAATGATTTCCTCATTTTGCTTAATAGTACAAATTGACTGAGTCCAAGACTGTTTGAAATTTGAGCCACTATTTTACTTTTTAAGTCAGTCCAAAAAATCAAGAAAATAAAATAAAACAAATAAATAAAATCAATTTAAATCAATACTAATTTTGCCGCAATTCTTCCACCGGCGTTATTCGACTGATTTGCTACACTGTGACCACAAATTTAGGTTATTGAGGTAGCCCTCGTACAAAACCCACCAATCACTTTTCTGTTTTTGTTTTGAAAAACTTCTTTATTAAAGTCAATATTAGGTTGAAATTCGATGTGGTGGCTTTTTATGGACAGCCGCTTAACATATATAGACTGATGGGCGGGTTTTTATGAAATAATCTTTATTTAAATCAATATTAGCTTGATATTCGATTTGGTGGATTTTAGTGGACCACCGCTTCATATGCGTATACAAACATATTCGTGTACCGCATACAAACGAGCAAACGAGATAAAAATTTGCGAATGACTGGTCACACACGCCAAATAATTGGGCATAAAAACTCATCAGCGTTAAAAACGTTTGCATACAAAATATTTGGTTGACAAACATGCGGCAAATGTAATTGGCGTTATTTTATGCTGTTTCTACCCATTGCATTGAACTAATGTACTACTTACTTTTACAGTATTAATGTTATTTGCTTTTAATTTGTTAAATTAATTATCCGAACTAAGATCGTGATCAGCAAACGTTTATATCGTGTATACCCAAGTTTAATATTTTGCTGCACGCACGCATCTGATCTGTTTAGAACGGAGCGTTTCGCTGCATCGGCGCGCAATAACAGTCGCCGTAAGCTCAGCCGGCGCTGACGCCAAAATTAAAAACGCCGCAAAAGCAACCGCTTGCATTTCAGTATTAATTTGTGTCTCGTCCTGTTTGCTTGTGTTTTTTCGCTTAAGTAAATCAGTTTTGTATTCAATTGTGAATTTGGAATTAAATCAGTGACAATTTCCTGCTATTTCATACTTTGTTTGTATGAAAAAAGATTGAATAAAGGAAGCGAAAAGGAGAAGCAAATTATAAATTTTTTTTTTTTATAAAACAAATTTTGCTTTAAACAACTACAAAAAAAAGAAAAACATTTTTTTGCATATCGTTTTGCGTTATTTTGCCAACATATAAGGTGAGTGTACAAAAAAAAAAAACAAAAAAAAAAAATTGTTTTTTTTTTTGAGGAAATCATTATACATTTTTTTGATCGGTTATCTTTTTGTTAACCGAAACTCGAAGCGTTCTCGTTAATTTTTCTACGTTTGTCTGCTGACTGTCTGTCTGTCTTTTTTTTTTTTTTTTTTTTGTTTAAGCCGGCATTAATTTCTTTCATTTTTTGTGTTCAATGTTGCAAAAAAGCAGCAAAAAAAAAAACGGCATACAACATAAAAATTGCGAAGAAGTTATTCTCTTTGTTGCTTTTGCTTTACAACAACTGGTTTTGAAATATCTATGTATGTACTTAGTTACTGCTGGCAGTTTCTTTTGCTGCTTGTACCATTTCTTTCTTTGAGTTTTTTTCTGCTCCTACATATGTACATATGTATTTTTCTTGCATGCCTTTTATATGGCTTATTCATCAGCAGATTGAACAGTGCATAGCAAAAAAAAAACAAAAGCAGCAAAACCAATATACGTTTTAATTGGGCTTTGACTTTATTTTACCGTTAGATTTTGCAAATCCAATTGGAGTTTGCTACATACATACAAACATTCATTGTCTGTGTCTTATCTTACTGCTCTGAGCGTTGGCGTATTGCGTCTTGCTCTCTCTCTCTATCCCTCTATTTCTCTCTTTTCTTCTTCTCTCTGTGCTCTGTGGTGGCTTACTTTATGCGTCGTTCTGTTTTTTTTTTTTTTTTTTTCTTTTGGTTTAACCGGCCGGCTTTTTGGTTTTGCGTTTCTAAAATATTGTTTTTGTATCTTTAACTTTTTTCGCATGTTTTTGGGTGGGGCGGCGGCGCGCTTGCTCGCTCGCTGTAGAATTGTTGTTAGTTGTAGTCGTCGTTGTTGCTGTGGCTTGCTGCTACTGCTACTGCTATTTACTCGCTCAGTTGGCAAATTTTCATTGTCAAAGTGGTTGGTCGTCGGTGGGTGGACGGACGGTTAGACGGACCGGACCGAACGAGTGACTGCATTTGCTGCAGTTTTTAGCGCTTTGGGCGTGGCGGCAAGCTTTTGCACTTAGCCGGTAAAATTGTCGACGACGTCATCAACATTGTCGACACAATTCTTGCCGCACACAAACATACATACATACATACATATGTATATATGTATGTATTAATATCAATTCAAAACGTGACAGACAGGCATATCAGCGGGCGGAATTCAGGGACACTTGTACAAGCATTGCGCACTCCAATTGGAATTTCTGTTCTTAATTTTTTTTTTGCGCGACAATTTTGCATCTGTTAAAAAATATCTTTATATATGTTTGTATATCTTATAAAAAATTTCAAGTACTTATATATAAAACAAGCAAAAAAAAAAAAAAAAAAAAGAACGCAGTCGAGTGTGCTCGACTTCGAGGTACCCTGTACCTAACTGCACACCAAATATGACGTTTTTACCTTCAAGTTTAAAAATGGGTGGCAAGTTTCGGTTATGGGTTTTTATGTAATGTATTTTAAGGACCGAAGTAAGATGCAACAAATTTGGCATATATAGTTAAACTAAGAACAAATAAAATACAAATGTCTTATAAAGATTTCTTCGTTCAAATCTTGTGACGAACGGACATATGTACATATGCCTATATCGACTAATCATTTCATGCTGTTCCAAGCATATATGTACATATGTCATATTTTATCTACCACACATTCTGCCCGTAACAGACATTTCCCTAAACTTAGTATACCCTATTAGTCTATGTGTACAGGGTATAATTATGTTTCCAAAGTGTGAAATATGTACAATGTATTTATGTATTTTATTTTATGAGATTATGTCGGCTGAATTTCGTAATTGAAATATTTGAACACGGTTTACAATATAAGGCCTGGAATTGTCGTTAAATCGTCTTATCCATTCCAGCTGGTTTATATTTTAGAGCTCGTCTCAAAACATACGAGCTGCATTCTGTAAACGATCAACGTGTTGGTTTTAAAAGTTCATTAAACATAACACATATTTAATTTCCATTACTCAGCACCAATTGTTCACATTTTTTTTTATATATGTACATATATATCTTAAAGGAGCAGCATATCTGGTACCTCTTTCAATGTCACTCTCCTTCAACTCAAATACATAGCATCTAAATTTTGAACTTTAAACACAAAATTTTCAACGCATATAAACTGTTTTCCAACAGCTTATCGTTCAACACTAAAATATATTGATTCATATCAATTCACAAATTATCAAGTGTTTGTCACGAAACTTCATGGAGTAGTGTTTTGCAGTTTAATTTTTAAAAATATTTATTTTCAAAATCACTTAATTTAAGTTGCCGAAATCTCTTTTACTACGATAAATAGTAGATTTATATTTCGAGAATAGCAAATAATAACAAAGATTTTTAAATGCAAATGGCTTTATTGTTTTTCAAAATATTCCCCTTGATGATCAATACACTTTTGCATTCGTTCAAACCATTTGTCATAGCAGTTTTTCCATTCCTCTTGAGACACCTCCAAAACTTGGTTTTTGAACGCGTCAACTGCTTCTTCGGCGCTCGTAAATCGTTGAACACGCAGTTTAGCTTTGATACTCGGTAACAAGAAGTCGTTGGGTGCCAAATCAGAACTGTACGTAGGATGAGTCATTAATTCGATGTGTTGACTGCTCAAAAATGCATTTGTTTGACGAGATGTGTGAGAGCTCGCATTGTCATGATGGAGAATGATTCGTCTTTGGCGGTTGGTTTAACGAATTTCTCCAAATGGTCGTGTACCACTCAGAATTGACCATCCTATGTTGCTCAAGTGGAACAGTGGTCACATGACACAGTCGGCTTAAGAAACAGGCGATCATTTGCTTCGCTGTGCTTCTTCCACGAACAACTTTTGTTGGATTTGGCTTGGCTTGGAATACCCACACGGTCGATAACTGTTTTGTTTCCGGCTCATACGCATATATCCATGATTCGTCACTTGTCACGATTTTATACACGTCTTTTGAAGCACCACGATCGAATTTTTTAATCATTTCCTTACACCAATCGACGCGAGCTTTTTTTTTTAGCGATTAATAAATTATGGGGTATCCAACGAGAGCTACTGCTAAGTGTTCAAGCAAAATCGAATGTATTGAAATGGAACTGATGTGTAAGGATGCCTCTATCTCACGATATGTTACATGACGATCTTGCATTATCAGTTCACGCACTGCATCGATGTTTTTGTGCACAACAACCGATTTTGGACGAACTTCACGGAATTCGTTGGCGACCGAACTACGACCACGATTGAATTCACTATACCAGCGATATACTGTGGTTTTTGATGGTGCTTTATCGCCATACAAAGAACTGAGTTCATTGACACACATTCTTGTTGAGATAATCCACGAAAACCTTCTCTTGAAATTTCCATTTTTTGGCCAAATTGCTTTTCTTAACTCACGGTAAACAAAACAAATAGCAATTGTACATCAAAACTTTGTGAGTACGTTTATGCCAAAAAAAAAAAATGTCAAACTTTATAATGGTGTTGCCAGATTTTAGCTTTTGACATTAGTGTTGCCAGTTCCCGAAATATAAATAGCAGCTCTCGTATGTGTGATACTTGATAGTACATTGTCGCCATAGATAGTTACTAGTAATCAATGTGATTCAAAAACAATTTTATATGCTCAGTAAAATAAACGTTTCTTAAATTTTGCTGATTTGAAATTCATTTTTGACAAGCAAAATTAAAAGACTAATTTCTGGGTTTCAGTAACTATCAACTTTTGCGTTTAGAAGCTCAAATAACATATATATATATATATATACATACATACATACATACATACATACATACATACATACATACATACATACATACATACATGCGTATATACTTCTAAAATAGAACATAGGAAATTTTGCAGGTTCCTTTGACCATATCAACTTTAAAGATACTAGACTATTTTAATAGTTTTTAAATATTGCGAAATTCTTTTCTCTCAATTCAGACCTTGGTTAAATTTATAAAAAAAAAAATATGGCGAAGTTTTAGTATTGTCTGATATATGTGCACTTGTATGTACATATGTATGTACAATTGATCATAAGCTGCTGATGACTAAACTTCTTAATGGTATTTAAAATTCATTGAAAGTCGTCGCCGCCGTCCTCTGTCGTTTGTGTCTGTTTGTCGTCTCTCGGCTTTGACGTCGTTCAATAATTTATGTGCAATGTGCGTGTATTGCACTTCAATGCACATAGTGCATATATACACATTTCTATATAGATATATGCCAGTGTGTGTGGGTGTGTGTGTGTATGTGTGTGTGTGCCAGGAATCCATTTATGTAAATACAGGAGACGTACACATTTTTGTTGCCTGTATATAATTTTGACGAGGGTGTTTAACTCATCCACTTTGTTAAGGTGACCATATGCAATGAAATACAAAATAAACATTAAGGACAATATTAGGGGTAAGCCCCATAGAAAACCAACGTTCAACCGAAGTTAACTTTTCTTTTTTTGTTTGTTTGTTTGAACATGAACTTATGTACATATATTTTGGTTGAAATGCCCAAGTGCTCTTCAAGTTCTCCTTTTTTTAAGTTGACCTTCTACATTATCTTAAATATAAGCGTTTACAGCACAGTAGAACATTTGTATTGAACTCGATGTGCTTGTAAATTTTTTAAAATCATAGTTTAACAAGAAAGTTTTAAGAAATGAACTTTTAACTTTTAGTTTGTATAAGTTTTAATAATAATTCGACTACATATTTAGTATAAATCGTGGTTAAATTTCACATAATTTCACACCTTTTAATACAATAATTTTTTTAATCTCATTGCCGAAATATCATACAAACCAAGAGAAACTTTAATTTGGGTGCAATCGAATCTTTAAGATGTCTTTAAGATGTAGTAAACTTATGTAATGCTTTATTGAATTTAAAACTTTTCTTCTAAATAATATCGTAGAACAGCTCTACGAAATGAAATCATATATGCTTCGTTTTTATTTTTTCAAGGAGAAATAGAATTTAAAGCGAACAAGTGCTCCATTTTTTTACAGACTTTTTTAGTTAATTACTATTGATTCTAGAATTGATAATAGATTTCTACGAAATGGAATCACATATGCTTCTTTTTTATTCTGCGTTGATCATATTGAGATGAGACATCAACTCTTATTTTGGCGACGAGTCACCACACCTCTTATTAAAACAAACACATATATATTGTCTAAATATGTGTATTTGCTTTAATTTAATTCCAAGTTAACACCAAGTGCATTATATTTTAATAGAAATTTTTAGTTTATCATAATTTCTTATAGAGAATATAATTGATAATACTTCTATGAAATGGAATCGCATATGCTTCCTTTTTATTTTTAAAGTAGAAATTGAATTTAATGTTAAAAACAACACTGCACCATTTTTAAACAGAACTTTTTACTTTATCATAATTTGTTCAAGATAATAGAATTGATAATAGAGTTCTACGAAATGGAATCACATATGCTTCTTTTTTATTCTTCGAATAGGAAATCGAGACGTCTACTCGTAAGCACCACACACATTATTAAAAGTAACAAATATATTGTATTAATATGTGTACTATTTGGTTTATTGCATAGATATTTCTCACTACATATATTGAAACTAAGCTTCTGTGGAATCTGTTGTATATCTTTGATATAACATCGCTTTAAATATATGCATATGCCGCACGAACAAGTTAGTCAATTGAGATTAGTCATTTTGAGATATGTATAATTCCTTTATCTGTCCTTTATCTGTTCCTTATCTGTCCGTTTTGTTAAAACAATACCTCATCCAGATCCATTTGCTTCAAAAACTCCGTACACAGAAAAATTGTGATTATTATTCGACAAATCATTCCATTTATTGTAACAGAAACTTGCTTAGATTGATAAAGTTTGATTACGAGTTGCTGCATTTGATGCAGACCTACCTGCGAAAATAAGAACAGAAGTAGAGCTAAGTGTACAGCTTTAATAACTCTGCATATTGCATTACATTTTTAAGAAGTTTTATGATTCCAACTGGGTGTTCCGGACGGTCTAAGATGCTTTGAAAATGTTGTTTAATTTACAGTGTTCAATTCGATTTGATTTGCCTACCAACATAGCTACATTAATATTAATGGACAAGATAATACAATAAGTACATGCTTAATTCACAAGTGCGTAAAACCAATGTATATTTCAAATCTTCAATTATCTTCTTATATTGAACAAGTAAGTGCTATAATCGAGGTGACCGACTATATATATGAAATGAAATATATATGAAAAATACAACACTTGTATCTTGTATCTCGTATATACGACATATTTCATGAGAATCATTCGCAATATATATTTGTATTCCTTTTTATATTTACAATATAATTAAAATGAAATGTGCTGAAAACTGCCAATTCAAAGATACATATATGAAGAGTGATGGCAAAACATACATATAAGCAAAAGTACATACATAAAAATAAAATAATTATGAATGAATATTTCATACATACTAATACAAAACGCAGACAAAAGCCTAAAGAGCTCCCAGCTGTTTCGTTGAAAACGAAAACAAGCTACCTCAATTTCAAATTTGGCGCTAACATCAATCATACTATGAAAAAAGACTGAAAATATGACGTAAATAATTTTGAGGCAAATAGTTTTTTTGTCAGTATTTTATTGATCATCTGTTTATGGACATTCAATAAATTTAAAATAAATATGATAGAAACTTTTCAAACTAAATCGAACATTTTCATCGAAACTTCAAGGTAAATATTTGAGTTGTATGTTGCGTTTTCATTCAATTTACATAATCCTCACAGAATTGCAAACATATGAATTGGCAGTATCTTTTTTTTTTTTTTTTTTCATGTTGTATATTAAAAAATGGCGTGAAAATGCAGGTTGGTAAGTTTGTTGGCCTGCAGGTTGCCACCGCTCTCTTTCGCTTGTTTACACTCATAAGCCAATTTTCATGATTGTGTGAAGAGTAAACTCTTTCGTGTTTACACTCGTCTGAATTATGATGCTGTGATTTGGAATTATTCTGTACCATTCTACACTAATTTCTTCTTTTATATTACAGCTATTGAATGCAAATGATATACATTTCAATACATTTTCTAAATCATGTGTTTTTACTTAAGTTTTTCTACATTTTCTGCAATTTTTCAAGGGCTTGTTGCAATTTAATGTTATGAAAAGTTTTGATCAAAAGAAAACTATGGAGTGAAAACCTGTGCAAACCAATCCCCCCACCCCCTTACAGTGCGGCACATATAGAGTCTTAGTTTGGTTCTTCTAAGTTAGAGAAGGTAGTAGGGATGCTACACCTTAAAGTGGAGTCGGCTGTTTCATCTCATGTACTCAAATCTCTTATAGTCTCGGTGTTCATACCGACAACAAAAAAAAACGGAGCAACTCTACCTTTGATGGTGATCATTAGTGTATACATATGTATATAAATTGAGATGTGCCACACCTCCTTTTGGCTAGTACTACATACATTTGCATACACTTATTGTATAAGGTTGTATAACAAATGAATGCGAAAACTGTGCACTTATTAATTTTTAACCATAAGTGTTTATGGTCACCTTACTTGTGTTTGCAACATTTGTTTTGAACTCTAATGACAATTTTTGGTGTGGTTTTGCGTTGTCTCCCCCGCATTCAAATTAAGCCTGTCGTTCGATCGATTGCCGGTCTGGTCTGTCATTTGGACGGTCGGTCAGTCAATTGCTTTTGACTCCAAGCAAAACAAAAAAATTATTATTATTTTTTTTTTTTTTTTAAATGGTCTTCAAAAAGAGAGCTACTGACAACAAGCGACAAACGATGGCATATACGGGCAAAACGATGAATACTACTATAAGTTAAAGTGAAAGAAAGAAAGAAAGAAAGAAGTTGGCAGGCTGTATCTGAAAGTGATTAATAGAGTGTGCGGCGGGCGGGCAGCGTGTGTTAGCTTGTAGCGTGTGTCTGTGTCTGTGTGTATGTCTGTCGACGCTAAAGCCGTTTCTCGTATCAGAAACGAAGTGGTTAGTGTTAAAGTAAAAGCGCATGAATCATGTTTTTTTTACAAGCTTTTATTTAGCTTCACTTCGTATGTATGTACATATGTATGTATATATTTTTTTACTCTTTCTTTTTATAATTCAAATAAATTTTTTTGCCTGTTTTCTTTTGTTGTTGTTGTTGTTGTTGTTGTTGTTGTTTTTGTTGCACGATAAGTTGAATCAGAAAAAAAAATACATAAATCGAAGTGGAGGAAAGAAGAAGAAAAAACAAATTTAAAAGAAACGGGCAGTTTTATATACTACAAATATCTGCATATGTACATACATATGTACATGTATCAACAGACGACAACTTTATATGCATATACCTACATATATACATATATATGTACGTACGTATGTATGTATGTATGTATATAAATTTCTTTGTTTCAATGCGCAACGGCAACAGCTTTTGTTGTTGCAGTCGTTGTTGCCACCAAGCGTAATTGATATGTTCATACAGAAATACAACACACACACACACCTACATATCTATGTATGTATGTATGTATGTATGTATATATGGGAAACTTAAGCATATGTATGTAAACAGTATATGAAAATATATAAAACGATTCAGACAATGAGCCGCAGGAAAAACAGGATAATGAGTAGTAGGGGGATCATTCTATATATGTACGTATGTAGATATGTACATATATATATATATTTATATACTATGTAAGTATATTTTTGGCAATTTTTTTTTAAGGGGTTGCTGCTGTTGTTGCGCACTTTGTCAGACGTCTGATTCAATGCATCACTGCTGTTTTCTTTTTTTAACTTAAATATTTTTTCTTTGTTCAGAATTTTCTTTAATAAACGTTTCAAGTGCAGCTTTTTGCACAATTTCAATTGACAGGCAAATTTAAAGCTGTTTTAACGATAAATACATATAGATACAATCATATACATATGTACATATGTACATATATAGATTACGTACATAGTGTAATAAACAAGATATGCAGTGTTTTAATTATTGAATATTTTCATTCGATTTTGAATGCATGGCAACTTTTTTGGTATATCAAAGTTACTGGAAAACAACGAGATAAGTTTCATAGAGCGAATATTCCATGTACTTCTCACATTTCAAGAAAGAGCTTTAGTCGAGTTGCTCGATTATACATATTATATACCCTGTACATGCAATAGTATGTGATCGTAGTAGGCCTGGATTTGTCTCCAGAATTTCATTTTTTACAAAGTAGTTTATTTTTGAGATAAATCAATGCATAAAAAAAAAAATTGCAACTCAATTGGTTTTTATTTACCACTGCGGTAAAAAACGGTTACGAGTTATGATATTTCAAGTTACTCTTGTAGCGAGGAAGTGTATATTGTGAGTTTAGTTTGTCTCAGTCTTTTCTAGGCGGAGAACATTTCTCTCAGACAGAAATACGACATGGCTAGATTGACTCGTCTTGTTGGGCTGGCCAGGAGTATACACTTTGTGATCTAAAAATAAACGAACTTTTCAGTTTTAAAATAAAAAAAAACCTGGTATTATGTTTCAAAGCGAATATTTATTCAAAATTCGATCCACAATTAACTCAAAACAACGTTTGGAACGCTCAACCAATTTATCCATAGACTTTTTAAAATCGCTTTTTGCGTTCTTCTTTAGCATCTGTGTCACGGCTGTTTGTATGGCTGGAATGTCAGCGTAAGAAGCTCCTTTTTGGGCAGAGCAAATAATCGCACGGTAATAGATCAGGCGCGTTTTCGATGAGTCTAATTCAAAAATTCATTGACCACACCGAGCGATTTTTTGTTCATCATTTAACTGATGTGGAATAGAACGTGCACACACCTATATTTTACCCAAATCTTCAGTTAATATTTTGTAGCTTGTATAGTAAGTTGAATTTAATTCTTCTGCCAGCATTCTCACAGTGCAATTGCATCGCGACAGCGATTATTTCACTTACTTTTTCCACTATCTAAACACGATTACATGCTTCGGGTCGTCCAGGTCTTGGATCATCATTTAAATCATCACAATCGTTATTAAATCGGGTAAACCACGTGTAAACTTGAGTACGACTCATACAATAATCATCATAAAACTTTTTTCTAACAATTCGTAAGTCTCAGCAAATTTTTTACCGAGTTTAAAACAAAATTTAATATTTGCTCTTTGCTCCATTATGTTTTTACAACATCATAAACTACAAAAACTGCAGTTATTAAAACGTGTGTCATCTTGTAATCTGTCAAACGATTAGCATGAAGTTAGCTGCTTTCGAAAGAAGACAAATGTATCTTTCTAACACTGCCAACATTTAATAGATGGCGTTACGTGTTCTATGATGTAAATTAAAACTGCGTTTGTTTTTAGATCATACCTTGTATATCGTGAGTTTGTTTGTCTCAGTCTTCTCTAGGCGGAGAACTTTTTTCTCAGACAGAAATACGTAAGAGCGGACATGGTTAGATCGACTCGTCTTGTTGCGCTGGTCAGGAAACTTTTTGCGTACATAGTATGGTAGCTAGTCGATATAGTTTCGTTTGTATGATCTCGGAGACTAGAAAAAATGAATAAAATAGAAAACAAAAAATCCGAACCCCAACTAGAAAACACCAAATTTGCTCTGTATGAATATTAATTTAGATAAATATCACAAACAACTTTGTCTGAAATTTAAAGGAGCCATTGTAGACCCCATAAAGTATATATATTTTCATCAGTTCGACGAGACGAATCTATCTAGCCATGTCCGTCTGTCTGTATTGCGCACATACCAATTTTTATGCTATCCAGTTGAAATGTTGCACGTACACTTCTTTTTATTGCAGTTTAATAGAGTGTCAAGATTGACCCGCCACGCCCACTTTTTGGGGTAGACCCCATAAAAACTCACCGCCCACTTTTGACTTTTTGTATGACAAAACATTTTTATTGTAGTCAATATCAACTTAATAATTGATATGGTAACTTCTAGTGGTCGGATAGTTGGCATATACATTAATAGGTGGGACCCGCCCAATATTTGGGGTAGCCCCCATACAAACCTACTGCCCACTTTTGATTTTTGTACGAAAACTTCTTTATTAAAGTGAATATTAGGTTGAAATGCAATGTGGTACCTTTTTATGGTCAGCCTCTTAACATACATAGACTAACGGGCGTGGCCCGCTCACTTTTTGGGTTAGTCCCCATACAAACATACTTTTTTTTTGTAAGAAATTTTAAATTTTTGTAAGAAAAACTTATTTATTAAAGTCAATATTGGGTCCGCCCACTTTTTGAGGTAGCCCCATACAAACCCACCGTGTAATTTTGTGTGTTTTTATGAAAAAATCCTTTATTTAGATCATTATTAGCTCGAAATTTGATTTTGTGGATTTTAATGGACAACCGCTTCATGTACATATACAAATGGGCGTGTCCCGCCCACTTTTTGAGGTCAATATCAACTTGAAATTCAATGTGGCGGCATCTTACACTACATCGCTTCATACACATCTACTAGTGAGCGTGTACCACCCACTTTTTGGGGTAGCCCCTATTTAAACCCCCACTTTTATGTATTACAATACTATTTAAAGTGAACTATTTTTGTGAATTTTGAATGTTTTATCATGATATTTTGTTTCTATTCTATTGTACTTCCCTTTTTACACTACTTGCTACATTTTAATTTATTGTATTTCATGTACATATATGTACTTATGTGTGTATTGTCAAGTATAAAATCTTACTGTATTTATTCTTATCAGCACATTCAATACTATATACGAATTATATTGTTTTCACAGTTGCAATTTTCAAATGTTTTTACTTGCAATGAAATTATTGTAGTAATTCAATTGTTTAGTTTAGGTTTTAATATAAACTCGCATAGTATATACATATGTACATATGTATATCTATACTAACTAGTATATAACATGATAGAATAATGTAAGGAAATAATCTCAGAATTAAAGGAATATAGAAACACAAGCGATTATATTATACCACTACATTGTCTATACTATCGTAAAATAATATTTAGGTGGCGTACTTGCTTACTTGTCTGTTTCTTCAAAGTTGAGTGCGTTAGAGCGCTACATAACAATTTATGGCTTCATTTTGGAGCATAGGTTGAATTCCGAATCTCAAGTAATTAATATTCGGAGTGTTTTTTGAATTGCACTTACTGAGCCTCTTCATCGCGACAAGATTGTTATAGTATGGTTTAAACAACCCAATAATTTATAATGTATACATATGTAAATATTATTGTTATACCAATCACAAATAGTGTTAAATGGTGTTATTAGTGTGTCAGAAAGTTTGTAATGCATTAAAGGAGGCGTCGTATAAACCTGTAATATTGTATATATATTCTTGATCAGCCTGACGAGACGAGTCGATCTAGCCATGTCCTAATTTGTCTGGTAGTTGTTGCACATTTCTGGTGATACATTTTTAAGATATTCAGCAGTAAGAAATACATAGGGCAAATACATAGCCATTTCATTGTTTCCGCTCTTGGAAACTGATAATGAATTAAAGCCTCCTCGAATTTAAATTTGGCGCTAAATACTGGCATTTCATTTGACAACATATAATTTTCAAGGTGGCAACGACACAAGAGAATATCATGAAATTGAAAGTGCATAAAAGCTTTAATTTTTTTGTCTTATAAAAAGTTTTTTTTTTTTTTTTTGAATTTATTTTAATTATTTTTGCAATATGAAACAGGATAATCAATTTAAATAAACATATGAAGTTTTGGGTTTCAAGTAAACATATGGTGTGGGTTAAGATTCGAAACAGATGTTCGCTTTTTAGTTTAAACATAAACATTTATACAAAAAAATAAAAAAAAAAATAAAAAAAGAGTTTTTACTCATATTTATGAATCAACGGAAGTAATTTGTTTAAACTAAACTTCTGTTAATTTTGTTTGTCAAAATAATTATTAAGATTTATATTTCTTTACTCAAATTCGTTTACATTTCGATGGTTTCACTCAGCATCAATTTGATGAAGTGTGTGTTTATACGAGGGCTGCTATTTATATTGCGGGAATTCCAAGACAAGCCAAATCCAACAAAAGTTGTTCGTGGAAGAAGCACAGCGAAGCAAATGATCGCCTGTTTCTTAAGCCGACTGTGTCATGTGGCCACTGTTCCGCTTGAGCAACATAGGATGGTCAATTCTGAGTGTTACACGATCATTTGTTTGCCGGAAGTCTTCGGAGAAATTTGTAAAACCAACCGCCAAAGACTAATCATTCTCCATCATGACAATGCGAGCTCTCACACATCTCGTTAAACAAGTGCATTTTTGAGCAGTCAAAACATCGAATTAATGACTCATCCTACGTACAGTTCTGATTTGGCATCCAATGACTTCTTGTTACCGAGTATCAAAGCTAAACTGCGTGGTCAACGATTTACGAGAGCCGAAGAAGCGCTGAAGCGTTCAAAAACCATGTTTTGGAGGTGTCTCTGACAAATGGTTTGAACGAATGCAAAAGTGTATTGATCATCAAGGGGAATATTTTGAAAACCAATAAAGCCATTTGCATTTAAAAATGTTTGTTATTATTTGCTATTGCCGAAATATAAATAGAACCCCTCGTAATACCATTCTACGAATATAAAAAATTCGAAGATAGTGCAACTCTCATCGAAAAACTGCTGTTTTATGTACGATAATTTGTTGAAAGCTTTGTGAATTGAATAATTGAATAGATACGCAGTATCTGACTGAAAAAAAAAAAAAAAATTAAAACATTTAATTGACGCACACAAATTGAGCAATCTTAATATGGAAATTTTAGCAAAATGCACAAACATTAAATTTCATGTAATTTTCATTAAAATACTTAATGAATGACATTTTGAATTGCTACTGTGTGTAGACTCATTATTCTATAACAATTTTCTGCTAAAAAATGAAAAGAAATGGCTAAGACATTCTTGCTTTCCGCAAGATTGGCTGATTAAATCTATACATATAATCATAAAATTGCACAGGTGTGGCTCGTATACAAGACTTTGCAAAAGGCAATTCTTCTTTGTGCTGCAAATATGATTCACAATCTGTTCGGGTTCGGCATGCAATATAGAACAAATTCAAAGTGGACACAAAATGTATGCTGAAAATTCGATTTTAAACAGCTATTATAATACAGAACTGTAGACGAGACACCACTACAGTTATTATAAGTACTGCATATATGTAAGCATGTACATATATGTATATCTATATAGGTATATCTTGTAAGCGGAACCAATAGACCGAACATTTTATTGCGTCATTTATAACACCTCTTCGTTTGAGTAACAAATACTTAACATTGTCATCGTCTTCTTTGTTACTTAGTCTTCAAAAATAAGTTGCTGACTAGAAGGAATACCTTTATCACTAATAACGTTTATCTTTACTTTGCTAGTCTATAGCTTAGTTTGCAACGATCTATCTTTGTCTGAATCAGTACTTTTCACCCTTTTTATTTTAAAACAGTGACAACTACTGTTTTTTGCGCTAATCTTGTGAAACAGTCAACGACGAATTTCAAGTAAACATTCGATAATGTTTCGTAGAATATTAGTATACTAGTATTTAACTAGTATACACGTACATATAACATTTTTTCCATTGGATACTCTCTGATTTGATTTGGATTGTATTGTATTTGCTGTATTATGCAGGTTTGTCAGAACGTAGAACGTAGAAGATTGTTTGTTACTTATCGGTTAAAAGTAAAAATAAGCGTGATAAAATGTGAATGCACATTCGAGAATACATATACTTATAGTACACACATATGTTTCTACATACATGTATATACAATCTACTAAGTAGCTGAATGCTTTTTCATTTTGCAAAAAGAAAAGTTTTTTGTTTTGTTTTGTTTTTTTTTTTTTAACAATACAGCGCGACAATAAAGTCTGCGATAAGATGTGAGTAAAAAATAATACAATAAATAAATAAATTACTCAATATTGGTAGAAAATTAATCATAACCAAGTATATGCGATACATATGTACATATGTATGTACTATATGCAATATTGTATGTACACAAGTGTACTGTACATATTGCTTACAAGAACATTTCTTGAGTTCGCTGACCTAACTTCTCAATTGCGTTGAACGCGCTTGGAAATTGTAATCCGCTTATATTGTACTTCATACATATATATTTACACAGTATGTATAATAATAATTCAGGAAATAGAATACATTTGTATATAAATTGATACGATATAACAATTAAATATTCAAAAAAAAAAAAAAAAAATAACTTTTTCGGCTTGAGCAGGCCTTAGGTTGAAAAGGACGCGCATAACCAAAAATAAAAACGCCAACTTTCATAGACTCTCTGATGCCTTTATCGGCGACACTGTAAGCTGTCTGTGCATATGTTTGTCCAGAACTATTAGCTTTAATCATAGCATATTAGATTTGATTTGCATATGACTTTTCCTAAGTGTTGTGATATATGTATACGTAGCAAAAAAAATTGCTTCATAATGAATTAAATTTTAGACTAGCGACAAGCGAGCGACTCGTTGCGTAGTCTAAAACAAACACATGTCTCATCTACAAATAAAATGTTTGCAAAACAAAATATTATTGTTTCTTTTCGCACTGATAAATAGTTTTCACAATGTATTAACCCCTCGTACCAGCTAATAAAAGCGCATATAAAATGAAATATGTTTCAACGATATAAGAACATATGTACATATGTATGTATGTATGTATGTACATACATGTTAAAATAAAAGAGCTCCAAGAAAAACAAGAAAAACCGCTAACTTCGGTTGAACCGAAGCTCTAATACCATTCACACGAAATTTTAAATAGAACTGTAAGACATAAAAGTGGGGGTTTAAATAGGGGCTACCCCAAAAATGTGTATGAAGTGATGTAGTAGATGTGTAAGATGCCGCCATATTGAATTTCAAGTTGAGATTGACGTTTTCCATAGAAATGCATAAAAGTGAGCTGTGGGTTTATTTGGAACTACCACAAAAAGTGAATGGGACACGCCCATTTGTATATGTATATGAAGCGGTTTTCTACTAAAATCCACCAAATCATATATCTAGCTAATATTGAATTAAATGAAGAATTTTTTCATAAAAACACAAAATTGCACGGGGGGTTTGTATGGGGGCTACCTCAAAAAGTGAGCGGGCTACGCCCATTAGTCTATACATGTTAAGCGACTGTCTATAAAAAGGCACTATATCGCATTTCAACTTAATATTGACTTTAATAAATAAGTTTTTCTTACAAAAATACAAAAGTGGGCAGTATGTTTGTACGGGGCTAACCCAAAAAGTGAGCGGGGCCACGCCCGTTAGTCTATGTATGTTAAGAGGCTGACCAAAAAAATGCACTACATTGCATTTCAACCTAATATTGACTTTAATAAAGAAGTTTTCCTACAAAGAAGTGTATGTGCAAAATTTCAACTGCATAGCATTAAAATTGGTCCCCAAAAAAAGCGCAACAACATACAGACAGACATACAGACGGACATGTCTAGATCGACTCGTCTCGTTGCGCTGTTCAAGAATATATATACTTTATGGGGTCTACGATGGGATCTATTTTTTACGCAATGGTTATGCTAACTTTTACTTAGTAAGTACTATGGCGTGTTGCTGCCAAGGCATTTCTAGCAACTGTGACAGCTTAACATGTAATTTGATGTCGAAAAACCAGCTCTCAGTATCTTTGGTTTCAATGAACGATGCAAGCAGAGATTTTTACCATATCTTTTACCAGAAGTACATATTTCAACGTTTCATCTTGAAAAGATTGTTGATTTATTAACATGACAAAATTAATCAGCGCTAATACGAAATTTCACGTGAAAAAAATAGAAAACATCTTTAGCAACGAGGCGCACTTCTGTGGCGACAAGGCCCTTTTCTGTTAGAAATAAAGAAACTCATATTTTCGCACCTGGACAGAAATAGAGACAGAAAAGGACATATTGTATAAAGTGCAGTACATATGTTCACCTCGTAGACCTTGATTGCTTTCTCTCACATTCTTGATCGTTTCCATCTGCTCACAAGCTTAGATATGTTTCTTAGGGAAATGCATGTATGAATCGAGTAATCGTTGGCATAAGACTGAACCTACGTGTTTTTCTTTTTATATTCTTTATCACGAATATCTCAGCAGGCTATGTTAATAATACTATTGCAAAATTCTATCAACCTCGTTGTTCAAGTGGTGAAATTCGAAAAATATTTGTATATTTTGCCATAGCATCGATGTCGAACAGATCAAATCAAGATACAGACCATGCTGAACTGATCAAGCAACCAAACCTATACAGAACGTCATAAATTATTTCCCAGTAGTTTATATACATTTTGTTTCCTTTGCTATTGACACCATCATTGGCATGATGGCAAATAGTTTTATATGTCTATGAATGTTACCAGCAGTGTTTAAGTTAATAAGGCGGCTACATGCATTTTTTGTAGATATACGATATCTCGGAAACTGTACCACTTAAGCTAATGGCGTTGTCGAGACACCCTGTATATACATATATATAAAAGTTTTAGTGCACGCATACAAACATGCCTCAATTGAAACAAAGCTTTAGTAAATATGTATCGTTTTGTTAACAACTTGTTGTTCAAAACGTTCTCAAGATGGTCGTGAAGACCTCTGTGACGAAGAAAAGTCGTGCCGGCCAAAATCAGTGGTGATCGAAAAGAACATTGAAAAAGTGTGTGAATTCATACAAAATGTATCGAAATCTTCGTTGCGTTATATGGAAATGGAATTAAATATTCCCAAAGATTCGATTCATCGCATTTTGACGGAGAATTTGGGTCTACAAGGTCTGTCGCAAAAGAAACAGGACAATTTAAAAACAGCTGTTTCTGGTGGTACATGCGTTGGAAAGGTATATCGTTCACCGTACTCGCCTGATTTGGCTCCGTGTAACTTTTATCTATTTGGAAAACTTCATTAGCCGATGCAAGGACACCGCTATGAACACATTGAAGCCATCAAAAAGGCGTCGACCGGCATTCTCAAGGACATTCCGAAAAATTACCTAAAACACTCATTCGAAATGCTTATTGAACGTGCAAAACGCTGTAACGAAGCACAAAGAAACTATTTTGAATAAAATTAAAATCACTTTTGCAAAATATTTGTATCTCCTTTGCGATACAACTGGTAGATCTGATCTCGATTGGGTCTCGATTAGGTCTAACTACAAAATTTATTTGTTATAAATTCATATTATCAGATTTATTAACATCAATTCCGGCTGAGTCACTGTGTTTGAACTACTCATTTGAGTTTAATTGGAACGAAACTTATGTTTTAAAATTTGCTTTTCTTCTTAATATAATCTGATATTCTTTTCTATTATTTTATTTTTTTTTTTTATCAATATGCATTTGTGAATATATTTTGATTTTCTATACAACAACTGCATAAATACCTATATTCATTTAATTGGAATTTCGATAACTGAGCTATGTATATTATGTATATAATTGTATTGTACATTGAACACATTTCAACAAAAATCCATATAAAAACAGATTTCCAACAACAAAGAATTTATTGAAACGGGTTTTTACGATAAATATTTTTAAATAAAAGTTTGTTTATATAATAATCTCTGTGTTGTACTATAACAAAATGTAGTACTACAAAATAAATTCGAATCAAATTACGAGTTTCGACAACAGGCTTGTGTGTAATTGAGGTGTTATGCAGTCAAATGTTATGTTATGCAGTTATAAACACAGGAATTTTTATAATTTACACGAAATTTTTGATCGTGATTTGTTGGTATTTTGATTTGTGCTGATGCATCAAAAACATATTTGCGAATACAGTCGAACCTCGATTAGCCGTGTTGCTCGGGACCGAGCACATTACGGATAATCGAAAATTCCGGTTAAAAGAGGTCACATATAAACATTCAAAAATTTTTATATTTTTATTTATTTTTAACATTTATTTAAAGAATTCGCTTAAAGTAGTCCTTATCTTTTATCTATTGATTGCTCTTTAAGTAAATTAGATTGTATGCGATGCATTTGTAGTTTGTCTGGCCCTGAAATACCTGGACAACTGTAGTTCTCTAAAAACTTTATCAGAACATTACTAGCCTCTATTGCCTGAAACAAGGTGGGCGTTTCCGTGTTTTCTCCATCTAATTCCTCGGAATTTGAGCCAAACTCATCCTCTTGGGTTTGGTGAACCATGTTCACGATTTCGTCTTCAGATATAATAGCAAACGGTGCGATATCAACGTCGCACTCTATCCACTTTATGACAGCATCAGCCGTACATCCAGGCGGAGTTATTATATCTGATTGTATCTCAACAAGGATATTTAGAGCATCTTCATCATGTGGAGATTCTAGTAAATTGTGCCAAACGTTTCTTAAAACCTGTGGCGTTACATTGGCCCACGATGCCGCGGCTTTCCACAAAGCTGTCTTGATGTTCAAAGATTTAACAACTCAAGTCTATCATTTGCATTAACAAGTTTTTGAATGATCGATTATGGCCATAGATTATATTCTTTAGTGGTACGATCTGGACATTTTCAGGATGTGTCATTAGAATTGTAGAAAAATTAGAACTAATTAAAAATATAAACAAAAATATGTTCATACAATAACTCAAAAATAATGGGCATGCTTCCATGGGGGTACCTCTTGAAAAGTGGTACGATCTGAGCCTTTATAAAATATTTTGTAAGGATTGACGTAAGATGCGCCATAATTGGCCATTACACCTTAATTAAGAACGAAAACAAAGAAATTTCATACAAAAACTTAAAAATAGAGGACAAGTTTTTCTGTGGGCTACGTCTTAGTGGCCCGATCTGGACATATGCAGTTTATTTTAATAGAATTTACATAAGCTACGCCAAATTTGGCGTTTCTAAAGAAATTTACGAAAAAAAAAAAACAAGAAAAAACGTTAACTTCGGTTGAACCGAAGCTCTAATATCATTCACACGAAACTTTAAATAGTATTGTAATACATAAAAGTAGCGGTTTTTATAGGGGGTGGTACACGCTCACTAGTAGATGCGTATGAAGCGATGTAGTAGATGTGTAAGATGCTGCCATATCGAATTTCAAGTTGATACGTTTTCCATACAAATGCATAAAAGTGAACTGTGCGTTTATATGGGACTACCTCAAAAAGTGGGCGGGACACGCCCCTTTGTATATGTATATGAAGGGGTTGTCCTTTACAATCCACAAAATCAAATCACAAGCTAATATTGATCTAAATGTAGGATTTTTTCATAAAAAACACAAAATTGCACGGTGGGTTTGTATGAGGGCTACCTCAAAAAGTGGGCGGACCACGCCCAATTGTCTATGTATGTTTGGCGGCTGTCTCTTAAAAGGCACCATATCGCATTTCAACCTAATATTGACTTTAATAAAAAAGTTTTTCTTACAAAAAGTCAAAAGTGGACCATAGGTTTGTTTGGGAGCTTCCCCAAATAGTGGGCGGGCCACGCCCGTTAGTCTATGTATGTTAAGCGGCTGACCATACAAAGGCACCACATTGCATTTCAACCTAATATAAACTTTAATAAAGAATTTTCCTTACAAAAAGTCAAAAGTGGGCAGTAGGTTTGTATGGGAGCTACCCCAAATAGTGGGCCTGGCAGGTCAATCTTGATACTCTATTAAACTACAATAAAAAGAAGTATATGTGCAAAATTTCAACTGGATAGCATAAAAATTGGTCCCCAATAAATGCGCAACAACATACAGACAGACAGACGGACATGGTAAGATCGATTCGTCTCGTCGAGCTGATCAAGAATATATATACTTTATGGGGTCTACGATGTCTTCTTTAATGCACACTATGTGTGAATGGTATAAAAAGCTATATACGTCATCTAATACACTTAAATAGTAAATGAATCGAATGAGAATCGAAATTATTACCAAAAACAAAAGTTTTTTCAAACAAACCATTCGTTCGAATATTCTAAAACGTGCAAACATATTCGTTTGAAATGCTGGCTATTATATGTATTTCTTTTTCATTTTGGACATCTACGACTTAGATTTGACCATCACTAGTTATATAATATTGTATTGTCATCGTCGGATACACATGTGCATGTTGACCCATTAACTTAACTTTGGGTTTAAAATTTAGTGCTAAGATTTGAATATGACAAACTACCAAACACAGAAAGTAAGTTAAACAAAATCTTATGATCAATATTGTTCGCTTTGTATTTACAGCAAATCTATCTTCCGAGCAATACTAAATAAACAAAACTAAATAAAATGGCCACTACTCCATCACTCAAGGATCTTCCCAAGGTTGCCGAGAACCTGAAAAGCCAATTGGAAACCTTTAATACTGAAAATCTGAAGAATGCCAGCACTCAGGAGAAAATCATACTTCCAACTGCTGAAGGTCAGTATTAAACGAAATGAGAAGTAAAAGTTAAAGCATTTTCTAAATCGAGATTATTTAAAAAAAAAAATAATAATAATAATAACAGATGTTGCTGCCGAAAAGACTCAGCAATCGATACTCTCTGGTATTGCCACCTTCGATCCATCCAATTTGAAGCATACTGAAACCAACGAGAAGAATCCTTTGCCCGATAAGGAAGGTGAGTTGTTTTTTGTTTTTTATTATTACATATTATTTCTTTTTTTTTTTTTTTGATGTGCTTAATGCTTAAGCTGGCAAACTTGTTTTTCGTAAATTTAGCTTAGAGCTGCTGTGAGTCATCAAAATAAACGCATGAGTCAGTTTTGATGACTGGACTGTAACTGGCTAAATGGCAAACTGGGCTATTGCCGGCGCGGCGCCACTGTTGCCAAACGCACGCAAACATTTGGCAATTTATGTTGTGTATGTATGTATGTATGTCTGGCAGCGGTGGCGGCGACAGCGCGGCCGTTTGTCTGTTAACTTGGATTTGCTGTTTGGCGTCTACTTACCATAAATGTCTTAAATTAATGTGTCCTAACTCGATATATTTTTTTTCTCCCTCGTCTCTTTTGTAGCTATTGAAAAGGAGAAGGAGAAGAATCAATTTATTTCTGGCATTGAAAACTTTGATTCAACCAAATTGAAGCATACCGAAACATGCGAGAAGAACGTTTTGCCAACCAAGGAGGTCATTGAGGAGGAGAAGAAAGCCTAATAGGCGCAATATAAATTTTTTTTTTTAAACTGAAACGAATAATTAAAAAAGAACGAGAAAGATAAGAATGCATATAAAAACGTAAAAAAAAAAAATCTAATAAGAACAGCATCCAATGCAGCCATCCATCGAATGAAGATCGAACACACACACACACACACATACACACACACCCAACAAACATACATATAAAAGCATACTTACTTACACGCAGATAGACAATATGATAAAGATACACACACACGCACACACAGAGCGAATGTGGAAAATATTAAACTCGTAGAGAAATGAATGCAGTTGCATGCTGCAGCACAATTGAATACACTAACAACAACAAAACAAACAAAAAAAAAAACAACCAAGCCAAGCTTGAATGTGTTTACATTCCAAAAAGAAAAAAGCACCAGCGGCAGCAGTAGCAGTAGCATAGTAACCAGTCTAATTGGCACAACTTGATTGTGAATGCGCACATTTGAAATGTTGAAATAGAATTGCTATCGAAGCGAAACAAAGCAAGGATATATATGGATCTGTGTGTATGTGTGTGCATCTGTCTTTCTGCAGATACATTTACAACAGCAGCAAAAAAGTAAAGATCTTAAAGATGGAAGATACGAAAAAAAAAATAAAAAAAAAAAAATTATAACTTCTCATTCCTAATATCTATATACATTATATATTCATACACATAAATAAAAATATATTTTTTGCAAATGAAAATAAAAAAGACGCCCAAATCCATACATAAATATGCCAACACACACACACACACACACACACTCGAAACATAATTTGTAAAAGGCATTTAATGATATATAAAAAAAAAACATTTTAATTTGTATTACTTAAAAATACTTTTTTTTTTTTTGTTTTTTTATACTATATATTTATACTGGGAAAGATTAAGAACAAAAAAGAATAAAAAAAAAATTAAACGAAATATTTTGCCATACTTTTTTCATTCACACATAGTGTAAAATGGTATTATCAGTTTGTCTGAATTTTTGTAACGCATTGAAGGAGGCACCGTCAACTCCTTTAAGTACAGATAGGTATATTCTTTATTAGTTCGACGAGACGATCTAGCCATGTCCGTCTGTTACTTGCTTCTTTTTGATCTGAAGTTCATAAAAGTATTAATTTTGGTATGCCACGATATGCCCATTTTTTGGGTAGCCCCATACGAATCCACCGCACTTTGTTGTGTTTTTGTATGAAAAACTTCTATATGCAATCCAAAATCAGCTTGTAATTCGTTATGGATGATTTTTGCTCATATGCATATGTATCCCTTGGGGTAGCCCCTATACAAACCCACTTTTGTGCGTTTTATTACAAAAAAATATATAAGCTTGAAATTTAATAAGTTGCTACAAATAATTACATATACTAATGGACATGTCCCGTCCACTTTTTGCGATAGACCGCATATAAAGATACCGCTTACTTTTATGCTTTTGTATGAAAAACTTTTTACTTAAGTCAATGCCAGCTTGAAAGTTGTTATGATGGTTTTTTTATGAATATTCGATTCAAACACATATACTAAGGGGCGTTTCGCGCCAACTTTTTTTGAATAGCATCTCTACAAACTCACTACGCACGTTTGTATTACAATGAAATTTCTTGTGTTGTATAGTAAGTATTAGAGCTTCAGTTCAACATAAGTTAACGTTTTTTCTTGTTTTTTACTATGATTGTTCTAACTTTAGTCTTTATATACTATGTACATGTATTGTACGTATTTATTTCTATATGGCAAACAGTTGCAATGCCTTACTTTATGCGTCTTTACAGACTTGGTTAGATCTGGTGTGTTAGCGCGTTGTATGTCTATATATGCCGCTGTCTGACCTTGTTTTGAAGCACGTTGCTAACATGCCGCCTGCCGGTTGCACATGTTCGCTCGCATATGTACGAATATCGAGCCGTCGTCGTCTAATGTGAGCGTTTGCAGCGCCTTTTATGGACTTGGCTGTGTGTACGTACATATGTAGATGTGTGTGTGTGTTTGGCGGCAAGAACCTCTACTCGACTAACTGGCTGGCGCATGTTGAGTGGCTTGCTGCTAGCTTTTAGTCTGCTTGTTATTTTTTTTTTTTTTAAGCGGTCATGGTTGACGTGACGCCAGTATATTATTGTATTCTATTATTCACTTACTGATGCATGCTACGATATTATTTGACATTTTCGGCTTTGATTTATGGCATTTAGTATGCCTTGATCCTTGGATCTGGTGCAACAGCAATAGCAGCTTGTTATAATAAAGATGTGTCATACATTAATATTTTGTAGGAGAGAAAATATGATTTGCAAATACATTATTTTTTTTTACAGCTGTCGAATATTTATGTAATCTTTAAAGTAATATAAAAAAGATGACAATGCAGAAGCTATCAATATTTCTACTTAACTCTTGAAGTTGCAACGAGGTGGAGTTATTCTTAACGAGTTTTCGCAAACGTCAGCATCATTTCAATATTTTTCCCAGTTTTTAAGTCTTCATTATTGTTGGTGATGGCATTACCAATAGTTAGTCCCATCGATTTTCGGCGCTTGCTTTTTGCAATCTTATCAATTTTCTTTCTTTATTTGTCTTTTGCTATGTATATGTACACGTGCGGCCGATTGTTCAGTCCCTCAGGAGCCATTAGCTTGTGGGCCGCTGCTCTAGTAGATATCCAATATAATATGTATTTAAATAAACAAAAAGATATATTTGCTTTGCTGTTTAAACTCAGCACAGTTTGCCTCTTAACCACATAACTTTTGGAATAGAGCTTCTTCTGATGGAGCTACTTATCTGTGGCCTATTGCGTTGGAGATGATCTTGCTTTTCCACCTTCCAGTTAAAAATTGCATTTGTTCTACTGAAAGCGGAGTTAGTGCCAAATGGATGGCGTCTACGTCCACAAAACGCTTTAATTTCATCGGAATATAATACGGGGAGTATTTAATGCTAAAAATGCGATTTTTAGTAAAAAAAAATCTCACAAATGCCAATCGATGATGTGGCACATTATTGTGCAACAAATGCCAACTTGCTTCTGCGCGCACATAATTTACCTTTTGCTCAGGGCCGGCGGTTGCACATGGTGGTATGGCTAATACTAGCAACTCGAAAGATTCTCAATTGGGTAAATACTAAGCGACACAACTATTCACTCGGGTTGAGCATGTCCCGCCGGCCCTGCTTCAGGTAGCCTAAGTATTCTGTCAAAATACGATCAAAACAGACCTAATCGAATTGATCACGTTGTGAGAGATCGACAGAAGGTACGATGGATGTGCGCACGGTACGAGATCCCAACATTGACTCGGACCACTACCTTTTGACAGTCTGGCGCATGCCGCACGTTCTAACACTCAACGAAAGCTAGACGTCGAAAAGCTGCAATCATAAGAGACCGTCGTAGTCTTTTCAGCCAGACTCTCCCAACAGTTTCGGGAGTCATCTCCGGGTTCTGAAGATATATATGAGCAGTGGGGATATATATCCCACTCCATGGCTACAGCTGCCAAGGAAGACATTGAATAGACCAGACCTTTGACGAACTCTTGGTATGACGAGGAGTGCCGCCAGCATCAAAAGAGAAAGCCCGGCCAGAAGTACTCTAATCTGCGATACAGAAGCCAAAAAAAAAAAAAAGGATCAAGAAATGCGTGGGCTTGAGAATTTTTTGTTGTTATGTGAGAGAAATCAAGCTCAAAAATTTTATCAAGAGGTCAAGCGTCTGACCGAAGGTTTTCAGTTCGGAATATATTACTACAAGGACGAAAATGGAAGCCTGGTAACAGATGCACAGGAAACTGAAACTCTGGATAAGTCACTTCTTTACCCTACGTGGAGGTGATGAAGTTGACAATGCCGCCGATACAGAAGTATTTCTAGAACCACTAACTATCTTATTGAACCACCGCACTATAACAAGGTCGACTCAGTAATTAAAATGCTGGAGAATAACATAGCGTCAGGCTCCGATGAGCTGCCAGCTGAGTTATTCAAGACCGGTGGCAAAGAATTGGTAAGGCGTAGGTACCAACTCTTATGGAAGATATGGTCCGATGAATGCTTGACCAACGATTGCAATATCAGTGTTCTTGGTCTACCTTCAAGAAAGAAGACCCTGATGTCTGCGCGAATTAACGTGGAATAAGTAAACGGCTAGAGTCCTACATGGATACACTGACACGACAGTATGAGTGTGGCTTTAGAGCAATGGGGTCGAGACCAGTGACAATATTTTCACTTCACGAAAAATCCTAGGAAAGATCCGTATGTATAACAAAGATACTCAACCCATTTGTCGATTATGAGATGGCTTTCGGCACGCCGATAAGAATGAACGAATTCAACGACCTGTCTGAACTTGGTACCCCAGCTATGAAACGCACAAAGCGTCGTCAGAGTAGGAAAGTATATTTCCGAAACCTTTGATACCAAGAGAGGTTTGAGAGAGCGTGAGAGAGCGTGATACCTGATAGAGAACATCCTACACCATAGTCCATAAGTACAATAGTTCTTCCATAACGAAATGATGCTACTCGCGTATGCTGCTGACATTGACATCATCAGCACGAACGAACGAACGGCGAGTTAGCAGGTCGTTCTCGGAGATTGAGAAACAGCCACGTCTCATGGGTTTAGCGTTGAACGAGGACAAAACAAAGTACTTGACGGTCTGTACAAAGTACTTGACGGTCTGCACTTGCCGAAGTACGAAAGTAAAAAGACGCTGATAATCCCGTGAACCCAGAAGACAGCGGATACAGTGTCTTTGGGAGTATTCCAGAGATTTTTCCAGCGACTGTCCGGTGCTGGTCATCTTATCCGGAGGAACCCCGAAGCTTCAGCACTGAAGGATTACGACAGAAACCTAAACTTAATTTGTGGACAACATCTGAGTTCCTCTCGAGCTTACATTGATATGACCAGTTCTGGCAAACTTGGTATTACCAACAACTGGCGACTGGTCCGTCTACCTAAGTTCCATGACCGATATACGGTTAAAGTATCCAATAAGTAAGTAAGTAATATCTTCATAGCATTTTTTCGCATCATTAAACACATTATCACACAGAATGTGAATAGTATTACACTTTAGTGACAATGTTTGCAACGCCTTAAAGGAAGCATCGGAGGTTCCATGAAGTATATATACAAATTCGTGATCAGCATGACAAGACGATTCGATCTAGCCATGTCCGTCTGTCTGTTTAGCCGCTTGTCTGTACGTTTGTGAGAAAATTGTCAGTGAATCTTTGCAATATTGGTTTGAAAGTTGGTATGTTACTATTTATAATCATAAGCAACACAATATTTCTCCCATACAAAATATTTTGTATTTATTTTGTTGTATCGACCATGTCAGAATTAAAGCAATAATTTTAAAAATAATAATTGTTATTTAATTGGTCAACGAACTGGATCCAACCCCGCTCGAGCCAAAATTTCTTTAAATTTTAATTTAATTCGTTCTTAAACTTTCTAATATTTTCATGCGCAACAAAATTGTGCACAATCCTCTGTCCCATCAACAACCGTCAAAAATTCGAAATTGTATTATTGCCAAATATCAGATATACGAGGTGTGTTAAAAAAGCTGTCTTTATTTTTCTCGAATATTTACTTATTCAACAAAATCTGTTGTGTGGCACAAGTGTGTCAGATATAACACACTTATGCCAGCGCTTTTGCAATCCTCGAAGTACTTCTGATATGCGCTTTTTAGTTGGCCTTGAGCTCTTCCACCAATGCGGTCTTTACCTCCTGAATCGTGGCAAAACGCCGTCCTTTCAATTTAATAATATTAAGCTCAACGAACGTTGCAGATACATCAAAGCTATATTTCGCAAAAACCATAAACGGCACCTCCATATTGAAAACCATTGGCGCTAAATAAAATGCTTGATATCATGAGTTTCTAATTCAATAATAGCACAATTACTTTGCTAAAGGTTACAAAGTCGAATTGTTTGCCGCTATACGGTTTTGCCCCAAAATTTTCAATTAAAAAACTTTGCAAGACAACAATCCAAGAAGATGTTTACTGTAAAGAATTCTCGAGATTCAAATGCACAGCACACCACCAATTAATATACATATTTGGAGATGGCTTACAATCCAATGGGAATACTTCTTATGCATTACAGGAGGTTCTAAAAGCTCTTAGAAGCAATAGTACTTCTAAAATCTACTCGCGACAAATACGTCATCTGTTTAGACTCCCTATACTATTTAGAAGTCAGAAGCAATTTTAATAATTCTTCTCTATACCCAACCACCACAAGAAATCTAATTGCGAAGTATTACCCAAAATTTAAACTACTCTGGAGTCCTGGACCTGTCGGTATAACCGGGAATGAACTTGCACACAACCCCAAAGGATGCAATAACCTTACCGCTAATAACTACCCCAATATCAATCAAAATGAATAAGAATATACATAAAAAAATCACACAGCAAAACACTCGTCTAATTGGTATCAGGAAATTAATAGACAATGTTTAAGCATCTACAACTTCTTAGTGTCAATAGCCAAAAATTTGGTCTCCAGAGTAAATGCAGTTAAATTCAAATAGACTCCTCCTTGGCCATACACGATTAACTCACTCCCACTACATAAACCATAATCTTGCCAATACATGTTCTTTTTGTAATAACAATATTAACATGGATCACATCATACTAACACACTATCCTTCTTTACTATTTAACAGGAATACAATTTTTTCAAATAATTCTCTAAAAAGCTTGCTCTCAAATCCAATCCCGTCAAGTATTAAATTAATTATGTTATACTAGTTAGTACTTGGCGCTTTGCTGCCCTTCTCCCTGTCCCACTTCTCCACTTCTATATTATTGTAAAGTTTCATTAAAATCCATTCATTAGTTATTGCGTGAAGGAGTAACAAACATTCACACATCCATACAAAAGAAAAAACTTTAACTTTGGTAAAACCGAAGTTTTAATACGAACTTAGCAGGTGTAAAACAAAACTATTTATAAAATGTAACAACATAAACGTGGGATGTATGTTTATTGGAGCTTCCCCTAAAAGTGGACGTGACACGCCCCTTGATAGTTGTGAGAAGTGTCCGTCCATATGAAATGCTAAATTGATTTTGTTTGAAATGATAATTTTCATAAAATTCTTAAAGGTGGGTGGTGGGTTTGTATGGGGCTGCCCAAAAAATGGAGAAAACACGTATATTTCTGTATTTGTGAGGCCTTCGTCCATAAGAAGCCACTAAATTAAATTTTAAATTGATATTTACTATAATAAGAAAGTTTATATAAAAATTTGATATGTTTCTATGGTGGCTACCACTAAAGGTGGTCAATTTTGATACTCTATTAAACTACAATAAAAATAAATCTATGTGCCGATTTACAACCGGATATCTAAAAACTTGGTACCAAAAAAATGCGCAACCACATCCAGACAGAAGGACTCGTATCATCGAGCTGATCAAGAACATGTATACTTTATGAGGTCTATAATATCTCCTTTAATACATTACAAACTTTCAGACAAACTGATAATACTATTGATAATATTTTTAAAATAAATAAATAAAAATTTTTAAACGCCGTCTATTTGTAAAAGTTAAATCCAATTTCATTGTATTAATTTTTCTGCATTTACATTTGTAGTTAAGCTTCTTTTGGTCCAAACTTTATAGAGTATCCATATTGATATGCCACGCCCCATTATTTGAGTAGCCGAGAGGTCAAAATTATCAAAAGTATCTAATAATTCGAATTGAAAGCCAATTTATTTGAATCCTTTAATATCGGATAAAGGGGTTTTCACTAGAATCTACCATCTCAATTATTAAGTTGACATTGACTACAATAAAAAAAAATAGTCTTACAAAAAGTCAAACATTGCCGGTGGGTTTGTATGGTGGCTACCCCAAAAAGGCGGTGTGGCGGGTCAATCTTGATACACAATTAAACTGGAATAAAAAGAAGTGTATGTGCCATTTTTAAACTCGATAGCATAACAATTGATCCCCAAAAAATTAGCAACAACATACAGACGGACAGGACTAGATCAAGTCGACTCGTCGAGCTGATCAAGAATATATAAACTTTACAAACGTTACAAACTTTCAGACAAACTGATAATACCAATTTATTTACAAGATTTAATTTTAATTCATTGAAGCTGCTTTATGAATAGTTATTCATTTAAATTCAATTCATGAATGCAACACATTCTTAAAAGTCAACATTCATTTCATTCAATGGAGAATAAATTCACTTCACTAGCATACACATTTCACTATAAATGCACAGTTAACTGAGACATTCATTCATTCCTTCCAATGCGTTGAAGGCTCGAATAAATTCAGTTGTCGGCCGCTTACGATATCAACACGGACACTTTCAGCAGCCGAATGCCTTCTGCAACCGAACTGATGTTCGGATGGTAGCTAGTTGCTTATATACAAGAGAGAGTGAACGAGATGCAAAGAGATATTGAAAGAGATGGAAAGAGATTTTTAAATGAAGCGGCGCGTAGTTGCTATTTGATAAAACAACCCTTAAAAAAGAGATGCGCAACAATAAAGTCTTTTGCGTTTTGTGTGTGGAGTGAGAACGTGCGCATTTTTTATAGCCAATCCTATCTAGAAAATTACATCTTAACACAACTCTTTCAGCAATTCGTTGCGGTTTCCTCCAGTACTGTTTAAGTCCCAAAGATTCGTCCGAAATATATGTCAATTGATAAATCCAAGGAAGGACATTGTGGGAAATATATGTTCAAATGGATTTTTGGAATATGGAATCCTCTCCAGAAAATGCCACCAAATAAGGATATTCCAGTAACTAATTAAGGTTTCCTTTAGTATGGAATTAGTCCCAAAAAATGTAGTGAGGACATGTTACTTGATCAATCTAGGAAAGGATAATGTGGGATGTACATGTTCCAATGGGTTTTTGGAATGAGCGCTGTAGTCAGCAATGGAATAGCACTAGAATATATACAAATCTGATGACTACCTAAAGGAGCCCGTATTATGTTGCTGGAGCCTAATGATTCCGACTATTTCCAACACTCTGGAATGGTAAACTGTTCCGTTTTAAGCCAATCCTTTCCAAATTGGCATTACACAACAGAGTTATGACAATACCACGTGATTTCTTTAAATTGTTTCTTAGTATCCAAGTGTGATAGCCAGATTGCTGCCACATCTGACAACCGATATCTATTATCATTTTCTGGAGAGGATTGACTTAAAATTTTACAATAAACAATTCGAGAGTGTGGGAAATAGTCGGAATCATTGGCATTCTTTAAAAAAAATTTGGAAGTTGAGCCGAGAACATGGTATTTTAGGTAGTCATCAGATTAGTATATATTACAGTGCCATTCTATTGCTGATTACAGCGCCCATTCCAAAACCCATAGGAACATGTATATTCCACATTATCCTTTCTTTGGCCTTATTCCATACTTTAGGAAACCGAAATCAGTTTCTGGAATGTCTTCTTTTTGGTGCCAGTTTCTGGAGAGGATTGGCTTAAAATGGTACAAAAAATAAGTGGAGATAGTTGGTTATAGCCTCAATCATAGGGCTCCCGTAACAGAAAAATTATTTATTAATAAAATCTCGGGAATTAATGCGGGGACATGGTATTTTAGGTAGTCATCAGATTTGTATATATTATAGTGCCATTTCATTGCTATTTGTATCACCCATTCAAAAAACCCAATACAAACTGTATATCCAGTATGCTTCCTAAGATTGATCAAGTGACATATCTTCACTACAATTCTTTGGGACAAATTCCATAGTTCCAGAAACCGGCATCAGTTTCTGGCTTAACTTCTTTTTGGTGCCCGTTTCTGGTGAGGATTGACTTAAAATAGCACAAAAACAAAGAGGAGAGAGTTGAATTTAGCCTCAATCATTGGACTCCCGTAACACAAAAGAAGTATTCCTTACAAAAATTTTGGAAATAAAGGCGGGAACATGGTATTTTGGGTAGTCATCTGATTTTTGTACACATATTATTACTTAAGTTGAAAGTAAATAATTTACAATTACTTAATATATTACTTAATATATACTTAATGTATTTTCATATACTCTGCATAACAAAATTTCAGATAATAATTGAATAAGATAGCATTAATTTAGTTTTATAACAATTTGTACCTGACATTAGTTAGATAAGCGATTAAATACGAACTATCTGGCAACATCGAGTCACGAACCACTTTTTGGCAGCACTGCGATCTAGCAAATCAAAGAGATCGAAACGTCGAGCAAAAAAAAGGACTTTCAGTCATATTCGGAATGCCACGGTGGAAGCACACATATGTATGTGCGTCAATGATACAGAAGAATTAAAATAAAGAGAGATTAATTAATAAAGTTTGTGTACGGTCATTGGGAGTTTATGTGACAATCGCAATTTAAAAATAATGTTTGTGGACCGCCATTGGAAATCTTAGTGACACACCAATTACATGCACTACCGCCGTTTGAGGAAATCTCTAGTGCAGCATCGATTCACCCGAACAAAGGGGATGCAACATTCGTTTTCAAATATTAAACAACTGTAAAAGCCATCTGTACAGAATATTTTTTTTTAAAGCAATGTCAACATTTTGCATTATGTCACACTTGCACACGTTTCACGGTATGTTTTAGTGCATTTTGAATTTATCATCGTTTCACTGCTGCTGCAAAAGTATGGTTACACTGCGGCATGTCGTCGAGTTTCTTTCTGGTCGGATGTGTAGCATTATTAAGAATTTTATTATATCCAAGCATTTTGCTTTCTAAATGGGCCGAATTGAAGTTTGCAATAGCTAATATAATAATTATATAAAACCCACTAAAATTATACAATATTTATATAATTTTACAAGTTTTATACAATTATACAAGCTTTAAGTTTTTTTTTCCACGAACAGATTAAAATACACTGCGCAAGTTTTGCATTAAACTTGTACAACTATTGCAATTGTTTTTTGTTATTTTTTCTAAGTAAAAAAAGTTAAAGAACATAAGCAATATGTCATTTCCGCCGCGTCCACCTATATCACCGTACATGAATCCATCAATACCTCCGCCACATGTAAGTATTTTTCGATTTATAATGTTCTTCATTATGTTTAAATCGACTTTGCCGGCGGTGGTGTGAATCGGCGGCCACAATGCGTCTTCTTACAGATGATGTCGTCAATGAGTAATCCTCCGCCAAGCGGACGTAATTTTCGTAATTCGGCAACCATCAGCTCACAACCAACCGTCTATCATCGTCCGCCAGATCCAGTGCCGCAATTCCGTGGGCCCATAATCACCGTGTTTGTTGGTAAGTGCAATTGAGAAATATTTTAACACATCAGCTAGTAAACATTTTTTGTGCATATCTACATTGCAGGCAATATCAGCGAACGTGTACCGGAGAACTTAATTAAGCGTGTGTTAGCCACCTGTGGTGTGGTTGTTAGTTGGAAGCGTGTATCTACTTTTGGTTTTTGCGAATATGAGTAAGTTTTGTTTTGTTTTCTGCATACCATTCATAGTACATAGTGTGAAATCGTATTATCAGCTTGTATCGAATCTTGTAATGCATTATATAAATAATCGTTGATCACATAAAATAAATATATTCTTGATCACCTCGTCGAGTCGATCTAGCTATGCCGATCTGTCGCTATTTGCTGTTAATTAAAAAAGGCATCGTAGACCCCATAAAGTATATATAGGTTTCTTTACCGACTCAAGACGAGTCTATTTAGCATTATCCGTCTGTGTGCTGCGAATTTTTTGAGGACCAATTTTTATGCAATTCAGCACATACACTTCTTTTTATTGCAGTTTAATAGAGTATCAAAATTGACCTCGCCCTCTTTTTGGGTTAGCCCCCATACAAACCTACTGCCCACTTTTGTGTTTTTATATGAAAAACTTTTTTATTAAAGTCAATATTAGGTTGAAATGCAATATTGTGCCTTTTTATGGGTCGGCGCTTAACATACATAGACTAATTGTCCTGCCCACTTATTGGAGTAGCTCCCTAACAAACCCACCTCCCACTTTTGTGTTTTTTATGAAAAAATTCTTTATTTAAATCATCATGAAAAACGTCAATATCAACTTGAAATTCGAAATGCTGGCATCTTATAGATAGTCGCTTCATACACTTCTTGGGGTGGTCCCTATTTAAATCCACAACATCTTCTTTAAATTCTATATGGCGTCTTCTTATGAACTGCCGCTTCACATACATATACTAATGTGCGTATTCCGCCCATTTTTAGGAGTAGCACCGTACAAACTTTTCACTTTTTTCCACTTTTCGGTTTTTTAAGAAAAATTTTGTTTAGTACAGTCAATATTAACTTGAAATTCGATATAATAGCTTCTTATAGAAACTTCACATATGTATATGCTAATGGGTGTGTCCCGCACACTTTAAAAGTTAGCTCTCACACAAACTTACCGCCTATCTCTCGGATTTTGCATGAAAATATTTTTTATTACAGTCAATATCTACTTGAATTTCAATATGGTTACTTCTTAAGGTCTACATATTAATAGGCTGACGTATTTTTTTTTTGGACAGCTGCTACGCTTAATATATACAACTGAATTTGACAAAAAAAATATAGCATTTGAAAGGACGTAGACAATCTTAGAGTTATCAAAATCGGTTAAATATTTTGTGCATAAAGGACTTCAAACAAACGTCACTAACCCAACGAATCTAATACATGAAATGAAAGCTCATACACACATACGTATGTACAGGGTGACAGGGTGGTGCAAAAGTAATCACCCGATGTTCTTTTGCTGTAATTTTTTTTTATAATGAAAAACTTTGGTTCGCCGTTGCAGCGTCCTGTTGGAACCACATGTTCTCCAGTCCCAATTCATCCAATTGAACAAGAAAAAATTCGGTAATCATGGCTCTGTAGCGCGTTCTCAAAGAAAAATGGCCCGATGACTCCTCCAGCGTCAACAGCACAAACGCAGTAACTTTTTAGCGGATGTACTGGCTCTTCGTGGGTGGTACACGGATTTTCGGTGCCCCAGAAACGATAATTTTGTTTATTCACGTTACCGCTAAGATGGAAATGAGCCTCATTGCTCATGATAATTTTCGATGAAAAATCGACGAATTGCGCTAGACCCTTGAAAGAGTATATATTTTTGATCAGCATCAAATATCAAGTCGATATATCCAAGGTCGTATAAAAGTTGTGATCTCGAAAACTGTGAGATAGAGCTACCAAATTTAGATATTTGTACACTTCTGTTCCCTCTTCAGGCAAAGTACAAACAAACTGGGGTAGCTCCCATAAAAAACCAATAATATAGTTTTCTTTGTTTGGGCTATTTATGGTAAACGATTTGAAATATCGTTTGAATGATATTTAGTCTCGGTTTCATCAAAGTTTTTGTTTGTTTTTTTTTTTTTTTCTTTATTTATACTTATAAAACCAAGGTATTTCGTAGTGTAACATTCTTGTTTTCGTCTACTAATGACTTTGTTAAATAATATAACGTTATATTAAGTACTTCTATTACAGTGGTCCCACAGCTGGTATGCGTGCAGTGCGTCTGCTTAGTGAAACCGAAATCGACGGCAAGAAGTTAGTGGCGAAGGTTGACGGTAAAAACAAGGTGTTGCTTGACAATTTCAAAAAAGAAGAGGAGCAGACGAAGAATGGCGGTGGCAGTGCTTCCAATGATGAGGAAGACGAAAAGACTGACGACGACTTTGCGTTGCAGCAGATGCGCGACATACTCGAAGACAGCAAGCACGAATTTGAAGGTTTCGATAGCACCAATCGTAGTGATTTATATTCGACTGGACGCAACAAAAAAACGCGACGTGAAGACGATATGAAGATAAAAGCGATGAACGAAAACAATCTTGAGGAGGAGAAACGTAACTTGATAAGCAGTGAAATTGGTAAATTTCGTCAACGCGCCGAGGCCGATGAACATCGCAAAGAATTGGAGAAGGAGAAGGAAAAGGAGAAACAGCTGCATAAGGAGAAAGAGCGTGAACGGGACCGTGAACGTGAAAAGGATCGCGAACGCAAGAAACGTGGAGATAAGAAGATAAGCATAAAGTTAGAGATTGATGATGTCGAAATTATTGAAAAGGATAATGCAAATTCGGCAACAGCAGGAGGTTCAACGTCTGGATCAGCAGCAGCAGCAGCCGCAAGTGGACGCAGCGGTGGCGGAAGTACCAATGCAGGAAGCAGCCGCAAACAGGAATTAGTCAATTCAACCGATCCACCATCGCCAGTGCGCAAGGATAAAGAGCGTAGTGGCGGTGGCAACAGCACCGGAGCCAGTGTTAGTACCGGTATGATGATTGATATGCTGAAAACGGATAGCAATCAACGGCGTCATCGCACCAAATCTGATTCTAGGGATCGTGAGCGTGAGTTGCGCGAACGCGAGCGTGAATTACGTGAAAAGGAGCGTGAAAGAGAACGAGAGCGTGATCGGGAAAGGGAAAGGGAACGCGAGAGGGAGCGTGTCGAGGTGCGTGAGCGTGAACGAGAAAGAGACAGAGAAAGGGAGAGGTACGTAACATGAAATTAATTGTAAAGCAGCGGTGGGTGGACATTGTGTTGTCAATGTAGAGGGTTTACGGTCACTCTAGTACGCAAGAACCGCGAGAACGCATTGTCTTATATCTTTTTGATAGCTAGTTATAGAGCGCCCGCTGCTGTAGCAGAGACATAGATATGTACATATGTCTATACTATAATCTTATTGTGACCTTTTCTTTATGTAGAGAGCGTGAGGATAAGAATGCCAAGTCTTTGCGTGACGCCAGGCGTGAGAAGGAAATGGAGGAAGAGCTACGTGATCGTAAGAAAGCAGAGAAGAAGGCACGCGAAAAGGAGGAAGCCTATCAACAGCGTTTAATGAATTGGGAGCAGCGTGAAAAACGCAAGAATAAGGAGAATGAAAAGGTACTTTTAAGATATATCGTAAACAGTGCAACTAATATAAATGTTATACTGTTATACATACTATTTGCATATCTTTAGCTCCGTCTCAAGGATATATTAAAACAAGAAGAACGTGAAAAGGATGCTAAACGTCTAAAAGAGTTTCTCGAGGACTATGATGATGAGCGCGATGATGTACAGTTCTACAGGTATTTAAACATAGTACCGATTGATTTTATACTACTCATACATAAACTGAATGAAAAGACTACTATAAGTTTGTCAAAAGTGTCGCAATTCGAAGATGGCTAAGTCGGTAGTTTTAAATACGTAGTACGCAATTTTGATCAGATTTTTCAGCTATATATCTATGTACATAAGTGTCGTCTACTGTAATGTTTTAAATTGCTGTACTTAGGCATGTATATTGAAAGAGTTTATCTATTTACTCTATGTTGGTTAGTTTGAGAGGAGGAGTGGCTTTGATGATGTTTCATCCGATTACTCACAATAATGTTTTTTTATTTATTTTAATTTGAAAATCTATCAAATGCGACAATAAGTAAATGAGTTAAAAGAAATTGTAATTGAAATTTATAATTGATATAATATTTAAAGCTGAATCTTATAATATGGTACGATTTCGCTTAACAGTGCACCAATTGCATTACTATTATCTAAAAAGCCTATTGCTAGAGGTCATATAGTGTTTAAACCAGTGCATAAATCCGGAACCATTAACATAAATTAACCGATTCAAATTAAGAACCGAAACCGGAACAGATATTTTAAATTTTTATGAAACCGGAAACTTTTACCTGAATAAAATCAAATAACCGTACCTGAACCAAAACATTTATACAGGTATAGATTCGGTTCTCACTTTTATAATTATCTAAGAAAATATTTACTTATGCATAGTGTACTTTGCATAATATTCAAAGAAAAAAAAAAACAGCTGATACCATATACCGATAAAATATTAGCAATATTTGCACAGTTTCTCAAAAAGAGTATAAAAATTAAAATATGTTTGTATATATTTACTCTTGAATAAAGAATAGTGAAGTATAAACGTGCATAATATTCAAAGAAAAACAAAACACAAAAAGAAAAAAAAAACAACTGATACCATATACCGATAGTATGCGTAGAAGTAATATTTGCTCAGTTTTACAAAAAGAGTATAAAAATTTAAATTTATTTGTATATATTTACTCTTGAATAAAGTATAGTGAAGTATGAAGAGAAAAAAATTGAAATAACATATTATTAATTTCATATATGATATATTTTTTTTTTCAAAATTTTTAATATTGACCGGAAACCGGTACCGTACCGGTATACCGAAACGAAAAACTAAGAACCGTACAGACACCGAATACCGACATAAATTGGTACCAGTACAGAAAGTTATATCCAAACCTATGTTTCCGTATAAAGTTCTGTACAGGAACATACATTTCGGTTTTATTTCCTGGTTTAAACATATCTTTTCCTTATTCCACATTGCTAATCTACGCAATATTTACGTCTTTATGAATCTATTCGGTAATCACAAACACTATATCCAAGTTTTCAATGTCATATCTGTTATTGCAGTGAAAAGGGCGCAGCAGAAGTTTTGCAGGGGAAAAAGGCCAGAGGAATGGAAGCTAGGGTAAGGGGTCATTGGGATGGTGGGGAAGGTAAAGGAGCAGCAGGGTGAAGGGCAGCAACGCGCCGAGTACCAGTTTAAGATAGAGGTGGCAAAAGAAGATACGTAGAGGAAGGGAGCAGGGAATATGTGGTGGGGGAAGGTGGCACGGAAACAAGTGCAGAGGGGAATGGGAAGCAGGGAAAGGAGTGGCAGGCGAGGGGCAGCGAAGCGCCGGGTACCCGCAAGTATTTTATAAATTAATTGTTCAAACTAAAACATTTTAATTACAGAGGTCGTGAATTGCAGCGTCGCCTGGCAGATCGTGTACGTGAAGCCGACACTGATTGCAAAGACCGTGACAAAGAACGCGAAGAACTCGATGATCTTAAGACTAAAATTTTCAGTGGCGAATACGAAAATCCGACACAGGAATTCGAGAAGGCGCGTAAGGAATTTGAACAGCTCTATAAACCGGACATACTGATCGACATGAAGACTTTGAACACACAGTCAGCTGCATTGCAGTTGGAAAAACGTCGCAAAAATCACGGCACAACGAATGTTGTATCAAACGATGATCTATCACGTAAACACAGACGAAGCAAATCCATGTCTGTGGAGACTCTCTCAAATGATGATATCGCTTCGCAAGTGGACAGTTTGTCGAATGCGAGTGATAGCTTTCCTCCGCCACCGCCACCGGGACATCATCACCATCATCACAGCAGTAATAATAACAGCGTTCTGGCTGTAAACAACAACAATAACAGTAATTATAATAGCCGTCATAATTCAGAATCGCGTGATTTCATACAAATAAATGAGAATGCCAAGGATTCATCATCGTCATCACTACGCAACGAACCTAAAGCTGCTACACCACCTATAAGTATGCCAATGATTAGTCTGACACTAGGTGGAAATGCTAAAAAGAAGAAAATCGAAGCGACCGGCGTATTTAATAACGACGACGATGCCGATGAAAGTAATAGTACTAAAAAACGAAAACTTGTCCCACTCGGTAAAACTTAAAACGGCACAATAAACTATATCAAGTCAATTAAAACTGTTTTTTTCAGATTATGATGACGGTGGCTTACCAGCTGGTGCAGGAATAGCTAGTGCTGGATCATCTTACTCGCTAAATTCTGGTGACCGGCACAGTTCTTCAGCAGCATCTGCTGCATCAGCAGCTGCGGCAGTTGTTGCACAAAAGCTTAGTGGATCACACTCCAGTGGCGGAGCAGGTGGCAGCGGCAAACACCCCATCAGTACCTCCAACACAGCAACAGGTTCAGGCGGAAAGCACAGCGCAAGTGGCACCGGAGTTGGTGGCAGTGGTAGCAGCAACAACAGCAAATACCTTAAGCATGAGGCTGCGATATCTACAAATACAGGTGCAGATGGTGCGGCAGCGTCAACCAGCAAAAAGGATGAGAATGGTGCACGTGTGCATGATGAAAAACGTCGTCATATAAAAAGCATTATTGACCGGATTCCCACACAAAAGGAAGAATTGTTTAATTACAAACTGGATCGCACTGAGATCGACAATGGTCTTATGGAACGCAAGATACGACCTTGGATAAATAAGAAAATTATTGAATATATTGGTGAACCCGAACCGACTCTGGTCGATTTTATCTGCTCCAAAGTATTGGCCGGCAGCTCACCGCAGAGCATATTGGACGATGTACAAATGGTAAGTAAAGACATAGAAACTTAAGAAAGTTATTTAACAGCGTCTTTAATTTTTTAATTTTGAACAGGTACTCGACGAGGAGGCTGAGGTATTTGTCGTGAAGATGTGGCGATTACTAATTTATGAGTTGGATGCCAAAAAAATAGGTATAGGTAAATAACGCATTCTACTTTGAAACTCCAACTTCTGTGTGTTTATGTTTAGTTATAAACAACATCAAGGTAAAAATAAGAAACAGAAAAGGAAAGAGTGTCCTAATACTGTCACAGAATATATATATATATACAGCAGTTTATGCATTTGTATGCAAATATTAAATCTAATTTAATTATTAGATTTTTAATAAGCGATTATATCGTGCATATAAATCGCCACTATAACAGTAATAGTAGGCAAATATACAAAATGTACAACCAGGACAACAGGACGTACGAAAACCATTATAAAGAGATGCAAGCTAATAATCAATGTAACTTAAAAAAAATTTAAAAATAATTGGATTACATTAAAAGCAATACAAATATCGATAACGAATATTTTTTCCTATTACGATTAATAACAATTATTTGAATGATTTAGCGCGTCATTCAACAATGTAATCGGCATTGGAATAAAATAAATTTGCACTTAGAAAAACTGTAATATTGAATAATTTTATGCTATTCAAAGATTTTTCTTTATACTTTTCACACAGAGTGTATATATTTTGGTCACAATGTTCGCAACGCAATAAATTAAGTGTCAGAGCTGCGTAAAGTATATATGTATATTCGTGCTAAGCATGTCAAGATGAGTCGATCTAGCCATGTACGACTGTGAATGCGTGCGCGCCTCAATTCTCACAATCTTTGAATTATGTGTTTGACGGTTGGTATGGAGACTTTTTTTATAACCAGAATCAAAGCAAGTTCTAAAATGATCGCGATTCAGGGAACAAAACCGGAACCCCTAACCGAAATTAACCGATACAAATTGAGTATCGAAACCGATATTTAAAGCCGGAACTTTTTACCGAAATAAAATAAAATCAAAGAACCGTACCGTAACCAAAACATTTGTACCGGTATAGTTTCGGTTATCACTTTTATTTTTTATTTTTAAATAAAATATTTACTTATGCATAATATTCATAGAAACACATTTTCGAAGGTTCCCCTCGATTTCTCTGGGATGACATCATCAGATCCTGGTTTGCTTATCATGGTACCACCCTTGGGATATCTCCTTTCCAACAAAAAAAAAAGAATCATCAACATCGGTTCATAAACGACGAAGTTATCCGCGCACGCACTAGTCGCCACTACGATTTTCGAAGGTTCCCCTCGATTCCTCTGGGATGACATCATCAGATCCTGGTTTGCTTATCATGGTACCACCCTTGGGATATCTCCTTTCCAACAAAAAAAGAATCATCAAAATCAAAGGTTCCCTCGATTTCTCTGGGATGCCGTCATCAGATCCTGCTTATAATGGTACCACCCTTGGGATACCCCCTTTCCGAAAAAATAATCATCAAAATCGGTTCATAAACGACGAAGTTATCCGCGAACACACATAAATATATATATATATATATATATATATATATATATATATATATATATATATATATATATATATATATATATATATATATATATATATATATATATATATATATATATATATATATATATATATATATATATATATATATATATATATATATATATATATATATATATATATATATATATATATATATATATATATATATATATATATATATATATATATATATATATATATATATATATATATATATATATATATATATATATATATATATATATATATACTCTCTCTCTCTCTCTCTCTCTCTCTCTCTCTCTCTCTCTCTCTCTCTCTCTCTCTCTCTCTCTCTCTCTCTCTCTCTCTCTCTCTCTCTCTCTCTCTCTCTCTCTCTCTCTCTCTCTCTCTCTCTCTCTCTCTCTATATATATATATATATATATATATATATATATATATATATCTCTCTCTCTCTCTCTCTCTCTCTCTCTCTCTCTCTCTCTCTCTCTCTCTCTCTCTCTATATATATATATATATATATATATATATATATATATATATATATATATATATATATATATATATATATATATATATATATATATATATATATATATATATATATATATATATATATATATATATATATATATATATATATATATATATATATATATATATATATATATATATATATATATATATATATATATATATATATATATATATACTATCGAATTGAGAAGCCATACCGGCAATATGCGTAGTGGCAATATTTGCGCAGTTTTTCAAAAGCTATTTTTAGCTGCCAGAGGCCTTATCAAAGTGTTTCGCAAGCCGTCCATAAGCTACCTAATGCTAGATAAGAAGTTTATGAAGCCACCAATTGATTGTCCTACTCGTTGGAGCTCGACCTACATATATGTTGCTGAAGTATCGGCAGTAGAAGAACGTGCATGACTAACGTTCCCATCTGTCCTGTTTTGCGCAGGAGAAATTGGCAAATTTTGCAAACCGAAGAATGAATTTTTAATTTGAAAACCTGTGAAATGACAAAATTTGGCCAATTTGTACTGTTTTTCGACCAAAGACAGATGGCAGCGTTATGCATGACATATGCGGCGCCAACTTTGCGGTAAACTACTGCACACTTTTGAGCGATTTGTACGCTAATTGGCTTCATTGTAAAGTTCAAATTGGTAAAAAAAGCTACTGCTTTAGCTAAACTTTTGCTCTGAATTGGTATACTCTATTCGAGAATGGTGTCTTTATATGTGTCATATTTTTAGACCCCCGATATAATGTAAATCTGACTTCTGAACAGAAAACTATAGCGTGGTATGCGAATGATATCACACTATAACTGGTGATGCCGATTTCAAACGAAACACCGGTATAACCTACGACCGGCAAACACCAAATCAACATAAAAGCTAGACGCCATTTTCATACATATATTCACGCGGCTCATGTGAAACAGTCATTGATAAGTACGGTGAGTGTAACCCACACAAACAAATTGCTGCAAATTTTTACAAAATGTCCGACGTTGATAATGCTGCATCAACCGCTGATATGTATAGCAACTTTGACAGATTTGTACTCTTCATACGCAATAAACAAATTACTGCCAAGACCGTTGGGTTTATAAGGGCTATCTCTAAAAGTATGCGAGGCACACCTATTAATATATTAATATATGATGCTACTGTTCATAACAAACCACCATATAGAATTTCACATTGAATTTTACTGTAACGAAAAGGTTCTTGGGATCTGCGATGCTAAGATTAATGCGTTGCAAACGCCGTAACAAAATTATAATACCTATTCACACATGTGTGAAGAGTATAAAAATTTAAGTATGATTGTGTATATTTACTCTTGACTAAAGTATATTTACTAGTAAAGTTTAAGAGAAAAAGATTAAATAACATGTTATTAAATTGATATATAGTCTTTGAAACGTTGGTCAAGAAATATACCTTCTCCTTTTTTAAAATTTTAAAATTGGTACCGGTAAAGAAACTTATACATAGACACACGTTTTGGTACGAACCGAAACCATTATTGCAGTTATATTCGCTGCCGCGATTTAATAATTAAAAGATATATATATATATATATATCCTATACAGCAGCAACACTATGTATTTATTTTGTTGTATGCAACATGTTTGAACTAATTCAATTATTTTTAAAATGACCAACTACAAAACGTACAAAATATGAATTCGATTAATAATGGCAGATATTGTAAATTGTATAATTTTATATTACTAAATATATGAGACATCGATAGCTCAACTGTCTGGAGTGTAGAGTTATATATAGAGTTTTCTAGATTTATATTTGGCATTATTTAATATTTTTGATGTTCAGCATATTTTTTTAAGCTTCCGATATGGAATATTTTTATGGTCAGGTCCGTAACAGATTGAATATGAAGTATGTTAAAACTAGATAACTAAATACCAAGCGCATGCGTGTACCTTCTAATCAAAAATTACCAGGTAATAGACAGTAAAACGAAAACGGTTCAATTATTCTATTCATAGGCCGATTTTGAAATTAACTTGCAGAGCGCTCCGCAATTTTCTTTTTCCTACTCAATCGGGTCAAAACGTTTTTCGCGGAGGGGTAACTTGAGACGTTGTAGCATAAAAAACACTCGATACCATGTTAGATCAATAAGGAGCTTGAGGGCTGGCATTAATATTGTTTTTGGTCAAAGATGACAATATCTTCAAAAAAAAAAAAAAACAAACAAAAAAATGAGCAGTTTCAGCACAAGTCGCATTCAAATTTGTCTCATGACAAAAATATTGCCACAGTGCGGTCCGATTTGAACTCTTTGTGTACCACATACACGCCTGTATTTTTAGCATTGTCGACTCTACGTAGGCTTTCTTGAAAATTTTGCAAGCTTGTGCACATGAAATTTTTTTGTCAATACACAATTTTAGACAAACATCGCAAAAAAAAAAAAAAAAATTCGCAAAACGAACCAAACACTAACTTCTTTACCAAGTTATTTCGCACGAACCATCTGAAAGTTGTCCCACCATTTATACATGAACTACGAGAAAAGTTATATTTCACAATATCACTCAAGTGTAAGGTCTGTTTAAATAAAAAAATTCCTGGTATTTTCTCTTCAGTACGTATATAATTCACAGCTAGTTTATGGTTTTCTGAACCATCGTTCTTGCTGATTTGTCGTTTGATAACGACTTTCTACGTTTACTTATATAGGTTTCTATAAAAAGCTATCGCTATAAAATCATCAACATGCATGCAATCTGTAGATTTTGAAATAAATATATTTAAAACAAGAAAGAACGTTTAAATCAGTGTAACATCAAAATACTCAACACTTTTTGCGCTTTTTGCACGCCAACGCTGGTGTTAACTTCCGTTTTTAAATGGGTTCTTAGATTTAACAATTTTTAATACAATAAAATTTATTCATGTATGTTTTTGCAATGAATTTTGCCTTTTTACGGCTGTAGATGGGATATGAAATGATTGAAATAAATAACACCGGCAAGTGGTCAGTAATTTTGACCAGACCCACCTACGGTTATGTATTTCGATGCGCTGCATCCGAATTTGTGGTCGGTTTAACCACTACACCTTCAAAATTTTGAGTAAATTGCAAAAAATCGCTAGAAATATAAAAAAAAAATGCAGTTATGCAAGCGACAAAATTTTGTACGAACTAGTTCAAGTACGTTTATTATGTAGTTCGATGCTCTAAATCCGAATCTGAAGTTGATTTACCTTGTCAACGCTCCAAATATTGAGTAAATTTAAAAAAAAAAACGCAGAAAATCGCTAAAAATTATCAAAATTGAAGTCTTGCGTAAAATAACTGTTGCTCCTTCGTACATGCGCAATAAATTTTTGCATCGAGATTTGAGAATACCAACACTCATGGAGCAGTTAAACTTCCACAGCAGCAGATACTATAATGATCGATTGACATGATCACATGTTAATCATTTAGCAGCGGCTCTGGTCGTTAATACATGTCGTAGACGGCTGCAAAGATTTCATTCAAACGATATTCAAAATAGGCATTTTTTGTTAATTATGTTAATGTACAAATTCTAAGCTAAATGCCTTAATGTCACTATTTAAGACGCTTGAAAGTAGACGCTCCAAAGTAACCGTTGAAAATTGCTAAAAAATCGTGAAAAATTGAAATTATGCAAATGAAAAACAATTTGTTAAACTAAATCAAGTAATTTTCTTTTGTATTTTGATGCGCTAAATTCAAATCCAAAGTCGGTACACCCTCCAAATTTAAATAAATTGCGAAAAAACCTAAAGGATGAGCACTCGGCGTCATACCGTAGAGATCCGGGTTCGATTCCCGGCCCGAGCGATCTCATTTATTTTAATTAATTTAATTATAATTAAATTAAAGAAATTTTAGTTCGATGAGCTGAACATACATAGGTCTTCTAAAATGTTAAACAGCACGCTAAACAGTTGAGCTATCATGTCCTTAAATCTTTGCTGATAAAAGTATACATTTTATACAATAGCAGCTATTATTAAATGTGGATTCACATTTTGTATGTACATAGTTGACCAATTTCAAAACAATTGTTAGAACACGTAATTAATATAAAACGTAAAAACTTGTAGTTCTTGTAGTATAAATAACATTGCTTTCAACTTAAGAATTTGTCAAATATTATGTATGTTTGTATGTATCTATGTATGTATTTCTTGTAATACAGTAACCAACATTGTTGTTGTAATCTCTTGAACAATTGCACTCTTTCTTATTTGTCCTTTCTGTTGCATTCGCTACTGCGATGCTAGGCTAGAATAAGTTTTATATAAATTGAATAAATCAGTACACCTTATAGAAACTTAATCGCTCTTCGTTTGAATTCTTTACACCTCCTGCGACTATTTGTCGCATGGTAGAAGTGGAAAACCTTCTAATTTAACATTTCAGCTCCTCAAACGTGTGGCTGTGTAATGATTTTTTATCATTTTGAAAAATAATTGGCTTATTATTAAAGGCTTATATCTCCTATATGGCAAATATCTCAACTAATGTTTTATGTATTGAATCAACTCCTCCTCCAGTTCTTGCTGCTATAGGGAAAGCAAAATCATCCAACACTCGGCCCAGACGGCATTTCAATGCTGATGCTGAAGCACCTTGGGCCTATAGCGGTAGAATACCTCACGCACGTGTTAAACCTATCAATTTCCCAGTTAATTGTCCCTGATGTATGGAAGGTAGCAAGGATTGTACCTCTCTTAAAAGCTGACAGTGAAGCTGATCTTGGTTCCCTGTGGTCATTATTACTTCCCTCAATGACAGAACACTACCTTCTAGCAGATCATCAGCACGGTTTTAGGAAAGGTCGTGGTACGACTTCAGCATTAAGCGAAATCACTACTTTTATAGCTGATGGACTTAATAAGCCGAGGTCATGCGAACGTACAGTGATGGTGGCCCTAGACTTGAACAAGGCATTTGACACAGTTGATCATGCAATCTTGTTTCAAGACCTGGACTCCACCTCACTACCCGATAAAACGAAACGCTGGCTATTGAACTGTCTTAATGGTAGAAGGGCATATTGAGTTTAGGGGAGTGAGGTCGGGTTATCGTAAGTTAAAGATAGGTGTTCCGCAGGGTGGGGTTCTCTCTCCTCTTCTGTTTAACCTTTATTTGGCAAAGATGCTCCTTCCCCCTCCCCATATAAAACTAGTGACCTATGCAGATGATTATTCTGTTTTACCATCGGGTGTGAATGTAGATGACATATGTGCGAGAATTAATATCTATTTGGATAATTTATTAAATTTTTTCAATGCTCGCAACCTTAGGCTTTCAACTCATAAGTTATCTGCTTCCATTTTCACTTCCTGGACTAAGGAGGTGAGAATGGAACTAGATGTCTTTGTTGGAGGTCTAAGGGTTCCTACTGTCCAGTACCCGATGATATTGGGAACTACATTTGACCCATTGCTTAATTTCTCGGCTCATGCCACATGAAACAAAAGTAATCGCACAACCACCGTATTCACCAGATTTGGCACCCTGTGACTTTTTTCTGTTTACGAAACTTAAATATCCGCTCCGGGGAATGCGTCATGAGTCGATTGAGGACTAAAGGCTATCCCTGCCGAGGCGTATAACAAGCGTATGGAAAATTGGATTAACCGTTGGCATGTCTGTATTGACTCAAAAGAAGCCTATTTTGAAGGCTACAATAAAGATTTGTATTAAAATGCATAAAAATGTTGTTTTTCTAACCAGTCAATTTTGATCAGATGGTATACAGAAAAATATATCACGTATTAGAACAATTGTTGAAACGAGCTTAAAAGAAGATGCTAAGCCATTGTCACACAAAGTGTTAAGATGTCGACCGGGTATTTTAGAAGCCTATTTTAAGAAATTGTTGACGGTTCAGACTAACAACGAGAAGCTGGATCCTGATAATAAACAATGCGGGGATCTGGAAGATGTTAACATCAGCGTAAAGATAGGCATTAAGAAGCGCCTTGGAGATGACATACACCATAGTATCATTGGTCAGGCGTCATACTCGTTATCGTTAACATCGTCTAAGCTACCAGGGCTTGCTCTGCCGACATTTAACGGAAAATATTCTGATTTAAAGAACTTTATTTCATCATTTAACTAAATTATAGATCACGCGCAATCTCTTACTCAATTGTCTGCAAAGCGCTGCGCTTGAAACAGTTAAGGCGTTTTAAGTTGTTAACGAAAATTATCGGAAGGCGTTAGACAGATTAAAGGCCCGTTATGATAATTCGACACACATATTTCTGGAAAATAGCGCTTCTTTCTTCAACTTACCGACAATAGAAACCGAATTGTGCACACAGCTGATTGCAATCCCTGGAAAGTGATACAAAAATTGCAGAGACGATGATTATATCTATGTTATAATACATAAGGTGGATGCGCAAACCAGTACCAAATGGAATGAATCGCCTAACTTCAAAGCATTGCCTTCTTGGGACGACTGCACAAAGGTGTTGGCGCGACAATGCCAGTTCCTTCATACGCTCAACAATGCTAACTCAATTTCAAATGTATCGCGTCTTGCCAAAGGCAATAAGTCTCGCAATTAACTACAATATCAGAAAAATGGTCTTTGCATAAACTGCCTGACAAAAGGACATCAAATGAACAATTGTTCGTTCGTCTAACCATAAGTGCGGTAGTTGCGCTCGACCTCATCACATCCTTCTCCATCGTGAACGTTATAAAGTTACATCGAGAAGTTCAGCTCCTCCGGTAGTAGTACCAACGCAGTCGGTTCTGGCTGTATCGGATCACATACCATCACAATCTTCGAATAATGCCTTAGTTCACACTCATATGAATACTTCTTCCGAACATATTATTTTATTAATGGCATTAATTTTGGTTTGAAACTCGACTGGCTGCTACAAGATTCATGCTCCCAGGTAAATTTTGTTACCGAAGAATTTACTCAAACCCTTCGTTTTTCTATTGATGAAACGCATACAAGCACAAAGCATCGTACTTCTACTGAATTCGACAGATGAAGAACTACTTACATACCAGCTTGCGTACTTAGCTGATCAGTATAAAGATAGCATCGCAATTGGCCATTGCGCAAGCCCATTATATCATCGTTCTATGTTGATGATGGTGCTGACGACATAGGTTGGTTGCTTGGATGAAGAGAGAAGTTGTCGAAATTCTTGCCACGGGTAAATTCAAACTGGCTAAATGGCATTCTAAACATCCTGATTTTCCGCTAAAAATTTCAACATAGACAATGACTCTATTACTAGCGCATTGGAATTACATGGGACCAACGGCGTGATACGTTTCTTTTTCTTCATTCTAAATTTCAAGTCTTATAGCTTTTTAGTGTAGCCCCATACAAACCAACCGCCCATTTTTGACTTTTTTAAACAAAAAAAACAATTTTATTATTGCAGTCAATATCAACTTAAAAATCGACATGGTGGGTTCTTATGGACGGACGCTTCATAATGGGTGTGATCCCTCCTACTTTTGGGGTAGCCGCCATAGAAACCATTCACCCACTTTTGACTTTATATATGATACATTTTTTTATTGCGGTGAAACACATAAAAAAGAACATGGTGGCTTCTTATGGACGGACGCTTCATAATGTGTGTGATCCCCATCCTTTGGAGTAGTCCCCATACAAACCACCCGCATACTTTTGGCATTTTGTATGAAAAAACTTTTTTATTTGGGTCAATATCAGGTTGAAATTCGACGTGGTGACTTTTTTTGGACAACCGCATCACATAAATATACTTATATAGGTCCCTACTTTTTGGGGTAGCCCTAATATAGATATGTAAACCCACCGAACACTTTTGTGCTGTTGTATGAAAAACTTATTTATTTAAGCCAATATTCAGCTTGGAAGTCGATATGTTAGTCACGTCACACTCATATACTAATGGGCGTGCTCCGCACACTTTTTGGGCTATCCTCTTTACAAACCCACCACCCATGTTTATGTTTTACAAGACGATTTGAAGTTTCGTGTGAATGATAGTAGAACTTCGGTTCAACCAAAGTTTAAGCTCTTTCTTGTGTTTTACTTAATACTGCCCAGAGGAGTGCATATACAGGTACATACACTCCTCGTCTTTGGAACGTGGACTCATGTTGTTCGAACTTTTTTATTTTTCGACTATTTAAATAAAAAATTAAAAACGTAAAATAGGTTGTGGAAAAGCCTTAAACGAGGCGGAAAAAGATAAATCAAAGCTTAAGAGACACTCGCCTATCTATCGCCAAAATAGCCAATAAAATAGAGAGCAGCCGACACGTTATATCCATATTTTTAAGTAATGAGTTTAAATATAGGAAAAGAAACATAAAAGGCCGCACACACAGTGTGTTTCCTAATGCGGAGAGGCGACCTTTATTGAGCCAAATTCCGACGACTTTTTAGCAAAATCAGAGAAAAATGTGGTATGAATTCAAGTCTTGCAATTATACCTCGTGTTATTTCGAATGCTAAGCATATAAAGGCTAAAAATCAAGAAGAAGCCACCGCCTAACCCGGTTCCAAAAGCACAACGCCTCACTTTTCGCGCACATGTGACCTGGACTTCAGTGGCATTGCGTGATCCTCTCTGACTATAGCTACTATTTCCATGACGTCCGCAAAGAAACTCATCATTTGGACCGACTGTTGGAGTTGTGATGGTGTGGGCGGCCATTTCGTATTATGGTAACTACAAATAACAATTTTTGTCAACCACAATAAATGCGTTGCCTTACAATGGTATCTTGAAAGAGGCATTTCTTAACCAGTTTGGATCTATACCGTGAATTAATCAACTTGATAATGCGCCAATAGTACATAAAGCCATGGTTGTTAAAACGTAGACAGCCAAAATGTGGAGCTATTAAGCTGGTTGCCCTACTCACCGGATTTGAATATCATCAAACATGTTTGGGGATGGTTTACAGGCCAAGTATATGGATCAGGACAACAATATTCGAGTATACCCGAATTAATCCAAGCACACGAATTAGCTTGAAGCACGATTGCTTTAAATTTATTTGTATGCATCCCTTCCAAACCGTTTATGTGAAGTTTTGGAGCAGAAAGGTGGCTCAACACACTATTAAACAACTTTTTTTTTTTGGGTAATAAAAGCGTTTTTCACACAAAAACGCAAGAGTGGACGGTGTATTTGTATGGGGGCTTCCCCTAAAATTGGGCGGTAGAAAACAGACTCAAGGGCTTATCTTATTCAAGTGGCGAGGAGTATTTGTAGGTATATGAAAATATGGTAACTAATACAAACCACTACTTTAGATAATACTTTGAAAACATTTTTTATTTGCTATGATAACGATAAATTTTTGAATGCTCGACACGTCCAAATTTATTATTTTTTTATTTATTCTTTTATCATATCATATCTATATCAAACTTTACTTCGGTTATACTCGTATAACGATCTTTTTTGGAGCTCATGTAAAAAGTATCAAAGCTACGAGTTTACTGAAGTTAATAGTGTGAGAATTCATTTTCATTATATGTACATACATACATATATTTTGCAAATTATTTTCTAACATTTATATTGTATATATTTCAAAATATCTATTATTTAATTAGTACCTAGTAAGATTTGCTTTTATAAAATCATGCACGTCGCTACATTGTCAACTCAGCGGGAGTTAGTTAGAAATCTGCTGCAGCAGCTAAACGAACGCAAAGAAATATCAGCAGAACTTCCCCGATATGCAATCCTCTTTACCTTTTGTGAATCATATCACACAAAAATAAAAAATTGTGTATTTTGTATATATGTACATATATAAAACAATAAACTTATATGATATTGAATCGATGAAATGTAAAAAAAAAAAAAAAAAAACGCATGCACAAGTGAAAGTTTGGCGAGTCGGACGTGAAAATCAGCAGCTGCAGCTGGATGAATTGTTTCCCAAGGTACCGTCGCTACTACCAGTCACAGCATGTGTATCGGAATTGTTACCATTTTGAAAATGCTCGGAGGAAACAATCTGCAAAGCAAAACAATAGAATTGGTATTGATTTTTTTGTGTTAGAGCAAATGCACACACCTTCTCGACAATCTCCTTGAATACATCACTGACAAACTGATCACTTTTGGCCGATGTTTCAATGAATAGGGCTCGATGTTTGCGTGCAAATTTACGCCCTTCCTCGCGATCCACTACACGTTCCTGATCAATTTTATTGCCCACAATTATAATTGCTATATTTGGATTATCACTGTAGTTGTCCAGTTCGTTTAGCCATGCATCCAATTTGATTAAGGATTCTCGGTTCGTAATATCATAGACAAGTATGGCACCCTGCGCCTTTCTATAGAAACTAGGCGTTAGACTCCGAAAGCGTTCAGCGCCAGCTGTATCCCAGAGCGCCACTTTGTATTGAATGCCGTCCACGTCCATAACTTTGCTCTTAAAGTCCATGCCAATGGTGACATCATGATGGTCGTCGAATTTATTTTCCACAAAGCGGCGTATTAAACTGCGTCGCGAAGTTGTAATCGTAGTTAATATATGGAATAAAACAATGACGTAAATTATTATAAACACATTGCAAAACTATGAGCGCATATACATGTGTACATATTCATTTATGTATATATACATAAGAACATATATAGAAATTATGACGCATTTAGCAGTTTAAAGCATTCGCGTAGCTGACGCTGCTGTCGCTACTAAATAAATCACGACCGACAATTTGTCTTTGGAGTATGTCTAACCTAGATTTTCCCACACCACTCTCGCCGATGATAAGCAGTTTAATTGCCCGGTCTGCCATTGTATGGCTTTGTTTTTAAATGGTTCTACTAGACAACAAAATTCAACTTTGCTCGATAAACAAAATAATCTTAATATCAGAATTGCCAGTGTTTGTAAGTGTGACCCGCACGGGATAAAGTACTAAATATGCCGATGCGATTTGTTGAAGGGTGTCCCAGCTAAAGTCATTGAAAAATGCAATTTTTTTTTACAGTTCCTATATATAATAATTTATTTATAACTGACCGCCGCAACGTTGTAGGCGTCTACTGCCACAAATTGATGAACAGAGAAAGGGTGAATACCTAGCGTAAGCGGTTTGCACTGCTACGCCCATTTGTTATTCGCTTATATGCGAGTGTGGCACCGCCCATTATTCTAGTGGTTATAAAGTTTTCCCGGCGCCCTTTACATATGTTGCAAATCTCATTCATCAGTCTTTAATATTTCTCCCGATGCCCGTCACATATGTGACAAATGTCAGCCATCAGCCTCAAGTACTTACTGCGATATGACGAATTTGGTTTTTCTTTTATATAGAATAGAAGGCGTGTCGCCACCCGCTTTTCCAGTGGATCTTATTTATACCGGTACCTCTAGCATATGTATCAAATTTCATCCATCTGCCATCTGCGTTTTCTCTTATGAGATAGGGCATGGCACCGCCCAAATAATTATAAAACAAAAATAATTAAGCATAACCATTATTCGAATCGTGAGTTGATGCAAAAATCTCATAGAAAAAGCACTTGACATTTTTCACGAAATTTCAAATTTACCTTTCCTTAAAAACTTTATTAGAAACATTAAACAAAATTAGCCATATAAGTACAGCCATTTTCAAATGATGCGCTTATTTATTTATATGGACAAAAACAGCACACCTAACGGATCCAACTGTAGCTAAAAATCGTCCAGGTGAAGCCATAAATACAAAAAAAATTCTATCAAAATCGGTCAAGCTGTTTACGAACACACGAATTCCGGAATTTTAATATAAATAATGACAATAATAATAATATTATACAATATACTAGTAGGTACCCGGCACGTTGTTGTGCTTCCCACTGCCCTGACTCCTTTCACCAAAAGAAAAAAGTCAGCCTAATACTTTATTTTCACCACTTCTTTTATGCATCAAATCTTTTCTTTATATATAGATGGCAGATGGCAGATGGATGAGTTTTTAGAGTTTATTTTTTATTTTTTAGAGTTTCTTTATTTATGATTTAAAAAGGCTTAAATTACCATTCAACAATAATATTTTTCAATTTAATAAATATTCAATAAAAAATTCAGCTTAAAAGTTTAATTTAACTTTTTAAATTTGGTCAGTCGCATGGTGGATATTTTGTGGTGAGCAATTGATCGGGTTTCGCGGATTTGTAGATTCGGATTCGTGGATTCGAATCCGTTTGTTTATGTTGGATCATCATTAAGAATTTTATATATATTCTTTTGAACGTTCGCAAAAGTAATTATTCTCTTTTTTTTTCAAGAAATGTAATATTGATTGGTACATGTACCCAAACAAAAATCCAAGAACAGTACCGAAATAAATTGGAACAGGTGCAGAACCTTACATCAAAATACACGTTTCGGTACGTACCAAATCCGGAACCAAAACCGAAACACATTTCGGTTTTATTTTCTGGATATAAATGAAGCAAACGATGGAAGCAAACGCAAAGTCGAGCCTTCGGTTATATTTTACTCTTTGAACTCAATTAGCCGACAGAACATGTATCATTTAAACAGTGATAAAAAACTGTGTTCATCCATATCAATATAAACAGTTAAAAACTAAACAGTGTATTATATTTTCAACTGATGGATGAACGTCCTTACTAGTATATATTGGTCAGATAGAGTAAAAAATGCCATCTGACATGTTTAATAGATTGTAGAGCTGCTGCAGAGCTGCATCACATGTCAAAAAATCATTTATAGTCTAGAGTAAATTTGTAGAGAAAAACTTACCGTAGCGACCGTGGAGTTATCTACTGTCAGCCCTACATAATGTTGACAGTACTCAACACGTTTTTATAGCAAAAATTCTTCAGCTCTATTGAAAAAAATCTGTAGTGTAAATGGAGCTTTATGGAAGATGATCAAATCCAAGCGTGAGAAAACAAACAAAAAAGTATCGGTTGTAAGTAAATTATATTTTTTTAACATAATTTAACTTGTTTACAACCGATATCCGAATGCCGAAATCCCAAAACAGCGAAGTTAGTTAATATATTCTTGTACACAGCCAAAACATACTTCATACAAATGTGAATTATTGTTTTGGTATCGAATTCGAATGTATCGGCTGTAAGCAATTAAATTATGTTCAATTATATTGTGGAATATTTTATTAAAATTGATGAAATAATAAATTTAATTAAAAATTGAAACAAAAAATTTTCAATTTAATTGCTTACAACCGTTGCCTTTTGGTGAGTTTTCACGTGGTAGACCCTATAAAGTTTATAGATTCTTGATCAGTATCGGAATATGAGTCGATATGGACATGTCTGTCTGTTTGAACGAACAGATTTTGGAGACTATAAGTTTGGATATTTAAACTATCATTTTCCCTCTTCAGATAACTAGTGTTAAATAAACCTAACAACTATATTTTAAAGGGTAGGCCCAATTTTAATGTGTTCCTATTTTTAAGCTTTTGTAAGAACATTTGTATCTAAGGTAAGTCCTAACAAACTATGCTACCATAAACTTCCATTTTTTATTTATGTATAAAATTGTGTAGTTTTTGTTGTAAATTAAGCAAGAACTGCTAAATTTGGCGTATCTTACGGCAATCTACTTAAAATATTCCATACAGGCCCAGATCGGAGCACTTTAAGGGTTTTTGTTTCTATTATTAATCAAATCTATTATTTCATTAATATTAATAAAATAGTTCGCATATGTCTAGATCGGACCACTAAAGAATATAATCATATAAGGAGCTTTAAAGGGTATATCGAAGTCGAGTACATTCGACTGGAGAAGTCTGTCTTGTTATTGTATTTTAAGTATTTAAGATAATTTTATTTTTCTATTCTTTGACTGTGAACATAGATATTTATTGATATATGACTTAGTTCTTCCTATATTTGAGTTAAAACTCAAAGATTCCAATTTTTTCTACTCTTTCAATATGAGACATGGTTGCACAGCTTACATTGAAAACAAAGTAAATTCGCCAATAAATTTATGTAAGTTTCGTCACATTTTTCTGAACTCTAAAACAATACATTATTATGTAACTTTTAATAGTTTAACACAAGTGACGTATCCAATATGGTTTCCAAAACAATAAACAACACAAACATTTTGATAAAATGTGGTGTGCGATCATTACAGTTTATATTATGCAACTTAAGAAAACTTATCATATATATTGTAATGTTTGCAGCGTCACAATATTCATTTGATACGAAGAAAAATACTTTATTTCGCGTATATTTAAAATATATTCAATCCCATTGAAATTACTTGATACCGCCACAAACAGTTTGTAAAACAATACAAATAATTATATAATTTTCGTTGAAATGTAATGTTTGCTTATTGTTACTTTTATAAAAATTTACAAGTGGTAGTTTGATAAAAACTGATCATTTCATTTTCTTCCATAACATTCTATGTGAATTTCAAATATAACGTTTAGCGCCAACTACAATTACCATCTGTGTTGGCAAATTCGCAAACCTTGTTCGCTCGTTTCGTCTCTCTTTCACACTATTTTAAAGTATGCAACACTGTTTGTAGTTTAACATCGATTGACGTTTCGCAGCACTAGAGCGCAGTTTGTTACGCGATTTTGCGATTGACGTTTACGTTCGCAAAAAAAAAAAAGAGAAAAAGTTTGGTAATTTGCGTTGAATAACAATATTGCGCGAGTTCTAAAATATATCGTAAACGATCGACAATCGATATAGCCTACAGCTAAAACAACGAAAATGTTGCGTACACTGACTCGCGCTTGCGAACTGCCAATTGTCGTTAAACAATTGCAAAAAGTACGTAGGGTGAAAAAAACTAACAAAAACAACAACAACAATAAAAATAGCAGCAGCAACAAACACCTGACCACTAAACCTCATACAACAACAACAGCAACCACATTATCATCACCATCATCATCATTGGCGTTGAATAATGTTGCATGGAATACGCTGGAGTCGTCAAAGCAAGCAGCTGACACGGCACTGGTATCAAATGCCGCCGGAGTATTCATGCGACGCAGTAAATGCGACGCCGGAAGCTTCATTAACGGCAGCCGGAGCTATTACGGCAACAACAGCAAAGGCAGATTTATTATCTCAAGCAGATGTTATTCATCGTCATTTTTCGGTTTCTTCCAGAATGCTGCCCAGGCTGGTGTCCAAAAGACAAACAACTATGCGACGGAGGCGACAGTGCAAGTGAATCGTGTAAGAAAAATGTATAAAATTTATAAATTCGACGAAGCACGAAAGACGAACGCACTTAGACAATTACATAATATTTTCATAGCAATAGACTAGATAAATGCGCATGCACATACATACATACATATGGTAAATGTATATATTATATATGTCTATAAATGTATGCGTGCGCGTGTGAGTTTGTGTTTCCACTCGACACACTGATTTTGTTTTGCGAAAATCGAGGTCAGAAATACAAAGCATGGAAAATTCGAATGCGCCCTTATCACATCATTAACAACAACGACTAATTGTGTGGTTATGTTTAACATGTGACATTACAACCGTTGCGTCTCATAGTTTTAACCTTTTTGTATTTAATAAGTTACTGTGCGACTAGCACAAGGTCATTATACATATCTGATGATCGCACAATTGTTTTTGCCAGAAGTCACGCCGCGTAATGATTAGAATAATGCGTACATTGCATGCAATGTCAAGTGCCGCTTATCAGTCGGCGGGTACTACTAGGTTTGTTAAAATAATTATCGACATTAAATCGTTCAGATATGCGGCATAACCAAATATATACATATGTATGTATATCAAACTTACACTACTCTTCTTCAAAGTAGTCCTCTCAAAATTTGTAATAAAAATTTTACAATGGTCGAAAACAGTGCATTTTGCACTATTCTCTAAACCGGTTAGTGTATATTCAAAGTGTCCACCTAGAACAACTTCATCTTGTATATGTATTCTTGTTTAGATTCAGAAGTCGACCCTATATAGCTATGTCCGTATATACGTCCGTCCGTTCGAACGTTTAGATCTCTGGGAGTATATTTTGTCAGCGAACGTGGATATTTATACTATGCTCTACAGACCTACGCTTATGAAGTATACAAAATGACCGTACCAATCAAACTAAGAGATAACTCCAGTACACATATTCCCCTCATTTATGTATATTTTCTATGAAATCTTATTTTTTATTTATGTTTTAACTGCCAATGTTTTAATTTCGATAAAGCATCCAACATATTTATATTCACATTGTGTACTAATATATGGTTCAAATTGAAACTAGGCAAAGCTGCAGGCATTGGATTGGGTACTTTATACTATAGTGGTTCAATCTCAATCTATATACACTTAATGTACATATACACTTACACAAAATGTTTAATTTTAACTCATTAATTTAATTCATTTAATTTTAAACGCAAATCAATTGTAAATTAGTTGAACAAACCTCGCAAGTACACATAACAGCTGTCATCGTGAGATGAGTTGTGAGTTTTTGTGTAGTACTTGATTCAAAAAGCCCGTCTATACGTAATGTATTAAACAATTATTAAATACATCACTTAAAAACTATTAAGTCTAGTTAAAGTCAGATATCTCGGATCGGAGCCAAGTAAAAACTTTAGAAAAGGTAAAGAATATCACCACCTTACTGTAATATTTGGACGAATGTTGGAATATTTTCAGATTTTAAGTCGAATGTTGTCAAAATCGGGCTCTTTAGAATATCTCACAATACTGACATGATGGAGTAATTTTGCGTACACTTTTTGATCAGTGTAAAAAACCGCCAAACGAGCGTGGGACATGCCTATTAATATTCCATAAGAAGCCACAATATTGAAATTTAAGTTGATATTGGGTGTATTACAAAAGTTTTCAATACAAAAAACCCACGAAAAATTGGTGGTGCGTTTGTATGTAATGTATATTTATCTTCCATAAGTATTGTGATATGGTATTATAAGTTTGAAAGTTTGTAACGCATTAAAGAAGTTATCGTAGATGCTATAAAGTATATAGATTCTTGATCAGCTCGTCAACACGAGTACATCTAGTCATGTCAGTCTGATAATTGCTGCGGAATTTTTTTTTTTTCGATAAATTTTTTAGACATCTGGCTGAATGTCATTATTTAAGCTTCTTTTGGTCCCAAGTAGGGTAGCAAGGGTATCACCCATATAAACCCACTGCCTACTTTTGTTATTTTCTATGAAAAACTTCTTTAGTTAAGTTAATAATAGCTTGAAATTCGATGTGGTGGCTTTCTTGGGATGGTCGCATTCCATACATACGTGTATACTAAAAGGGTTAAGTCAAGTTAGGTCATTGTCAGCTTGTCATTCAATATGATGGTTTCTTATGAGCGGCCACTGCACCCATTCACTTTTTGAAGTATCCCTCTTTGAGGTATCCCCCTCACAAACACATTATATTTGTCATTCAGAGTAGAGGAATGTAACAAACTCATTTTTGACAAAAAAAATATATTGGTTAGATTACGCCGTCTGACCCCTTGATAGAGGACACATAGAGACTAATATGATCATTAGTGAGGCCGATGATAGATGAGCTCATAAAGTTCTGTAGAATTTTTGCGTATTTGGCGAACGCTAATAGACTGTTAGGAGTCCTTCTGGTCGTCTATCCCAGTGACGCGAGACCAATGGTGTCCAAGGTATTTTAATCTTGATTTTACGATTGCTGGAAGGCTGCATATGAGGTATTCCAGAGATTCCATGACTCCCGGTTCCTTGCATTTCCTACAACCATGATGGCTATGTCTATGTCTACTCAATGTTAGACAATGCACTGTTAGAATTCCTACCAACAATCTGCTGTCTCTCCTCAGGAGTTGCAACAGGTAGTACGAGAGTTTTTGGTTGCGTTATTTGCACATTATCTTAGATATGGTGCAGCTGGAGGTGTTCCTCCACCTCTTTTCAGCTTTGGTCCAGGCGTTCTCTTCCAGTTTGCTATAAAGAGTCTGTAGAGAGTTTCGTACGCCTGTTTTTACTTCTCGCGGTAATCCGTCGCCTTATTTTGCTAGACTATCCGCCATTTCATTATCTCCATCTATTATCTCCATCTTTGAAATATTGGCTTGAAAGTTACTATGGGTACTTTTATAGCCAGAAATACCATAAGTTCAAAAATTATCCACTAGAAGCTATAGCTCCCATACAAAAGTATTTATTTTGTTGTGTCGAACATGTTAGAATTAAACAAATTATTTATGTTAATGTAAAAATTGTTTTTAATTGGCCAATTACATAAAAAAAGGTGAATTCAATTAATAATATGCATATTGTATAAATTGTATATCTGTTTCAGTAAATATTTAAGGACTCGTTAGCTAAACCGTCTAGCGTTTCTGCCTAACATTCCCTTTTTTAACAACCGCTCGATCCAAATTTCTGTAAATTTTACTTTAATTTTTTTCTAATAATTTCTTGCCCAACAAAATTATCCACAACTCTCTATGACATCTACAACCGTCAAAAAGGCGAAATTTATGCGAAACACTAATTATATTATAGTAAAAATCTGAGCATTCATTAAAAAATTAAAAAACTGAAGTAAAATCACCTTCGTTGCCGAGCAAAACAGACAGGTGTGAAGAGTATTAAAGCTTCGGTACTACCGGAGTTAACGTTTTTTTCTTCTTGTTTTGGTTCCTCACTGTTTCTTATGACCTGCCTTTAGTATACATACATGATCTTTTGTATGTGAGCATTATATTTGTTTTAATTTATCCAGAGTTAGTAGATGGTAAAGCAGGAATACAGTATATGTACATATTGAGAAATATTTTTGGATGTGTAATTAAATCTATATGGTAATTAATCGGTTTTTTTTTTTTTTAAATATTTTTTTCGCTAGCCATACAAATTGCATCGCCTGGATGAGGGACCCGCAACTACGGTGACACTGACGAAAGATCAAGCCACCAAGTACTACACACAAATGCAGACCATACGCCGCATTGAGACAGCTGCCGGTAATCTCTACAAAGAGAAGATTATTCGCGGATTTTGTCATTTGTATTCCGGTCAGGAAGCATGCGCCGTTGGTATGAAGGCTGCAATGCGTGATGTGGACAATATCATTTCGGCATATCGTGTGCACGGTTGGACCTATCTGATGGGAGTTTCGCCTCTGGGTGTGCTCGCTGAGCTGACAGGTTCGCAGAGCGGTTGTGCACGCGGTAAAGGTGGTTCCATGCATATGTACTCGCCGAATTTTTATGGCGGCAATGGCATTGTGGGTGCACAGGTACCTCTAGGTGCTGGTGTTGGCCTTGCGTGCAAGTACAAGGGCAATGGAGGCATGTGTCTGGCACTGTACGGTGACGGTGCAGCCAATCAGGGTCAGGTATTTGAGGCATACAATATGGCGTATCTGTGGAAACTGCCTGTAATCTTCGTATGTGAAAATAACAATTACGGTAGGTAGTGGCGACTGTTTAAGCTTGATGAGTGTTAAGATTTTAATGTATTATAAACTTTTAACACAGGCATGGGCACCAGTGCTGAGCGTGCATCCTCTAATACGGACTATTATACGCGCGGTGACGCATTGCCTGGCATATGGGTCGATGGCATGGATATCTTAGCGGTACGCAGCGCCACCGAGTTTGCCATTGATTATGTAAATAAGCATGGCCCGCTTGTAATGGAGACGAACACCTATCGCTATTCGGGTCACTCCATGTCCGATCCGGGCACAAGCTATCGTACACGTGAGGAAATTCAAGAAGTGCGCCAGAAGCGTGATCCCATTACTTCCTTCAAGGAACTTTGCATTGAATTGGGTCTGTTGACGGCAGATGAGACGAAGGTAAAAACTCGTACATAAATATTAGATGATTTTCATACTCGTACATAGTTTATTAATTTAGTCACGAAGTTTTTAGCAACGAGAAAGTGATGACTGATACTCAATACATTGTATAATCACTTCATTATCTCGAAAAAAAGCGTGTCGATCTAGCTATGTCCGCCTGTTCGTACGTGTTGTTATTACTTGCGCTAATATTAGGTTGTCGGGAAAATTCATTCGATTTTGACCAAGCCTCAAACCGACATATAAATTCAGTTTGTGCAAATGTATGTAACAGGCAGAAGGATACGGGGCGGACCCCATAAAGTATATATATTCTTGATCAAGTATATGTTTGAGCATAAAAAGTCGAGTCGATATATACATCTCAGTCTGTCCGTCATTCCGTGGGTTTGAGCAACGGGATCTTGGCAGCTATGAGAGATAGAGGCGTCAAGCTTAGATACACATACATTCATTTAAAATATTCCTTATAGGTTCAGATCAGACCAGTACTTGGACTAGCCTCATACAAACCTGCCCCCAATTTTTGTGTAGAAAATTTTTGTTTATGTTTTTAATTAAGCTAGAAACGCGAAATGGTGTATATTTTGTCAATTCTAATAAAATATACCGCATATATCCAGATCGGATCACTAAAATATATAAAACCGTACGAATCTATGCTTAAGCTTTGATAGGTAGAATATAGTAATTTGATTCTGCATGCATAGAAACGCGTACATTAGATGTCATCAGCAGTCAATATTTTTAGATTTAAGTTTTTGTATAGACAACTATCTTTACTATCCTAACTAAAGTTAAAAATCTTGGTATGTTACATACATATATAGTCTATATATATCTGACTATAAATTTCGTGTTAAACATCGGTTCTACCGAAGTTAAAGTTTTCAAATATGTAAAACCATGGGCTTTTTAGTTGTTATTTGGAAAAAACAGTTTTTACTTGTATTATTTTTTTTTTAATTTGCGTTTATTTATTGCAGGCTATCGATACCAAGGTACGCAAAGAAGTGGACGAAGCAACTGGCATAGCTAAGTCCGATGCTGAATTGGCGCTTAGTCATCTTTGGACCGATGTCTACTCGAATAATCTTGAACCGAAATTGCGTAATATCAGTGGTTATACTATCGATCATATTCAGGAGCGCAAGGGTGTCAATCATTAACGAACATAATCAGTGTTAATGTAGATGCAAAGGACGACAATGACGATGGAGGTCTTGTAAAGAAATTTAGTTCAGCGATTTAGTTTAAGGTTAAAGTCTTATCGAAACACAATGATCTTAGTGTTGTTGCTGTTGTTGTGTCATGTTTAGCCTCTTAGCTTTAATCTCTTAAAGATAACAAACACACACATACACACCATATGCCTATGCAATTCGGCCGTTTTTTTTTTGGTACTGCAATGTATTTTGAAAGGGAAGATAATGCAGTTGGATATTATTAATCTTATATTATGCTGGTATCATGTGCTACACGAAAAAGACTTTTAGTTTCAGACTTTATAGCACAAACACATAATTTCCTTAACGGGTGCGAGTGGATCAGAAATATAGTCATGCAAATTACCTTTTTTTTATAGTACGTATATGCGTAAAAAAAAAAATGGGGGGCAAACATTGCTTGAGTAGTTTAATTAATCGTAATTTCAATTTGTTGTTGGACTTAGTCCTTTTTGTATATTTTAACAAGTCGAATACTTTGCCGGATTTAAAGTTCGCGCCCAAAAACTATCAGCAATACCTTAAGAAGATTATGTGTTTGATTATTATTATAATTTTTTTTTTTGTATTTTGCTCCAATCAAACGCGTTCTTATCTCATAACATGCAATTAGTTCAAATTGAAGAAAAAAATAATTTGTAATATTGAAAAAAAAGACAAATAGAAAATAATAAAATAATCTATTCTCAACAGTAGAAAACAATGGAGTGAATGTCAAATACGAGCATATAGTACTACTTTTAATGAAGTTGAAATTCAAAAACATTCTAAAAGAAGAAGCTACCCTCAAAAAGTATGTTAAATATTATGTATTATTTAAACTGGCTATCTGACAGTGTTTCGATGAAAGGGATTATGAGCAAATTATGCAAATATCTCCAAAGAAATTTGAATATGCGAGCATGTATACTTAAATTTAACGTACTTTTTGGAGAATGCGTATTTTACATAACACTGCTGATATTTTTGGGTACAACTTATTGTACTATGCTTCACAATTCTCTCACACAATTGTTTAATCGTTTTATATAATTTTAAAAGTTTGGTAGACACATAAAAAAAAGGAACAAGAAAAAAAAAACTTTAATTTCGGTTGAGCCGAAGCTCTAATACCATTCACACGAAATTTTAAATAGTATTGTAGAACATAAAAATGGGGCTTTAAATAGGGGCTACCCCTATTGGGCGGTACGTGCCCACTAGTAGCTGTGTATGAAGCGATGTAGTAGTTGTGTAAGATGCCGCCATATCGAATTTCAAGTTGATATTGACGTTTTCCATGCAAATGCATAAAAGTGAGCTGTTTGTTTAAATGGGACAACCTCAAAAAGTGGGCGGGAGACGCACATTTGTATACGTATATAAAGCGGTTTTCCACTAAAATCCACCAAATCAAATTTCAACCTAATATTGATTTAAATGAACAATTTTTTCATAAAGAAAACAAAATTGCACGGTGGGTTTGTATGGGGCCACGCCCATTGGCCTATGTACTTTAAGCGGCTGTTTATAAAAAGGCACCATATCGCATTTCAATCTAATATTGACTTTAATAAAGAAGTTTGTCTTACAAAAACACAAAAGTGGGCAGTATGCTTGTATGGGGGCTACCCCAAAACATGGGCGGGCCACGCCCATTAGTCTATGTATGTTGAGCCGCTTACCATAAAAAGGCATCACATTGTATTTCAATCTAATATTGACTTTAATAAAGAAGTTTTCATACAAAAAGTCAAAAGTGGGCAGTAGGTTTGTATGGGGGCTACCCCAAATAGTGGGCGGGTCCCACCCATTAATGTATATGTCAATCATCCGTCCACTAAAAGTTCCCATATCAATTATTAAGTTGATATTGACTACAATAAAAATTTTTTTCATAAAAAAAGTCAAAAGTGGGAGGTGGGTTTGTATGAGGGCTACCCCAAAAAGTGCGCGTGGCGGGTCAATCTTGATACTCTATTAAATTGCAATACAAAGAAGTGTATGTGCAATTTTCAACTGGATAGCATAAAAATTGGTCCACAAAAAATGCGCAACATACAGACAGACAGACGGACGGACATGGCTAGATCGACTCGTCTCATTGAGCTGATCAAGAATATATATACTTTATGGGGTCTATGATGCCTCCTTTAATGCGTTACAAACTTTCAGACTGATAAAACCATTTCACACTATGTGTAAATGGTATAAAAAAATAACGGAATATGGATCCTATTAAATTAATATTTTCCACATTTTACCACATTTCAGGTTAAATTAGTGCAGTGTTCTTAGACATCGCATAAATAACTTCGAATTGATAGAGAAATTTACCAGTTAATTTCAAGTATGAATCTATTCAATAGAGAGATGTGATTATTAAATAGAAATAGAGGGTACAGGCTCCAAAACATTGCCGCATTCTCTAAAAATTAGTGCAGCTTATCAGGCAGAGCACTGAATTGTCATTCGATGAAGTCGATGTTTTGGACTGACTAAAAAAATTAAATATCCTAAGAAGAACCCTATATTGGATACTCTGGACAAATGGGTATATGAGAGAATTAGGGAGGCAGGTATATTAAATTGTTCAGAACGATTATCGATACACTATGAGGGACAAGAAGTACCAAAAACAATTGGGACAGGAATGAGTGACGCGTGATAGGTAGAAACTATGGTCAGAGCATAATAGATCTGCGAAGATCGCATTGGCTACTTCAAAGGGTACCTAAAAATAGCACACTAAGAAAACGCACATTCAAGTAACAATCCTTGCATATCATGCACGTTCACTTCTTCATTTTAACATTGTCCATTACAGTGGACAGCAGTCTACACAAGTGACGAAAGCTTAACTATACGTGGGTGCATGTCTAACAAGTTACCAATAGATGAAGTTAAAAAGGAATACTTGCTTTGATGGTTTTTTTAATGTACGGTATCTCAATGAGAAAAAAATATCTGTGAATACTTTTCTATGATCGCCATGCAAAAGTAATTACTTCCAGAATTTTTTTTGGAAACTAACACGATAATAGGGCTTTTCACCTTCGGCTTGATTCTTGTAAATCCTCGCGTGGTAGGTCAATTTGGCGTCCCCTGCGACTTTTAACCATTAAGTTAAGCCATTCACCCAACATAAACTAAATGGCAGATGATTACGTTCTCTCTCTTTTCTAGTCTTGTAAAAATAGATGCACCAACTATGTGTGTATGACGTGGAATTATATACAAACAAACTGTGTGTTTTACTGTGAATGGGAGCTGGTGATACAAAATCAAATTTTGTAAGGCACAAACTCAAAAAGAAAAATCTGTTTGGGAAAGGGAGTCATTCTGTCACATTCGATGAAACTCAGTCTGAATTAACTTCATAACTATAACGATTTCGGCTACAATAATTTACCCAATATTATACAAATAAGTTAAATTCGTTAGTCTCGAACTGCACGGACAAACAAAACAAGGTAGCCAAAACTCTAACACAAAAACTGTACGAAAAACTTATAAATTTTTTTTTTATGTGTAACAATGGAACCCGAAACAGTTTTACTCTGCAAAGAAAAGAGGAATTACGGCTATTCAATTTAAAAAACAGAAACAGAAAATGTTAAACAAAAAAGAAGTAAGATATACTATTAGCTCGTCTATATTATCTCCTGTACACGCCATTGTAGGCTTTGTTTTTTTGCTTTCTCCAAACTATATCAGAGTGGGTGCATCACGTGAACTACTTATACGCGCCATAACGAAATTTTTCGCTGATAAGTGGAATTGAGCCGTACCACTAAAAAGGTTTTCAAACGTACATTCAGAAAATGTTTCGTACAAAATCGAATCACCCCAGTCCGAAATAATGGGGATTTCAAACTACCCACCCCAAGAGGGTTTGGGGCACGTGGTGGATCTGTCGCCTCAAATTGTTTTATTCATTTTTGGCAAAAGTTATGAATCTTAGAAATATTTGACTTGTTTGAACTATTTACAAAATACACATTTTTTTGATACAATACTTTAAAAAGCTTAGATTTCAATTTGCTTCTGTAGCTAAACGGCTTAGTACAATCAATACTCAATACTGGTGTCAGGCGGACATGTCTATATCGACTCGTCTTCCGATGGTGATCAAGGTCAAGGTGTCAAAGGCTACTTCAACAGTTCAAATGTCTTATATCATCTCTATTTTAAATTGTTTCGACTCAGTATTTTATCATTTGTATATACTCTTTGTAATGTGCGTTACAACACTAACCAAGTTAACTAAGCGACTTCACTTCAATTCATTCTTTGGCCAAGGAAAGTCTCGTTAGCTCCTGTTCTGTCTCATCTCTCTAAACTAATTTGTAGCGCGCAAACGGGCCTTTTTCTCCATAGATTTCAACTTGTGAGTACTGGTTTCGTCGGTTTAAAAGTGATGATTTTGATACGGAGGACAAAGAACGTCCGGGCCAGCCCAAAACGTTTGAAGAATAAGATGTGGAAGCATTACTCGACGAAGATCCGTGTCCAACCCCTCAAGAATTGTCAGAATCATTGGCAGTTGACTTGTCAACAGTTGGCAAACGCCTCAAAGCCGTGTGAATGATTCGAAAGCAAGGAAAATTGGGTGCTGTGCGAATTGAAGCCAAGAGACGTCGAAAGGAGATTTTTCACTTGTGCGAATAGCTGTTTCAACGCCATAATCGGAAGAGTTTTTTGCATCGTATTGTTACTGGCGATGAAAAGTGGATTCATTACGACAATCCAAAGCGACAAAAATCATGGGGACCACCCGGCCAAGCATCAATATCGACGGCCAAGCCAAATATTGATGGTGCCAAGCTTATGCTCTGTATTTGGTGGGATCAGAAGGGTGTTGTGTACTATGAGTTGCTGCAACCTAACTAAACCATCACTGGTGAACGTTACCAACAAAAATTGATGCAATTGAGCCGAGCATTGAAGCAAAAACGGACGGATATGCCAAAAGACACAACAAGGTGGCTTTTGAACAAGACAACGCTAGATCCGGCAAGGAAACGTTAGAGGCGTTGTGAAGTGGGATGTGCTTTAAAATTAATTCCAACACCTCAATATATTATTTTACCAATGCTTTAGTTTGTGTAAGTTTTCTTTGAAAGAACTTTTCTCTCAAAGAACTTTACTCTCAGACAGACAAACAAAGAGACAGTCGGATATGGGTAGATCGACTCGCCTTGTCGTGCTGATCGCGAATAAATATACTCTATGGGATCTCCGATGCCTCCCTCGACGTTGTACATACAGATTGACAGTTTAACAAACACTATATACAGCCAAATTGTTTGTGCAGGGTATACAAATAATTGCTTAAATTGAAACATGTTCAATACACCAAAATGCAAAGTATTTTTATATGGGACCATCATAACGGTAATTTTGTTACGTATATATGATAAAAAGTAATAACTTTCAAACCAATACTTTAAAGATGAAGGGAAAGGGCACATGCAAACACACACATAGACAGACACTCTCAACGCATTTCATACGAGGTGTACTATATATATTTCAAATGGCTATATAAAAATGGCTTTATATTTTTTCAAAATATTCCCCTTGCTCATCAATACACTTTTGCATTCGTTCAAACCATTTGTCATAGCAGTTTTTCCATTCCTCTTGAGACACCTCCAAAACATGGTTTTTGAACGCTTCAACTGCATTATCAGTTCACGCACTGCATCGATGTTTTTGGAATCAACAACCGATTTTGGACGACCTTCACGGAATTCGTCAGCGACCGAACTACGACCACGATTGAATTCACTATACCAGCGATATACTACTGTGGTTTTTGGTGGTGCTTTATCGCCATACAAAGAACTGAGTTCATTGACACATTCTTTCCATTTCCAATTCCATTTCAAGGCGTACTACTGAGAACTTCATAAATCTGTCACACTATGTTTATTTTTACAAAAATCATTTTTGGCTTTCTACTTTTCGGAAAACTACTCAATAAACAGAAACAGAAAAATTAAAATTTTGCACAAAATTCATTTCATTTATTTTAGTTCAAACGAATCAAAATTATGCAAAACTTCTAAGAAACTTTGCCGTTTTTAAAATTTCAAAATTCAAGCTTACCTTCGAATGCACATTAAAAAACCACGTAATCGCAACCGCAACCGCAATCGCAACCAACATTATTGACGCCTCACTATGTTCAATACAAAATGTCAAAGATCTGTCGCCAGATTAGTGTGCCATACATACAATAAACCTTTGCAACTGGTGGCTGTGGCGCGTGGCTATGTCGGTGCGGTACAGGTAACAATGGATAAAGTAAGTAACATCAGAGAGAGAGAGAGAGAGAGAAAGAGAGAGAGAGAGAGAGTGTATTATGTGTACGAGCTATTGCTAATGTAATTGAGTGTACCATTGACAGGCCTTTAAATGCTACAATCTGGCAGAGGATCCACCAAGTAGTGTAAGTGTTTCACGTGATGAGGCATTGGAGATGTACAGGCAAATGCTAATTTGTCGGCGTTTGGAGACAGAAGCTGCCAATTTGTACAAAACGAAGGAAATACGCGGTTTTTGTCATCTCTATAACGGACAGGAAGCGGTGGCAGTGGGCATGAAAATTGGAATGCGCAGTATAGACTCTGTTATTACATCATATCGTTGTCATGCATGGACCTATCTTATGGGCGTATCGAACTATAAGTTGCTCACTGAACTGATGGGCTTTAGCACCGGTTGTTCACGCGGTAAAGGCGGTTCCATGCACATGTATTCCAAAAATTTTTACGGCGGCAATGGTATTGTCGGTGCACAGGTGCCGGTTGGCACTGGTATAAGCTTTGCGCACAAGTACCGCAAGGATGGTGGCGTCTGTTTCACATTGTATGGCGATGGCGCTGCCAACCAGGGACAGGTCTATGAATCATACAATATGTCCTGTTTGTGGCAGCTGCCTGTGGTGTTTGTGTGTGAGAATAATGTTTATGGTATGGGTACAAAAAAGGATCGCTCCTCATGTTGCACTGACTATTATACACGAGGTCATTACATACCTGGACTTTGGGTCGATGGCAATCAAGTGCTGGCTGTGCGCAGCGCCACTGAATACGCCATTGACTATTGTCTAAAGCATGGACCGATTATTTTGGAAATGGATACATATCGTTTAATGGGTCATTCCATGTCTGATCCAGGTACAAGTTATCGTTCGCGTGATGAGATACAAGCTGTGCGTCAGCATCGTGATCCTATTACGAATTTTCAGCTGCAAATAATTGATATGGGTCTGGCAAAGGAAGATGAACTTAAGGTAAGCTAAAAATGTTAAAAATGTTGCCTGCTCTAATCGTAAAATTCTTCGTCTCACATAGGAATTGCAAAAGAAGGCAAAGGCAGAAGTCGAGGCAGACGTAAAGAAAGCAAAGGCAGACAAAGAGGTTGGACTTAATGAATTAGCCGCCGATATATATGCCGTAAATTATGAGCCGAAAATACGTAATGTCACTGGCTATACGCTTTCCCATGATACTGTGACGAAATTTGAAGATGTAGCAATAAAACCAACTCCTGCTAACGAAATAAAGGATGTGCCGATCGGTGATGATGCGATGAGGGCAGGAGTAGCAAAAAAAGTTGATGCTAAGGCGGCTGAGGGTAAAAAGGCGAATGATAAGGCGAAGGAAAAACCAGCCACTTGAAAATCAGATAATAAGCCTGGTGCTCCTAAACCGAAAGACATGAAAAAAACATACATTTAATGATACTGTTAATTGATTTCGTTATCTTACATGTGCTGGTAGTGGTAACAGCTTGAATTCAAAATTTTTACTTAGCGCAAACTTTTTACAATTTAAAAATTCATTATTATTTTCGGAACCATTTTCGGTAATCATAAGTAGCATTACTCTTTTTATATTAATGTTAAAGAAACGACAATACAAATATTATTCAACGGGTATGGCAAGTTTATGCAGCTATAATACAGTATAATATGGTATGTATACTCTCAACCAGTATCAAAAGTAGAGTAGATATTTCCCGGCACGTCTGCCTGCCTCTCTGATGGTATGAATGCTAGGATCTCAGAAACTATTAAAGATAGAACCATCAAACCGTACATAAATGTATTTGTTTCTTATACTATACAAGGTTGTATTTTTATTTTGCCATGAAGTCTGTAACAGAGTCCAAAAATCATATATATTCTTGATCAGTCCAGTCGTCTTTCTGTGGTCGGAATTAACCAGCATTACTAAATCAGTATACTAAGCCCACTTTTAAAGGTAACCGCCATGCAAACCTACCGGTCACTTTTGGATGTTTGTACTAAAATATTTTTTATTACAGTCAACATGCTTGAAATGCACCATAAAGGCTTGTATGAACCTTGTATGAACCTATGCTTAACATTTATACTATAAATTGACGTGGTACGTGCATTGCACACGGAGGCCTACCGACCATTTTATATGGTATTTACAAGATACTCTATACCTAAAGTTAATTATCTGAACAATATATTTAAATGCGTCTATTTTCTATAGTGGTCCGATTTGAACCGATGCAAAGTGGTCTGAAAGCCACGAAAAATTGCCAAAATTCAAAATGTAATCAGATTAAGCGAAATGTGTTCATAATAAGGTTTTGAAGGTAGCTGAAAATTCAATAAGGCGGTTTGAATATGGCGAACTTCAAATTAAAACGCTTCTTAATTTGAGTTAACAAATCATTTCTTTGGGGTTTTTTCGGTCATTTTATCTAAATGTATGGCCAGAATTTCCAAATTAAATATGGTGGATTTAATATAAAATTTTAAAAGTTCGAATGAATCATTTTAATTTTCTGCTTCTTCTGTTTCTTCTATTTCAATTTCTTTTATAGAAAGCATATTACTGACTTCTTCTGGTAGTGACAATTACTTTCTATATTTATTTTTTGAAATTAAAGCCCAATACTGAGATCGATGAAAATTTTTGATGATGAAATGTTTAATTATTTCTGCTATGTCAAACAAACGAAAGACAGTGTTCCCAAAATAACATGAAATACTAAGATCAGATATTTGTTAGGTGAAAAATGCACATATTTTGATTTTTCTTTGGGGTTTTCTGACGGAGATGCAAAAGGTCACACTTTTTGTCTCCTGTTTTTGAGAATATAAAGTGTTTTCGGTATCATACGTTTTTGTTATCCGAGTACTCGATGAAAAACAGTTTTGATTGTTGTTTGACAATGTTTTTTTATATGAAGTTTTTTTGATATCAAAAATTTTCATCGATCTCAGTATGGAGCTTAGGTTAAAAACAATAACTATGGGATCTGATGTATCCATAACTCGGTAAAATAAATGCTTCATAGTTAAAAGACGACTACATTTTCTAGTATGGTCCTCTCTGTAATGCTTATAATGTTTATTTTTCGATTAGAGTTAAAATTTCAATTTTTTTTGTGGTGTACGCAGACTTTTTCGAGCAAGTGTATGTACGTATGTATACATATATAATTTATATGTATAGTTTAATAATAAACAGTAATAAATGTAAAATTCAGATACACAATCAATAAAAAAGAAAGAAAACAAAAGAAGTCTCTAACATAGCTGCTACAAATTGTATCAACAGTAATACTTACCTTGTGCTACTATATAAATAATCATAACTTTGTCTAAAAATAAAAATAGCAGCAAGTAGCAGCAGATTTGAAAATAGAAATATTCACGAGTAAAATGGTTTAAAAAATTGTAATTTGAACGGGGAACGGCGGGTAACGATGAATCGGAAAAAATGTCTTTATTCATTCACTAAAGAAAGTCTTACGAATAAACTTGTTTTTCATTTAAAAATGTTTAATTTAATGGACAATTTAATACTTAAAATAACTTTTAAAGATATTTAATGACTGAAAATATTGAAAGTCATACATTTTTAAATAAATAATCATCCATATTTGTTTTAGACTATTTTGAACTTTCAAATTTTCGTAAACCCGTTTTCTTTTCATAAGGACACTTAAAAATTTCATTTAACAGTACTATTACTAATTTAGAAAATATTAGCCTTAAATTTAAATTGAATCTTTAACCTTCAGTTTTGGCAATTTTATAAGACTTTAAGACCACTGTGCGATGTGGGATATTTTTGACTATAACTGACGTAGGATCCATACATAACAAATTTGGTTTTCTACAATAGTAAGTAAGTATTTATTGAACAACACTTGTACCAATTTTCTTTTTCGAACCCCAAAAATATTTCACAGTCAACCCACAATCTATTTTCATATTTTTGAACAGAATACTTTTTTGTTACAACAATACAATTAGAACAACAATAAAGAAATGCAGTATAGAGCCCTCATATGAAGTTAATGTGCTCTCTCTCTCTCTTTCGGTTTTTTCATATCCTTCATATACATTGTGAAAATGATATTGTCAGTTTATTTGATAGCTTGTCACACATTAAGGCCTGTTGTCGCATACAATAGAAACTGAAACTAAAACTGAATTCAGTACATTAGTAACTGAAACTGAAACTAAAACAGAATTTTAGAATTCTGTCGTCCGCAGCAACAGAAACTGAATTCAGTACATCAGCAACTGAAACTGAAAGAAGTACTTTTGACTTCTTTCTGTTACTGAATGACAGAAAATCAACTGTTTTGCTATTCACTATTTGCAAAACTCGACTAATTTGACTTAATGGACGTGACGCACTCAGTACATTATGGAATGTTGGGCAGCACGTTAGATAGTTGCGCTATCGAGTCCACAAATGTGTACTGAAACAAGTGTACAATTTATATTGTATGAGCTTTTATTAATTGGAGTCACCTTTTGTATGTATCGCAGTTGACCAATTTCAAAAGATTTATTCGTGTAATCAGTTGCATGACGAATCAGCGCAATTTACTTCGCATACAAAGTTTGTGATGATTTCGGTCAGCGTAAATGTGCTGACCGTGTAATGTAGATCGCATGAATATAGAACTGACTGCAAATTTGTACTTTGGGTGTGTAACTTTAATATCCAATTATATCTTTAATATCCAAGCTAAAGATAACAAATTGGCTATGGTTATTTTCAAATAAATTTTTTATACCCTGGCCTGGAGCGCCAAAGTTATACAGGGTGCGGTAGCTTAAATTCCTTGTATCAAACGTTTCATTGCCCATGCTCTTGAAGTGTGAGTCGTTGCTTCGTACTGTGTTTATTTACTGTCACTGGATTCTCATTTTCTTCTACTTCTTTAAAAAAAAAAAAAAAAAAAAAAACAAGAAAAAACGTTAACTTCGGTTGAACCGAAGCTCTAATACCACTCACACGAATGGTTTACGGGTTTAAATAGGGGGTGGTACACGCTCACTAGTAGATGTGTATGAAGCGATGTAGTAGATGTGTAAGAGGCCGCCATATCGAATTTCAAGTTGATATTGACATTTTATATACAAATGCAAAAAAGTGAACTGTGGGTTTATATGGGACTACCTCAAAAAGTGAGCGGGACACGCCCCTTTGTATATGTATATGAAGCGGTTGTCCATTAAAATCCACAAATTCAAATTGCAAGCTAATATTGATCTAAATGAAGGATTTTTTCATAAAAAACACAAAATTGCACGTTGGGTTTGTATGGGGGCTACCTCAAAAAGTGGGCGGGCCACGCCCAATTGTCTATGTATGTCTAGCGGCTGTCTTTTAAAAGGCACCATATCGCATTTCAACCTAATATTGACTTTAATAAAAAAGTTTTTCTTACATAAAATCAAAAGCGGACCATAGGTTTGTATGGGAGCTACCACAAATAGTGGGCGGGCCACGCCCGTTAGTCTATGTATGTTAAGCGGCTGACCATAAAAAGGCACCACATTACATTTCAACTTAATATTGACTTTAATAAAAAAGTTTTTCTTACAAAAAGTCAAAAGTGGGCAGTAGGTTTGTATGGGAGCTACCCCAAATAGTGGGCGTTGCAGGTCAATCTTGATACTCTATTAAACTATAATAAAAAGAAGTATATGTGCAAAATTTCAACTGGATAACATAAAAATTGGTCCCCAACAAATGCGCAACAACATACAGACGGACAGACAGACAGACCGACGGACATGGCTAGATCGATTCGTCTCGTCGAGCTGATCAAGAATATATGTATATACTTTATGGGGTCTACGATGGCTCCTTTAATGCGTTGCAAACTTTCAGACAAACTGATAATACCATTTCACACTATGTGTGAATGGTATAAAAACACGTTCCAATAATACCAGCTGACCAAATTGCCAACAATAGCGTGCTATTGTTGTTTCAACGCCTGATGCCGACAGATCTGGAAGCAAAATAAACTTTAGAATCACGCGCGCATTTCAAACAAAGTTACGCTGCCGCACCCTGTATTTGAAGATAATCAAACCGGTGATATTGTTCAGCGCCTTATTTTACGATTCGATATATTTAAGAAATAAATTCCAATTAAGAAAAGGGTACGTTCCATGCTTCATCTAGTACTACTCACAGAGTATAGATGCAAAATTGGGAGCATTGTCGAACACTTGTATGCTAGTTTAAATAAGAACTTTTTATACTGCCTGCCAATTTTTTTATTGCTTGCGTTCGATTCTGAGAGAAAAATTTTATCCGCACAGCACATAACATTTGATTCATTACCATAAATTTCTTGTCCCCTAAATATTTAGGACAATTTGTACATTTCGCTGTTGTGCGTTATCAAAATTTGACTAGTAAATAAAAGTCACCACATAACAAAATTCGACTGTGCACTCCGATGTCGCTGTGTAGCAAATCTCAGCGAACAATCAGAGCTCGATTCTCCAAAACGCTCTTCTTACAGATTCGATGCAGAGTTAGCCGCTGGATGCATTCCGTGCATGTTTCATCCAGCCAATCCAGACAATTTAGTAAAGAAATAGTTTTAAAAATCGGCTTAGTGTAGTTGCAGACCAAACTTTCTATCTCAAAATTGTCAAAAAACAAAAAAAGTTAAAGATGTAGTATATACTTTAGACGCCGAAATATGAATTTTTATTTGTAATTAACAAAAAAGAAAAAGAAAACAAAAATTTTGCGCCGAAAAACACCGTAATACCATAATAGAAATTTTGAATTTTAGACCGGTATGATAAGCCTCACTGAAATTTATACTTCGTAAAACGATGCTTATCAAATAATTACGTATCCCATTTCAAGCCTCATGGAACAGGTGGCTTGGCTCGCACTAAATTTCGCATACATTTAATCCTGACAGACGGCTTGGCTGCTTCAGTAGACATATTCCTGCATGCGTGGTACAAAATGGTTGATGTATTTTCACTCATGTTCATAACTTTGCAAAGTGGCGCCCGACTAGATTCATCAATGCTTTCATATTTAGGAATTACTAATGGTGTTGCCTTGTGAAGAGGGTATGTCCTTGCTCGTGGCTCACAAGCATCTGTACAGGCATTTGTAATAGCGTCGATTTTCTCATTCTTCATTTTCTCAATGGAATGGTTGCTGCTTACACTTAATCCACTTTTGTTGGACAGCCAATTTTTTGCTCTTGTCCAATTCCTGACCAGATTTGGGAGAAAACCTTCCTCGTCGCAGGCAGCTCTATTCTCACTGAGTTTTTGCTTTACTAACGTGTTATTCGTGATCAAATTGACCATTTTTTGTTTTCTTCCTAGTTTTTTCGGCTTATTGACTGTCGTCATGGAAGAGTTTGGCGACTCGCTTTTAACTTCATGCTGCCGCTCATCACTAGCATTGTTGACAGCGGCCGACCGTCGAGACCGGGAAACTGCAAGCGTTAGATTGATTTTTATGCGGCTTGTTTTTTTCGCTGCTTTTGTGGGGCAAAGCATAAGTTTCTCTGGCTGCTGCACTGTCGTCTCCGAACTATTCGGCGTAAACTGCGTAATTCTCGGCCTAGATCTAGGCAACCGAATTATACGCAAAGACGGTACCTTTTTTACCGTGAGAAATCTTTTTGGTTTCTCTTCCGCCGTATACATGCTGTTTCGCCTATAATTGCTTACCATCCTGGTCATTTGCCCGTCTAAAAGTCAAAGAAATCGAATTGTTACGCGTGTTACACGTGGAAAGGCGCACAAAAATGAGTTTTATTAAATTTGTACTACTTACACCGGAATGATCGCAACTCAATCGGCGCAACAAAGCTTCGTACCATTTTAAGAGCACGCCCGCACAGAACTTTATCAGCCATTTTTTTTTGTTTTTTTTTACTATTTTTACGTTTAAAAAATGTGATATAATACACGACTACGATGAAATTTATGATAGTTAAAAAAGCAAAGCTACTTAGGTAAAATTTTGGTTTTCTTTAAGTATAAGTGTTACTTTAATATACAAAAACTCACACGTTCTCCGAGTAAAAAAATCATCAAAATCAATCATCAAAGTGACATTTTCTCTTTTAATCATCCATCCATCATCCATTCAAGTCAAAAAGTGCTTCATCTCAAAAAAAAAAACAAACAACAACAACAACAAAAAGATGCCTCGATGGCATATGCACGTGCCTGACTATTCCAACGCATGATGCCGACTTACTTGGAAGGAAATAAAACTTTAAAACCGCGCCAGTCGATTGGTATTAGAGACGGGCACGTTACGGGAATCCCGTGACACACGATAATTTCTTCGGGATCGGGTGAGAACGGAAAACTTTTAAAATTTTCGGGATTTCTCGACAATCACGAAATTCCCGCCTGTTCCGAAATTTCGCTTAGGTCACGAAATTGCTCTCGGGAGTCAATAATTTAATATTATTTTAATTAAATGTGCATGTACATACACAATAACAAATAGAAGCTTGTGCGTCTACACAGTCACAAAAGAGTACTTTTATATGTGCATTTCCCTTCTATTTTTTGAGGTACCCCATACAAACCCACCATTTACTATTATGCATTTGTTTGTAAAACTTGGATCGATTCGTATGGATGGTCGCTTCACACACATATGCTAATGGGCGTGTACCGCTCAATTTTTGGAGTAGCCCCTAAACAAACCCAACCGATGTTTATGTTTTACAATCAATATTATGTCAAATTGCGTGTGAAATTTGGTTTAACCGAAGTAAACATTTTTTGTAATTTAAAGCTAATATTGATTTAAATAAACAAGTTTTTTCATAAGAAAACACAAAAATGGGAGGTGGGTTTGTATGGGGCCACCCCAAAAAGTGGGCCGGACACGCCCATTAATCTATGTATGTTAAGCGTCGGTCCATAGAAAGCCACCACATCGAATTTCAACCTAATATTGACTTTACTAAAGAAGCATTTCATACAAAACACAAAAATGAGCAGTAGTTTTGTATGGGGGCTACATCAAAAAGTGGGCGGGTTCCACCCATTAATGTACATATATGTGAAGCGTCTGTCCATTAGATGCTACCATATCAACTATTAAGTTGATATTGACTACAATAAAAAAGTTTTTCATCCAAAGTTTTGCCCCAAAAAGTGAGCGTGGCGAATCAATCTTTATAAACTTTTGAACTGTAATAAAAAAAGTGTATGTGCCAAATTTCAACTGGATACCATAAAAGTTGGTCCCTAAAAAAGCGCAACAACATACAGACGGACTGACGGACAGACAGACGAACATAGCTAGATCGACTCGTATCGTCGAGCTGAGCAGGAATATATATATACTTTATGGGGTCTACGATGCCTCCTTTAATGCGTTACAAACTTTTCAGACAAACTAACAATGCTATTTCACACTATGTGTGAATGGTATATAAATACCAGAGTGCCGCGTGTCGCGTAGGATTCTTTTATCGAACGTCTCAGAACCATTGTTCCCGTTAAAGGCAGCCATATCAATAATTTAAAGTAAAATCAAAAAATTTGTTTGTATTCCAATATTTCTTACTTAAGTTCAATGAAATTTTTAAAAAGGTTAGAAAAGAGCGTCCTAAAAGTTGTAGTTCATTCGTGCCACATTTTACAGGAGTTATATGCTGCGTTAACTGTGATAAGTAAGTATTGATTATAATATGTAGCATCCATAAAAAATTTGGCGTCCCTAGTTTGGAAAATAAAGAACTTCTTTATTTAATGTTCTCTATGTGGATCTCGACTTGTTGAGTTGATCAAGAATACATTCGAGTAAATACATACTATGTACAAGGTGGATCTAAAAAGAACCGAACTTTTACTTTAAATCATAGAACAGTTAGCGCCATCTATGAAATGTTGGCTATGTTAGAAAGGTACATTTTTCTTCTAGTTTACACATGGTTTAAACGATTTTAAATCGGTCGTGATGATTTAAAAGATGATCCAAGACCTGAACGACCCGAAGCATCTAATCCTGCTGAGTTAGTGGAAAAATTAAGTAAAATAATCGCTATCGCGATGTAAATTTCACTGTGAGAATGCTGGTAGAAGAATCAAATTCATCTTACTGTACAATCAATTAAGTATTAAGTGAAGATTTGAGTAAAAGAAAGGTGTGTGCACGTTTTGTTCCACAACAGTTAAATGATGATCAAAAAATATCTCGTGTAGTCAATGAATTTTTGATGTAAAAACAACATCGCTGAATTACCGTTTTTGTAAAACTGCCGTACGCACGGTCCGCTCCCGAGAAACGATCCATAGCGACTAAATTCTCGATTGACATACCCCACGCGCCCCTCGGAAAAGTTGCGTTCACGCAATCAGCAAATCAAATGTGAACTTTCTTTTGAGACACCACCCAGTATTTTGAATAAATATTAGCTTTGAAACATAATACCATGTTTCTATTATTTTATAACTAAAAAGTTCGCTTATTTTTAGATCATACCGTGTATATACAATAGTACTTCGTAGGGCCTTCGATGCATCATTCAATTAAACTTACCGACAAACTGTTTGTTTTTCGTTTTTATTGTTGTTGTTTTACTATTTAGTAAAACTTTTAAGGCTACCCTTGTATGTATGTGCTCTGTTAGTATCTGATGCATTCGTAAGTGATGTTTGTTCGATCGCTATTTGTCGTCTGGCATTTCTTCTCGCCAGACATGACAATTATTCTTGAACAACTTTAACACAAAGTTCGTTCGGTCTCTCATCTGAACATGCTCATCAGATCAGAATTGTGATCACCGTGCTACTTTGAATATACGCCCGGAGGCAGTTGCTCGACGTCGCTCTTACGTTGCTGATCAATGCTCGCTCGTGCCGCGCCTCGGCATGCATGAATTTTGCGACTTGTTCTATTCTGTTCTGTTCTGTTCTGTTCTGTTGTGTTGTGTTGTATTGTGTTGTGTTTGGTTTGCAAAGTGTCGTGTGCGTCTCGTCGAATTAGAATTAGAATTAGAATTTGTGTGAAATGCTGCATGAATTAGATAAAATTTAAAAAACAAATCAAGTGCAGAGAATGAAGAATTTGTAGTCAAATGTCAAATGTGATTTTGCAGTATAACATTCTAAAAGAAAAAAAAGAAAAAAATTAAATAAAAAAATAATAATAATAATAAAATAATAGTAAAGTATTTACACAAATAATAAAATTGTTAAAAAATAGACTTGAAGTGTGCTAAAAAATGCTTTAAAAAAAAAAAAAAAAATCCAATTTGTATCTGAAAATGTATCTTTTTTTTGCTGTTTTTTTTTTTGTTTTTTTGTGATGCTCTATGAAATTTAAAAAAAGATCAAATCTTAAGAATTGTGCTGTATGTATTTGGCACGAAATGGTTTGTGTTTTTATTTTCAAGGTATTTTTCGACTATATTTGAATTTATTTTTAAATAATTTTAATATAATTCTTTTCCGAAATATGAAAATGCACAAAATTTTTAATGTTATATTTTAAAATATTATTTCTTTTATTTTATTTAATTTTTGGTTTGTGTGAATTACCGGATTCAGCTACAATCGAACCGCTTTTGACTTGTAGCCAAAGTGTGAAACATTTTAGAAAGTCTTTTGGCGCCAGATTTTTGTACAATGTAAGTGCTTATTTAAATACTCTATAAAGAAATCTGGCTACTAAGTTTACCAAATTGACAGATGATTTAGCAGAATTTTTCATTTATCTCAACAACTAAATTTTGTAACAAACCATATAGTAAACGATTAAATCTTGCAAGCTACACGACTTCTAGTTTTAAAAAAAAAATTTTTTTTTTTCTTTCTTTTATTTTATTTTATTTACAATCTATCTGGGTATAATAAGTAAATTTTATGAGCGAGGATAATTACATGTACATATTTGTACATGTTGGCATATGAACTACCACTCTTTAGGTGGCCTAAAGGGAAGTTCGAGTGAATGATGTCTTTTCAAACGACGACGGTGCTGGCTATTGTCGAGCAGGTTTACGGCCAAAGGGTAACGGTGTCGAGCAAGTCTGTCTTGGTGCTTCTGGCTGAATCTTTTCACTTCGTCAGTGGACACTTGGAATGCCAAGTTCCTTATGGATCACCTGATTCTTAACGTAATATGGTGCTTTGTCCAATCTTCGAAATATAATGTTTTGAAATCGTTGTAGTATTTCAATGTTGTATGTTGAGGCTGTGCCCCACAGCTGAATTCCATAAGTCCATATGGGTTTGAGTAAGGCCTTATAGAGCAGGACTTTATCTCTCAGATTCAGTTGAGTTCTGTAGCCGAGCAACCAGTTCATCTGGCGGAGTTGCAGACAAAGCTGTTTTCTTTTAGATTTGATGTGCCCTGACCAGGTTAGTCTCCTGTCGAAGGGTTAAGCCAAGATATTTGTGGTGCCATTCATGCTGACCTCTGGGCAAGTTTTTGAACTGGTAGCAAATGTAATGTACGCAGACTTGCCTTCATTGACGACGATGTTCCATCTTTGTAGCCACGGTTCCATACTTGTAAGTTGCGATTGCAAGATTGCTGCCGCTGCTGCATGAACCGTCGAAGTGGCTAGAAACGCTAAGTCATCTGCGTATGTGTCGATTACGAGGTCTTCGCTTTCAATATCGCTGGAATATCTGCAGTGTAAAGAGTATAAAGATTTTTTAGGGTGACTTTTTATTTTTCTCGAAAAATATTTTTTTATTCATCAATATCTAAGGGCATACTTCACCCTTAGATAAAATACACTTGTGCCAGCGCTTTTTCCAGTCCTCGAAGCACTTCTGATATTCGCTTTTTGGTATGATCTTGAGCTCTTCCAATGATGCGATCTTTATGCCCTCAATTGTAGCAAAACGCTGTACTTTCAATAGTATATCAGTTTTAGGCACAGGAAAAACTCGCAAGGGACCAAGTCCTGTGAATACGATGGCTGCGGCCATTTTGAAACATTTTGTTACCTGATTTTACTGAGTCTATAATACATCAATTTATCAATATACATTAAATTTATCAAAATTTATCTAGCAAACATTATTTGTCTTCTTTCTTAAATTGTTTATACTCTTCGCATGAGAGTTAGAGCGTGAATAGTATTTTAATTGAGTCACTCTCTCAATTTACTAAAAAATTACAACACAAAAGTCAACGTGAGTAACGACATAGAAATAAACAACAGACGAAAATGTGTTCTTTTGGTTCTTTGGCGCCGCTGCATACACACAATGAAGAAGAGGAATTTGATTTGTCGATTATCTATCTATTTGCATCTTTGTATGCATATGAAATTTTGGCCCATGGTTGTATAATGTAATAATGTAGCGTATTCCGCATAGTTGCTCTCTTTGTTTTTGTTCCTTTTGATTCCTTTGTTTTCGGTTGGTAGAATATATAATAAATTTATTCTCTATTACTGTCGTGCTCTAAGAAGCGATTCACATTATAAAGCATGTTGGTCGAGCTGCTCGACGTTAGGCTCGAAACTGTTGTGGGCGCACTTACCAACAGGCGAGTGTGTTTTTTGGATAGTGTTTTTGTTGGTAAAATTTTAAAAGAAGACCAATAAATAAATATGTATTCAAAACAAAAAAGCCAAATCGTTTTCGTCCCAGTAGAGAAACAGTAAAATTCGAAAGTAAAAAGAGCGGGCATACAAAGCGCAATGGTACATGTTCACTTATTGCCGCTCTCTTTCTGGGCAGCCTTGATTGAGAGGCGAAAGGGTTTTCCGCAGAACTACTGTACTTTTGTTATTCTTATTACTGGATGCTTTTAAGACGAATGATCGAATTTCGAACACTGAAAGAACTCTAGTAGGCATAATAAGGCTATTTATTCCGCATATGCGCACTTTTCAATGCCGGATAGCCTGAAAATAGCTTTGTGTCTATGTTTCAGATCGAACTAAGCAACGTTTCAAAAAATTAAAAAAGTTAAAGTAAAACACCAGCGTTTCGAAGCAAAAACAGCAAGTGTGAAGAGTATTAAAAAAATTCGATTCCACCGAAGATAATGTTTTTTCTTGTCTTTGTTTTATTTTCATTTTGACATTTTATACTGACACTGTAAAATTTTCTACTTGAACGATATATTCACACTCTCAGTGTTTCCGGTACATTTACATACGAGAATATACAATTTTTAAATCAAGACACAGCTCATATGAACACGAACGTTACGTTTTTAAAAACTGTAGGTGACGCTTTAATAGCGAGCACTCTACAGTGTTATACAAAAATTGCGTTAGTGAAATAATTAAGAATATATTTGAGAAGTTAAAACAGGCTTGTACATATGTATTTTTCTAAATGATTGTCCAATTTTGATGGAATACATATTTGAGTTGAGGATTTCAATGAAACCTTACTTTGACACAGACCGGTCAAACTAAGTTTCCCAAAAAGTTTTACTAAGCTTAAAAAAAAAAAACTTCATATCAGATATTTGAAGTGAAACAAATATAATGAAATTATGACTGTAAGCTGGGAAAAGCATTTACCTTTCCAATGTACTAAGTTGCATTTAGATGGCACTACCAGAAAATGTTCTATTCAATAAGTTATATTTACTCTGGACGGCACTTTGTACAGTGCGCATTTTTTATTGTGCTAAGTGAAGTTTTTAATTTGAATAATTTGCATAAAAGTCAAACATTCATAATACGTTTGTTTTATATAAATTTGGGGCCTTACACCGCACCAGATAGTAACTTTTGATAAAGTTAAAGGTACCTCATGATTTAGTTGAAGATTTTTAGTGCTCCACTAACGAAACATTCCGTTTATTAAGTCTTCTTTCTATACAGCGTAAAATATGCCTCGTCGTTCAAGGTTACATGACTCTAAACTAGAGACGGACGCGTGACGGCCCAACACGTGCTCGACGTTGTAATTGACAAACACGCACTGGCACGCATGGTTATATTTGGGCATAGGCATAACTCATCACGAGTACGAAGTTAGTGACTATGGACACGCACGCGCAGACACGAAAATATGAAAAACAAAAATTTATAATTCGCCAACATTGGGTAAAAGCGTGTACTATGTTTATAGAAATTTAACTGACAGAATAGCGTATATACAATATATTTTTGATCAGTATCAAAAGTACTAATGTCGATGTAATCACGTCTATCGATCCGCATGACAATCTTAGTTATAAACAAACTTTAAAATGGAATAAGAAAACAAGAAAAAACGTTCACACTAAATTTTAAATAGTATTGTAAAACATAAAAGTAGAGCTTTAAATAGGGTGTACTCCAAAAAGTGGGCGGTACACGCCCCATAGTAGATGTGTATATGGCGACCATTTATAAGATGCCTCCATATTGAATTTCAAGTTTATATTGACGTTCTCCATACAAATGCATAAAAAAGAGCTGTGGGTTTATATAGAACTACCTCAAAAAGAGGGCGGGTTCACGCCCATTTGTTTATGTATATGAAGCGTTTGTCCACAAAAATCCACCAAATGACATTTCAAACTAATATTGATTTAAATTAAAAATTTTTTCATAAAAAAACATAAAAAATTGCACGTTGGGTTTGTATGGGGGGCAGTCCAAAAAGTGAGCGGGCCACATCACTTAGTCTATGTACGGTAAGCAGCTGATCATAAAAAGGCACCACATTGCATTTCAACCTAATATTAACTTTAATAAAGAAGTTTTCATAGAAAAAGTCAAAAGTGTGCCGTAGGTTTGTATGGGGGCTACCCCAACCAGTTGGCGGGTCCCACCACATTAATGTATATATCAAGCATCTAACCACTAAAAGTTTCCATTTCAATTATTAAGTTCATATTGATTACAATAAAAAAGTTTTTCATACATTAAGTCAAAAGTGTGCGATGGGTTTGTATGGGAGCTACCCCAAAAAGTGGGCGTGGCGGCACTCTATTAAACTGCAATAAAAAGCAGACATGGCTAGATCGACTTACCTCGTCGAGCCAATCAAGAATATATATACCTAATGAGGTCTACGATGTCTCCTTTAATGCGATACAAACTATCAGACAAACAGATAATACCATTTTAAACTATTTGTGAATGGTATAAAAAGATAAACAAGTTGAAAAACTGGTATTTTTTCACCCAAGAATGAAAATGGTGGTGAAAGGTTATGTGGACCAAGTTTCTTTATTCCATCGTTTGGAAAATTTCTTTTTGGGAAATTTCACCCTGGGCAACGCCGGAAATAACTATTAGTGTGACACAAACAAATTTGTTTGTATTAAACTAGAAAGAAATTGTTTTTAAAACCGGCTTTTACAATCACTACCTTAAAAGTTTCTTTCCTTTGAATTTTTAAATACAAAAAAACTTGTATTTAAATATATACAACGAAATTTAAATCAGTGTACATAAAAATGCTTGACCTGACTTACTGATTCATTCATCAACGCATCAAGCCATAGACGAAACCGACAAAACTTAAGGTGTAAGGCGGGGAAATAAGGAGCGGAAAAGAAGTTATACAATTAAATTATTATATAATCAATAATATAACAAAGTCCTGCAACGGTTTTGGCATTACAAAACTGAGAAGTTATTTTGGTAGATATTAAGAAATAATCCATGAAAAAAATCTGAGATCATGGTATACTTGTATTTTATTTTAATTTATTTATGTTTTTACTTAAACCAGCGCCCAGAGAAAAGAAAAGCCAGAAAAGTTTTCAAATTCCACGTCCAACGCTATCCAATTCGTTTCGATCGAATGAAAATTGACTGAGTTACAGCTGATGAAAGTTAAAGGTTTTATGGAATTTATATAGTCAAAAGAAAATTCACATTTGATTTGCTGATTGCGTGAACGCAACTATGCCTAGGGGCGCGGGGGGTATGTCAATCGGTAACCTAGCTTTTGGGAATTTTGTCGCTATGGAGCGTTTCTCGGGAGCGTACCGTGCGAGGTGTGTACGTGAGTTTTAAAAAAACGGTAATTCAGCGACTGTAGCGCGTAGAAAAATCTGAAGTATTCGACATGATCGTCATTTAAATGATGTTCCAAGCTCTCGACTCATTGGAAAATGGGTCGAGAAGTTTGAAGAGACCGGTTCAACGCTGGAAAAATCAAAATCCGGGCATCCAAGGTCTTCGAGAACGTTCGAAAACGTAGACAGTGTTACTCAGTCTGTTCGTAACAACCCGGACATTTCGATTCGGATTTCGATGCTTTTGCCTTAAACGTGCATAGATCATAATTGTTCTTCATTTTACACAACGATTTAAAGCTGCACCCCTACACAATTCAGTTGGTGCAAGAATTAAAGCCTCAGGATGCTGGGCAGACGTTTACCAACATCTTGTTTTCGGATGAAGCTCATTTCCATCTTAATGGACATGTAAACAAGCAAAATTGCCGCTACTGGAGTGCAACCAATCCAAAACACAAACATCAGAAACCCCTACATTCACCTAAAGTGACCGACCGTATGGGCTGCGATGTCGGCGCGACGAATTATCGGGCCTTACTTTTTTGAAGATGAAAGGGGACGCACAGTTACAGTGAATTCAGAGCGTTACGGAGCAACTTTACACACGTCCAACAGGTCTCTACCCGAGTTCATGAAATTTTTCCTGGCAAATTGATCTCCAGGAGAGTTGATATACAAGTAACATTTTGTCTTCTTTCGAAATCAGCTAAGTTCACGCTAATCGTTTGACAGATTACAAAATGATGCACGTTTTAATAACAGCAGTTTTTGTAGTAAGAACAACTATTAAATTTGGCTTTAAACTCGGTAAAAAATTTGCTGAGACTTACGAATTGTTAAAAAAAGTTTATGATGATTATTGTATGAGTCGTACTCAAGTTTACACGTGGTTTACCCGATTTAATAACGATTGTGATGATTTAAATAATGATCCAAGACCTGCACGACCCGAAGCATCTAATCGTGTTTAGATAGTGGAAAAAGTAAGTGAAATAATTGCTATCGATGCATTTTTCACTGTGAGAATGCTGGCAGAAGAATTAAATGCATCTTGCTGTACAATCTATTAAGTATTAAGTGAAGATTTGAGTAAAAGAAAGGTGTGTGCACGTATTGTTACACATTAGTTAACTGATGATCAAAAAATCGCTCGTGTAGAGCATTGCAAAGACATTATTCTAACAGTTGAAAACGATTCACATTTTCTTGATTCGATCGTCAATCGATCAAGAAACATGGTGTTTTAAATATGATCCTGAAACTAAGCGATAATCTACAGAATAGCAGTCAAAAGACGAACCTAAAAAATTGCGTTTTCAGTAGTCAAGTATCAAGACAATGTTGATAACTTTCTATGATTGCAAGGATATTGTTCACAAGGAATTTGTTCCAGAAGTTCAATATGTCAATGGAGAATATTATTTTCAAATTTTATATCGTTTACGTGTTAGGTCCGAATATTCCAAAGGAAAGCAGGTGTTTTTATAGCATGGTAATGCACCACCTCACAAGACCAAAAAATTCAGTGAAGTTTTGATGAAAAAACAGACTTGACTCATCGAACACTCTCCGTATTCGTCGGATCTATCACCGTGCGATTATTATCTCTGCCCAAAAATGAAAGCTGCAATGAAAGGAGCTTTTTACTATGACATTCCAGCCATACAAGCAGCCGTAACACAGGTGCTAAAGACCATTCCAAAAAGCGAGTTTTAAAGTCTATGAATAAATTGGTTGAGCGTTCCAAACGTTGTATTGTACTAAAAAGTTCGCTTATTTTTGGATCAACCGTGTACATCTGGGTGTCTTAAAAATTGCTCCTTTAATAAGTTACAAACATACTGACAAACTGATAATACCATTTCACACAATGTGTAAGTGGTGTGAAAATGTGTAATACAAACAACAAACAATAACAATAAATGTGAATAATGTGAAATAATAAATTAATAATAAATATGAATAATTAGATTTAAATAATTTAAATAAAAAAAAAAACGTGAGCCTGTTTACTCTGTGAAGTTTTTTACTTTACACATAAAACACACTTCGAAAGTAAACAAATTTCTACGGAAAGAGACCGCTTATCTCAATCAAAATGAAAAAAAAAAAAAAATAAAAATAAAAATTGATTAATTTGAGCAAAAATATTACAGGTTAAAAATGTTAATTAATTGTATAATTCGCATTCCTCAAAAAACGTAAAATCACTTATTTATTTATTACTGAATAAATGTTTATTCTTTTAATTTAATTAAACCAAAATCAGCTGAATATTATGTGTGACATGATGTATAAGGAACGAGTACATTTTTGTTAAAATTTTGTTCCGTAATGCAAACTTTTAATATGCCTGACTTTTTGCACAAAAATTTTGTGAAATTTCATTATAAAGTTTTTATCAAGTAGAAATAAAGGTATGCTCAAAAAAATTTTATCAATATCACTAAAGAGAAACATTTTTGTAAAATATTTGACGTTTATTATTTGCGCAAATTAATACGAAACGTTTGCGGTTTATTTCCTTCTTCTTACTAATTAGAACGCCAGTAAATTAGTCGTATCTAACAGTTGAAAGTGCGTCTGAAAGTCTATGAGCTAATATACCTATATTAAACTTCCGTTTCCCTTACTACTTAAGAAAACATGTGAATGAACGATGTGAACGAACTAGTTCATTTTGAATCGGAATGGGAATTAACTTATACACAAAAAAGAACGAAATTTACCCAGCAACTGGAGGCCACCACGTCAAGTTTGCATATTTGCATAAACTTTGTCCTCCACACCAAAAAAGGAACAGGATCAATATTAAATTCATATCCACATTGAACTGTTTTGACATCTCTTTTTATATCTAAAAAAAAACAAAATAAAAATGCAGATTTGAGTACGTTGAGAACTGTCGACGCGAAAGTGCGAAATCCGCGGTGTCATCCGTTATCTCGTTTGGAAGGGAAAACCTCCGTTTGAGATTTATAATGAGGTGAAAACTTCATATGGTGATAGAGCTATGAATTGTACGAGTGTGTACAAGTAGTGTCGCGAGTTTTAAAACGCTCGTACGTCTGTGCATGATGATCAGAGAAGCGGAAGACCTTCAATTGTGACTGACGAAATTATAGAAAAAATCGAAAATGCGCTCCGTGACGATCGCAGATTGACTGTGTATGAACTTTCTGCGATGTTTCCGCAAATCTCCAGATCTCTACTACACGAAACAATCACAGAAACCCTCGGATATCGCAAACTGTCCACGAGGTGGGTCCTAAGGGGTTAACGGGAAACTACTTCGAGTAAGGCATCAAAAAATTGATACCCCGCTTCACCATCTGCATAGAGAAGAATGGTGACTATGTCGTCAAATAGCTTACATTATGTACTAAAGTACAAGGTGTCTCAAAATAAAAGTTCACATTAAAAAAATCGATTAAAAAAAAAAAGCAAGTAGTTTATTGAAAAAATGTTTATTACATATTAAAATATGTACACACTTTGGGAATTTATTTCTTAAAAATAATATTGTCCAAATGTAAACCGTTGCGTTCTCGGCATTCATTTAATCGAACACTAAAATTTACTATGACGGCTCGGCAGGTATTCTTCGTGATGGCTGCCATTTCGTGACGGAATGTAGGGGTTAAGGATGTTTGTGTTTTGGATTGGTTGCACTCCAGTAGCGGCAATTTTGTTTGTTTACATGTCCATTAAGATGGAAATGAGCTTCATCCGAAAACAAGATGTTGGTTAACGTTGGAAGGCGCTCAATCATCTGGTTTATGAATTCAAGCCTCTGCCCAGCATCCTGAGGCTTTAATTTTTGCACCAACTGAATTTTGTAGGGGTGCAGCTTTAAATCGTTGTGTAAAATGCGGAACAATTATGATCTATGCACGTTTAAGGCAACAGCACGCTTCCGAATCGAAATGTCCGGGTTGTCACGAACAGACTGAGTAACACTGTCTACGTTTTCGTACGTTCTCGAAGACCTTGGATGCCCGGATTTTGATTTTTCCAGCGTTGAACCGGTCTCTTCAAACTTCTTGACCCATTTTCCAAAGAGTCGAGGGCTTGGCGCAACATTTAAATGACGAACATGTCGAATACTGCAGAATTTTCTACGCGCTACAGTCGCTGAATTACCGTTTTTGTTAAACTCACATACGCACAACGCAAGGTCCGCTCCCGAGAAACGCTCCATAGCGACTAAATTCCCAAAAGTTAGTCTACCGATTGACATACCTCCCGCGCCCCTGGGAATAGTTGCGTTCACGCATTCAGCAAATCAAATTTGAACTTTCTTTTGAGACACCCAGTATCACGTAATTTTTGTGTTTCAATAAACAATTTTAAAACCTACAAAAATACAGTACACTTACTTTCTGGATATGCCACATAAAATATTTCTAGAAATATTGGTAGATGCTCCAAATAAACCGAACACAGCAATGCCCATATGTCCAGCCGTCCGTACGTCTGAATATATGAGATAACAGGTCTCAGGAATTATAAGAGCTAGAGACTTTAAACTATGACATTTAGAATCTCTCTGATCTTAACAGGCAGAAGAAAGCGTGTTAGACCCCATAATTTAGCTGTGCCCATCTGCCGTCCGTACGTCTGAATGTATAACAGATCTCAGGAATTATAAGTGCTAGAGACTTTAAACTCTGACATTTAGAATCTCTCTGACCTTAACAGTCAGAAGAAGGCGTGGTAGACCCTATAATTTAGCTATGCCCGTCTGTCCCGTCGTCCGTACGTCTGAATATATGAGATAACAGATCTCAGGAATTATAAGTGCTAGAGACTTTAAACTCTAACTTTAAACCACAACGCCCACCACACTCATAATACGGCCATTGATCCATATTTGCACAGTTTTCATAGTCAGAATCTATTGTTATCTATTTCTTATGCCCTGTACAGACGATATGTGACATAGATTCGAAATTTCAATAAATTTTCGTTGAGTTTGCTGTCACTTCTAATCGAAATTTATAGTTTGTGATCGTATGTTCGTCGGAACAGGGCATTAACATCTATTTCAGTGCTTAAAATGAAAATGTTGTCAAATATTATTCACTATTTGTAATTTAAGCACGTAAGTGCAATTCATAAATTAGCTGATGTTCATTTACTCGTAAAATGTACCAAAAATAGAGCTCATTCAAATATCACTAGCACCTAATCGATTTGTCTTTTCAATGAATTTGTAATTGAATTGCGGGTAGAGATGAAAAATCAAAGTAAAATAAAATTATATAAAATGAGTAAAAATTCAATTCATTAAAATGCATGCAAGCTACTATCGTATATACGTGTGTATAGGGTTATCCATTTTGTGGTGTCAAGCATAACTGTCATTCCAAGCGTAATTTTATTAGTTTATTATCTCACATATAAGACAACTACCGAATAGTAAAAACGTATAAGAATTTCTCCAAAAATCTTTGTACTATGTATATATATATATATATATGTATATATATATACATAGTAAGGGTACATACTTTCTTCATCTGTGACATGTAGTATGTATATACATATATGACCATGCAATATATACATACTCGTATGTATGTATGTATGTATGTATGTATGTATGTATGTATGTATGTATGTATGTATGTATGTATGTATGTATGTATGTATGTATGTATGTATATAAGAGTTTTGCTATCAATTTTGAAATATACAAGTATCTACAATATAATGTATACATATGTACGTATATATACACATATGTACGTATACATATGCATGTATTTACATACTTACGCACATAAACCGAGCAAAAGCCATTATTCGGTAATTATTCGTCAAGAAATGCATTAAAAATTTTTATTTGCTGTTGAAAATGTATACAATAGCGATAAATGTTTTTCTTCCAAAATCTCCCAGCCTCATCGGATACCTCCTCTTCGTTTTCGCATCACCTTGCTCCGCCCACAACTTATGCAGCGTTAAATTGTTTATAGTAGGTACTAATAAACATTTTGTATCTAAATGTTTACAACAATTGTTTTGTGCTTGTTAATGTTTTGCACTAGCATATAATAACAATAATAATAATTAATTTGTTTAACGAAAAGCGTTTCTTTTCTTAGTATTGTAGTATCGAAACTTGCATACTCTTTACAGATTTTCTACACAAAATAAAATCAGATATGTATTTATGAATACTAGAATCATGCATTGGTCGAAGCATTCGAGCATTCGTGCCGACTGAAACTTTCATTTCGTCATCTAGCAACTAGTACAAAGAAATGAAATGCGCGCCAAATAGCAACCAATTGAAAAAGATGTTAAAATAAAGCATGAAGTGAGCACAAAATAATATACAGATTTTCAAATTCAGCAACGAATCATGGAACAATCGATTATACACTTTGGACAAATGTTCTTCTCCCTTTTGGAATCTTACAAAAGTTTTAAAGAATAAACATGATGTTGTCATCACTTCTCTCAACGAGGGCTCAAGACGTTACGCCACTCCTGAGCAGAAACCGAGATTTCAGCCCAAAACATTTAGTCTAAATCACTCGTTTTCTATCAATCTTAGTGACTCCAGCACAATTAGTGAGGTCAACGAATATATGTTGGCAGTAGATTTGCAATTACACATCACTAATGAGGAGTATTACGTAACCGTCGCTGAAATATCACTGATCTTAAAAAAGTTAAAGTCCAAAAAAGCCGCAGGTCTAGATGGAATCGTAAATAGTTGCCTAAAAGCAATTCCACGTAGAGGTATACAACTTCTATCTAAAATCATTAATGAGTGTTTACGCCTCTGCTATATCCCAAAGGCGTGGAGACTTACCAAGGTTATTGCCATTCGGAAGGTATCGCCCTATAAGCTTGCTTCTTCAATCAGTAAAATACTGGAAAAACTCATCAAAAATAAGTTGTCTCAGTTTATAGAAGCTAACGAAGTACTTCCTCCGGAACAATTTGGTTTCCGATGTGAACATAATACTCTACACCCTTTAGCCAGAATAAAAAAAATTGTTAAGTCCAATTTTTCTAGATCTAAATCAACGGGCATCGTTCTATTAGATATAAAAGCGGCTTTTGATTCCGTCTGGTACAATGGTCTTGTTCATAAAATGAAAATTTTGAACTTTCCCCCTGAACTCATTAAACTAATAAATTCCTATCTGAACAATAGATCCTTTACGCTACATTTGGAGAATGCCAAGTCCCAGGCAATTAATATATCTGTAGGTTGCCCACAAGGATTGTACAAAACTTACGACAATCTTACTATACCCCTATATTTAGCACAACTTATAAAGAGTATAATAGATATTTTGCGAGGTCAAAAATGCATGGCGCTAAAAGCATTAAAAGGGTTTGCAATTTTAATGAGCAGCTAAATTAAAATCGTTTTTGCCACTTGTCTCTTCAGTTACACGTCAATGGCTTTAGTGCATTCGATAAATATTTCAAAACTGAAAATCAATTAAAGAAATTTTTCTTTTAAATATACGCTTTATTCTAAGTTTTTGCCAGATACAAATCATTTATGCCACAAGAATGTCGATTAGTAGCGCAGCGTTCAACTCTGCTGAAAGATTTAGAAACTGTATAAATTCCTTAGTTTAGTCAATAAATGAATGAAAGTAGTGTGTATAGTATTTTGTACTGAATGTAGGGGTTTCTGATGTTTGGGTTTTGGATTGCCAGTAGCGGCAATTTTGCTTGTTTACATGTCCATTAAGATGAAAATGAGCTTTATCCGAAAACAAGATGTTGGTAAACGTTGGAAAGCGCTCAATCATCTGGTTTATGAATTCGAGCCTCTGCCCAGCATCCTGAGGCTTTGATTCTCCCACCAACTGAATTTTTTAGGTGTGCAGCTTTGAATCTTTGTGTAAAATGCGGAACAATTATGATCTATGCACGTTTAAGGTCCGGGTTGTCACGAACAGACTGAGTAACACTGTCTACGTTTTCGAACGTTCTCGAAGACCTTTGCAGCATTGAACCGGTCTCTTCAAACTTCTCGACCCATTTTCGAATGAGTCGAGCGCTTGGCGCATCATTTAAATGACGAACATGTCGAATACTACAGAATTTTGTACGCGCTACAGTCGCTGAATTACCGTTTTTGTAAAACTTACATACGCACAACGCAAGGTCCGCTTCCGAGAAACGCTCTATAGCAACTAAATTCCCAAAAGCTAGGCTACCGATTGACATACCCCCCGCGCCCCTCGGAATAGTTGCGTTCAAGCAATCAGCAATTCAAATGTGAACTGTGAGACACCCAGTATTAACTAATAATATTTTTACAGAATTTTAATGTTTTAAACTATAGTTTCAACTCATTTTGTGATACAACATGTCAGATAAGCATAACCGTAAAAGTCTGCGTACAGGCTTTTTTTTTGAAAAAAAAGATGTGCTAATAACTGGTAGGATAACCCCTTATATATCGTCAGTACCACCGTAAGACGTCTTGGCATGGAGTCCATCAATTTTTTTGTGTCTTTAGTTGTAATTTTTTCCCATTCCTCCATAGTATGCCGTTTTTCATAATTCTGGATGTAATGGTATGTATGATAAATGCTCTACGGGATTCAGGTCCTCACATTGGGGTTGTGTCCTCAACTGATTTTTTTATATTAGAAAGGAGCCAGGGCTATACTTTATGCGCACTGTGCTTCGGGTCGTTGTCTTACTGAAACCAAAACTCTTCTTGCAGCCCAAACTTCTGGGAACTTTACAGCAAATTATCCTTCAAAACTTGGATATATCTAGTTTGGTTCATTATTAATTCAATAAATGTTAGTTTGCCAACACCATTGGTTGCCAGACACCGTAAACCACAACTCCTTCTCCAACATGTTTTACGGTTAGCAACAAACTTCCCTTTTTAAAGGCCTTTCTGCTCTTTCTTCATACCAGCTTTCATCATTTTATTCCGAAAATACAAAATTTGCTCTCATCCGAAAAAAAACCTTGTTCCAAAACTCTGGGGGCTTGGAAACGTACTTATTTCCAAATTCCATGCGCTTCTGCATGATACCCAGCTTTTTTTTAATTTCATGACTGTAACATCGGAACAAATTTTTTGAAATACCTCTATCTATCTTCTACTTCTAGTTTCAGTTGGTGAGCTTGGATTCTGCCCCACTAACTGAATGTCTCTTTTTTCACTCATTTTGTTAAGAGAGATGGACGACCTGTTCGGGGTTTTGGCAGGATGGAACCCGTTGAAGTGTAGTTAGTTACAAGTCTTTGTATTGATGAGTGAGCTCTGCCAACTACTTTTCCAATTTTTCTATAGGATTTTCCCTCAAGATATAGCTTTAAAATAATTTTTCACCCATCCGCACCAATTTGATTTCCGTTATTGTCCATGGTGCTATTAACAATTTTTTTGAGACTTCAATTATCGGTAATCGCATATTCGCTCATTCCACGCATCTCGTATGCAGCTGTACGCAGACTTTTGCGGTAGAGCTTTTCTGACATGTTGTAAGTTAAAATGAATTAAAACTATTATTTTAAGTATTAAAATACAGCAAAAATATTATTAGTTAAGTTAAGATTAAACTATATGATAAAACAAAGTTGGATTCAATACATAAAACATTAGCTGAGATATTTGCGATTAAAGTTAAAATTTCAAATGTTTTTGTGGTGTACGCAGACTTTTTCGACCAAGTGTCTATAAAACAGTCGCTTAATATAAAAATTAAAAGTTTATACTTTTACTAAACGAACTTAAAACTAGAAGAAGGAAGTTGCGGACACTCAGACACGTTTAATGAATTTTTGTTTGGCACGCCAGGTTGACCTACTGGGGTCCTACTCACAGCCTGGGCAGTGGTCCAAGCGGACACAATTACAAAAATAACGAAAATGGAAGTTGATAAATGAAATTTACAAATTTATTGAACAGTGATTTGGCAGTACAGAGTTTTTTACATAGTGTAGGAAGAATTATAAGAAAAATTGGGAGAAAATTTATTGTAGATAGAACAAAGAGCACGGAGTGAATTATTGAGCGTTTAATTTGTTGTACCAAAGGGCAACATTATTGACACGAAGTGACGAGTTGGCCGAATGGGGATATTTAGTAATATGGACTGAAGTAAGTAGGGAGAATCAAGTTCCCCAATAAGAATTTTATGAAGAAAAGCAACAGAGAGTATAGAACGGCGTGATAAGAGGGTTGGAAGATCAATTAATTTTAACCTGTCATGATAGGGTGGAAGATTTATTTCGGGATCCCAATTGAGACTCCTAAGAGCAAAGAGGAGAATCTGTTTTTGAACTGACACAATACGATCCTCGTGAATAGCATAGTATGGGTTCCAAATACATGAGCCAAACTCTAAAATCGGACGAACAAGAAAAGTATAGTAGTATAAGGGTCATTAAATTTCTTAGACCACCGTTTAACAAAGCCAAGAATACCTATTGCTTTATTCACTATTGAATAAATGTGATAACTATAAATAAGTTTAGGTTCCATAACGATACCTAGATCATTAAAATAAAACTCTATATAGAGTGTAATGTGATTTAAAAAATGATGTCACTATAAATGGTTTTCTGTGATGAAACGACATTTTGAGAAATGTAGACGACACTATGTATGTAGTGAGTTTAAATCAGTTTGTAATAAACTGTTTTGTGAAACATCTGAATATGACAAGCATAATTTAACATCATCTGCATACATTAGTGTATGGGCATGATTAATAGACAAAGGAAGATCATTAATAAAAATGTTGAACAATATTGGACCTAGGTGACTCGTTTATGGAACACCAGAGGAAACAAAAATAGTTTTAGACAGACAATTTTTAAATGAAACCTTTTGTGTTTGGGACAATAACTCCTTCCAAAGAGATGGAAACTTACATAACTTTGTGGATAGATTGGAAAGAATTGATTCGTGAGTTCGTGAGATAGGCCTATTTTACTTAATTTGTGTACGCTGAATTCAGTGGTGTGAACTGTTATGCTATGTTAACGGACTCCAACTCCAAACAAAATTTTAATTAGAAAGTTTTTTGGACAAAAACTGAAAATCTTCTCCGAAAATAGTAAAATTATAGTAAATGTAATTTGCTACAAGTTATAGTTTCCGAGATATAGGGCCAGTAAAACTGACGTCCACACCGGCCGGCAGACTTTTCTCATATCATTTAAAAAAGTCTTAATAGGAGCTTCGTAGTCTTCTGTGAGAAAAGAAACGCATTTTGAACGACGCCATGATTTCTGGAAGAATTTTGGTTTCATTTATTGCGCTATAAATACACTTTACAAGAACTATTTGTTGCAGGGTATATTGGGTTGGGTTGAGCAGTTAAATTGTATGTATCATAGCATAGGAAAATGACTGAGTTACAACTGATGAAAGTGCATATTTTACGAAATTTTTATGAATTTTAGAAATTTTTTTCATATGAGTATTTTTTTTTAAGCTCCATACTGAGTTCGATGCAAATTTTTAATATCAAAAAAACTTCATATAAAAAACTTTGTCAAATAACAATCAAAAAATTTCAGCACGAACTATTTTTCATCGAGTACTCGAATAACAAAAACGTTTGCTACCGAAAACACTTTATATACTCAAAAAACAGGTGACAAACAGTGTGGCCTTTTGCATCTCGGTCAGAAAAACCCAAAGAAAAATCACACATAATGTGTGGAATTTAGTATTTCATGTTGATTTGGGAACACTGTTGAGTTATTTGTATGACATAGCAGAAATAACTAACAATTTCATCATTAAAAATTTTCATCGATCTCAGTATTCGGCTTTAACTTCAAATAATTCCTTTCACGAAAATTCAAGTTGTACATTCTGATCGTATTACTGTGTCCATGATATAGTCGCCTAATATGTGGGAGTGGGCAAGGGGATGGGAAATTTTTGTTTGCATATTTTTTAACGATTTTAAGGCCAAAAATACAGTTAAAGCAAGATCACAGGTGATAAAACTATTCTACGTTAGTGGCTAGCTTGAAAATGTGGTATTTTCTGATAAAAGACTTCTTACGGTCCAGCAATATGTAAACAAACAAAACGATCGTATATGGTTAAAGTGCAAATAAAAAGACAATTTAGACCAGTGAATTGCTCTGCGAAAGCAAGCGCCAGCACCAGTGATGGTTTGGACCGCGGTAACTGTCACAGGACGCTCACCACTCGTTTTAATTGAACAGGGCGGAAAGTTAAATCAACAAATCTACCGAGAAAAGATTTTAAACCATGCTTTGTTACCTTGGGCATGTAAACAATTCGATAGAAACCATTGGATGTTTCAACAATGGTCTCATATCCCCCAGGCTTAATCCCAATAGATTTTTCCATATGGTCCATTTTGGATCAACTAAGAAATATGAGATATGGGACAAAATACAGTCGTACCACATTCGTGCAGCGTGTTAAGCCTTCCCGGAGAAACTCGATGCAATTATCCGCGCTAAAAATGGCTAGATCGAACAATAACATATTTTTCTTAAAATTTGAAATATTTTTACAATATACTGAAGTTTAAAAAAAAAATTAAGGAAATTACACCATTTTTAATCGGTAACACTTCGAGCACCGACCCCTGAATTTATAGACATATACATAATATATGAACACAATATTTGTTTACACCCTTCACCTGTATGTTAAAAGGATATATAAAGTTTTTGATTGTAAGTGACTGCCAATAGCGGGCGTGATGTAATGTTTATATATATACAACACGTAAGCACGTTGAGACAGAATTTTTTTTTTGTTACTCTATAAACGACCAGAGTCACAAAATATAGAAGGTTGAACTATCTAACTTTCACATTTAGATTACCCTAACAAATAAATATCGTAAGTTATTAAGTGCAATTATCTCCATAACCGACTGAATTGTTTTACAGAATTATAGTGATATTTTTGCCTGAATCCGAGGTTCACAGACATTACTTTCAATATCAAAGGATAAACATTTCGTAGAGATTAATCCATAAGAAATAATGTACAAAATTAAATTTAAAAAATAAAATAAAATAAAAAAAGTATAATGCAAAAATACAATTGCTTTGTTCGAAAGTATGTTAAAGTATAAACAGCTTGCGAATTATAAGATTAATTGTATTTAAATTTTATATCATTCACACAGTGTGAAATGGTATTATCAGTTTGTCTGAAAGTTTATAACGCATTAAAGAAGTCATGGTAGACCCGATTAAATATATACATATTCTTGATCAGCTCGACGAAACTAGTCGTTCTAGTTATGTCCGTCTGTCTGTCCTTCTGTATGTTGTTGCACATTTTTTGTAATAACCATATCAATTTAATAATTGGTATGGTAGTTTCTAGTGGACGGATGCTTTACATACATATACATTAATGGGTGGGACCCGACATTAATGGGTGGGACCCGCCCACTTTTTGGTATAGCACCCGCCCACTTTTTGGTATAGCACCCGCCCACTTTTTGTAGCACCCATACAAATCGGTTGCCCACTTTTGTGTTTTTGTAAGAAAAAAACTTTTTTATTAAAGTGAACATTAGGATGAAATGCGATGTGGTGCCTTTATATGGACAGCCGCTTAACATACATAAACTAATGGGCGTGCCCGCCTACTTTTGTGTTTTTTTATGAAATAAATTCTTTATTTAAATCAATATTAGCTTGAAATTTGATTTGGTGGATTTTAGTAAACAACCGCTGAAAATTCATATATCTATATATATATATATATATATATATATATATATATATATATATATATATATATATATATATATATATATATATATATATATATATATATATATATATAGAGAGAGAGAGAGAGAGAGAGAGAGAGAGAGAGAGAGAGAGAGAGAGAGAGAGAGAGAGAGAGAGAGAGAGAGAGAGAGAGAGAGAGAGAGAGAGAGAGAGAGAGAGAGAGAGAGAGAGAGAGAGAGAGAGAGAGAGAGAGAGAGAGAGAGAGAGAGAGAGAGAGAGAGAGAGAGAGAGAGAGAGAGAGAGAGAGAGAGAGAGAGAGAGAGAGAGAGAGAGAGAGAGAGAGAGAGAGAGAGAGAGAGAGAGAGAGAGAGAGAGAGAGAGAGAGAGAGAGAGAGAGAGAGAGAGAGAGAGAGAGAGAGAGAGAGAGAGAGAGAGAGAGAGAGAGATATATATATATATATATATATATATATATATATATATATATATATATATATATATATATATATATATAGAGAGAGAGAGAGAGAGAGAGAGAGAGAGAGAGAGAGAGAGAGAGAGAGAGAGAGAGAGAGAGAGAGAGAGAGAGAGAGAGAGAGAGAGAGAGAGAGAGAGAGAGAGAGAGAGAGAGAGAGAGAGAGAGAGAGAGAGAGAGAGAGAGAGAGAGAGAGAGAGAGAGAGAGAGAGAGAGAGAGAGAGAGAGAGAGAGAGAGAGAGAGAGAGAGAGAGAGAGAGAGAGAGAGAGAGAGAGAGAGAGAGAGAGAGAGAGAGAGAGAGAGAGAGAGAGAGAGAGAGAGAGAGAGAGAGAGAGAGAGAGAGAGAGAGAGAGAGAGAGAGAGAGAGAGAGAGAGAGAGAGAGAGAGAGAGAGAGAGAGAATATATATATATATATATATATATATATATATATATATATATAGAGAGAGAGAGAGAGAGAGAGAGAGAGAGAGAGAGAGAGAGAGAGAGAGAGAGAGAGAGAGAGAGAGAGAGAGAGAGAGAGAGAGAGAGAAATGGGCGTGTCCCACCCACATTTGAGGTAATCCCATACAATAAACGCAAATACGAGTATAAACTTGAAATTCGAAATGGTCGAGATAAAACGCGTATCTATATAGTTTCCCTATCCTTTGAATCTTCTTTGTGCTATGGTTCGTACGTCCAGACTACTCTTTCGTCTATATTCGATCTTTTTGTTGTTTTTGTTGCTGTACTCTTTCATCGTCATAAAACTTTCTTGTTGTTGTTGTACTTGTGACTACTGTTGTTGTTATTGTGTTTGATGCCGGCAACGCCAAAGAAGAGAGAGAGAGAGAGAGAGAGAGAGAGAGAGAGAGAGAATGCAGCTTAGTCAGTAGCAAACGTGCATGGTAGAATATACACATATGTATATATAGATTTTTTATTAATTTAGCTTTAGTAGCCTAAGTTACTACTTATTACATCAGCTATCTGCCAGTGAAAGGCGCGTCAAAATCAGTTCAGCCGTGTCAGAGATATGCCGGAACAAAAAGACAGACAGACAAAAATTGTACAAAAAAATTATTTTGGTATATGTACCGTGTACACATCCATTTTATGCATTTAGTAAAAAGCGGTTATTTTAATATTACAAACCGACACTCCAATTTTATTTATCTTTATAGATTTTGTAGTCAGTTAGATTTCGCACGCGTTATCTTGTAGCTGTTATTAACTTCCACACTGGTGTCATTAGATAAGTCAATTAAAATTGCATAAAATATTTCGGAGTTACTGTTCCAAATTTTGAATAGTTTCTGTGAAAATAAACAAAAGACTTTCATAATATTTTTCATTAAAGCCCAATACTGAGTTCGATGAAAATTTTTGCTACCGAAATTGTAAATTGTTACTGCTATGTCAAACAAACAAAAAACAGTGTGCCCAAATCAACATGAAATACTCAAATCAGATATTTATTAGTTGAAAAGTTCACACATATTGGTTTTTCTTTTGTTTTTTCTTTTTCATCTGTTGTTTTTTTTTTAATATATAAAGTATTTTTGGTAGCAAACATTTTTGTTATCTGAGTACTCGATGAAAAAACAGTTCGTGCCGATAATTTTTGATTGTTGTTTTTTATATGAAGTTTTTCATCGAGCTCAGTATTGAGCTTAAAGGAAAACATGATTTGGAGCGTCCTAAGGTGCATGTAGATATTTCATAAAATTTTAAAATTTTGTATCTATGAATTTGAGATTCGTACCGTACCTAATGTAGCTAACCATAAGATTTATGGAAATGTAAATACTTACATCACAAAAGATTTGTTGGCAAATTGCAAAATGTATACGCAATACTTTTAAAAATTATAAACATTTAAAATAAGCACATAGAATATTTTATTTGCAAATAGATCAGAAAGCATTTTATACAATACGGTGAGGTGAACAAGTGATGAAAGTATTGAGTATGCTGCCGGCAAGCGACAGTGTTCCTCGTGGATGTGGTCAGAATATAAAAAAAGATTTATATTCAAAACAAGGTTAGCAGCGCATATTTCGCATTATTATACTAACTACTATATAGAATATTTTTATCTTGAATTTTTTATTTACGCTTTGAACTAAACTAAAAACATCAGCAACGACAATTAAAGGAAAAAATTATGTGCCTGCCATCTGGAGTTTAATATTTATAAGCAAAACAAACAATTTAAAAAATTTTTTGATCCATTTCCAGAGCAGTGTTTCAATAAGGTGTTTTTTTTTTTTAGATAATCCAGTTTCCGTCAGAGATTGAACACGCTAATGTAATTTGTGCGCAGTTTGTTTTGCCATTTCATCATGAATAGACTAATGCCAGAATAATGCATGCAAATTGTGAAAATTTATTTCGAAAATTGTGGTTCAGTTTACAGTTGGCATAATCATCCATCCGAGCGAATCATTCGATTAACCATGAATCGTTTTCAAGCCAGCCGCGATCCACATACCCGTAAACATACTTAAACCCTAAAGGCATAAAATTATTGGAATTACAATAATTCAATTTAAAGTTCTACACCTCTAAAAAAACACCCAATATACTGTACAATATTTATGTTTAGCTACGTACTGAAAATGATGCTAATACAAAAAATACCATATAGTATATTGTCGTCGTCGTTGTAGTCTCAACAACTTGGAAAATAAAGATTTATGTAGATGATTGTTGCATGGAGACTGTTGCCAGCAGTACACTTTATACAATATTCTACACGAGTTCAATTGAATAATTGACTGCTTTTCACAATAATTTTTCAGAATGCAATAGTCCAATGATGATTATCGCCTGTTTAAGCTGAAGAAGCTTATTGTACGATAGATTGTGCGCAGTGTTCAGTTTGTGTTGGGTATATTAGAAAGTTTAAGTCGACACATAGCTATTTTTAATATAGGATAGTCCATTTAGTCATGTAGAACTTTGTCTTTACGAGTATATAAAACGCAAGCGGATACTATTTTTCTCAATATTATTGGATTATATATGGAAAATTATATTCCGGTACGTTTACCGCGCACTGTTCCGTATTAATTTTATAGTTTTGGTCACATGTTTTTTTTTTTTTGGATGACACTTTGCCCCAATAACCGATGCAATGTACCGTTTCAAGGCTGTAATCGTTTTTGGTTCAACATAGTAGAGTTTATCGTGTAGTCCCGAAGTCCCAGTATACCCAGTTTCGTAAAATGGTTTCCCAATATTGACTTACAATTGTCTCACGGATGTGCTGATTGCGAGCAAATTGTCAGTGCATCGATCGTAGCTGGCTTTTCATCGAATTGGTTTTGAAGATTCAAAGTTCGATGCGTTGTATAACTAAATTTGTCATGTTGACATTGACATAACCGGGGTGTCACAGAAATCTCTTTCAACCCAATTCCGACCAAAATAAATTTCGTAGGTATTACAGCAATCTCTTTTGGACAGTTTGAAATCAACAGCCTCTTGCTAGGTGTAATTGTGGATTGCATATGTAAACTCATCAAATCATAAGGTAAAATCTTGTTCATGTGCTAGTTTAATGTATTTTCTTCGAAACTTCGTCTTAGGATTTAAACATTTAGCACATTTTATTATTTAATTTAAACTAGCTGGTACGCGGCGCGTTGCTACCCTTCCCCTTGCCATCGCTTTTCCATGCCACTCCTTTCCCCTTCCCCACCTTCCACATGCTCCTTTACTCTACCTGCAATTCTCCTACACCTCTTCCTGTCCCTTTCACCCCTTCTCCAACCACCACTTGCGCTGCACCCATTCCTCTGCACCTATTCCTAGCTTACCTTACTTTCCACCCCTTTTCCCTACCCCCTTCGATCCTATTATCATGTATTCAACATTTCATCCCTCTATCTTAAATGGTACCCAGCGCGTTGTTGCCATTCCCTCTCCATGATCCATTACCCTAGCTCCCATTCCCCTACCCCTCTTCCCCCCTGTCAGAGATCATTAAAATCGGTCCAGTCGTTCTCAAGTTATAAAATTGTTCATACAAAAATATTCTGTAGATTGTCGCTTAGTTTCAGGATCGTATTGAAAACACCATGTTTCATCACCAGCTATTAAGAAAATCTTAATCGTTTTCAGCTGTTGAAATGATGTCTTTGCATTGCTCAACACGATCGATTTTTTTTATCATCATTTACCTGAGGTGAAACAAAACGTGCACACACCTTTCTTTTAACCAAATCTTCAGTAAATATTTTGTAAACTGTACAGTAAGATGAATTTAATTCTTCTGCCAGCATTCTCACAGTGAAATTTGCATCGATAGCGATTATTTCACTTACTTTTTCCACTAACTCAGCACGATAAGATGCTGCGGGTCGTCCAGGTCTTGGATCATCATTTAAATCATAACGCAAAATCGTGTAAACCATGTGTAAACTTCAGTACGACTTATACGAAATAACTACAAAAACTGCTGTTATTAAAACGTGTGTCATTTTGTAACCTCTCAAACGATTTGCATGAACTTAGCTGCTTTCGAAAATGTAGCTTTCTAACACTGCCAACATTTAATAGATGGCACTACGTGTTCCATGATTTAAATGAAAAGTTCAGTTATTTTTAGATCTCATCTTGTACTTTTGTCGGTATATTCGGCATATCGTGAAATTTGCGAAAAATACAGAAAGAGGGTTTTCTCAAAAAATATATTAATTTTTCGTCACCAGTGACAATTGGTTTTCAGTTTTATCTAGCGAATAACAGCTTACATATGGTTTTTTTTTTTTTTTTTTGTATCATTTAGCTTGCCTTGGCAACATATCATAACAACCATCTGCTTTCCTTGTAGACCTTCATCATGGCCTACAAAATATTGGCATTGGAGGATTGACAAATCCGCGCTCTTTCAGCCAGTTGCATTTGTGTTTGACCAAGGTACTTATTCCCCAAGCTCTCCAATTCATGGTCTTCGAATGTTTTATGTCGCCTAGAACGCTACTTTTTCTCCCCAAATGGTGCACTACAATGGCCTATATATACACCATGCGTGCCTATATTTAATAGCTAGTTGGTGAAAAACACATACAGTAACTTTTTAATACACCCACTATTTACAATAGTTAACTTTATGTGTATATATGTATATGCTATGTGTAAATACTTATAGTAAGTATTTTTTATGAATTTTCTAACCGTTCTTAAATGTTCTATATCGAATTTTATCATTCAGTGTACAAACTTTGAGTAATATTGCTTGTGCCGTTGCTGAGTTACAATAGGTCAGTGTGCTATTTTAGGTTATTCTCATTTATACCATTAGTTTAAGAACACTACTGCGCACTGTTGTTGTTTGCTTATTGGCACTTTTCATTTTCAAAAATAAGCTCACGCTGATGCCTTGTCTGTCCATTGTCAATTCATTTCATGCTATGTTTTTTTGATATGTTCTAGCAGATTTTCCGCATTTCAGTTTCGGAGTGTTCAGAGTGTTTTTCTAGTTCACACTTTTGAGATTTAAAAAAAAAAAATTTTTTTTTTTATTTAAAATATATCCATATTTTGTTGTTGTTGTTGTTGTTGTTGTTGTTTAATTTTTATGACTGTGCACAACTTTTACGCGTCACACAAAGAATGTTTCGCTTCTATATTATATTGTACTATAATAATGTACATATGTACATATGTACATATATGTATGTTACTTTGTGTGTTCGCACGGTGAATGACTAAATTCAAGGAAGAAATCATGTCATTAGGTTGATTTACAAATCTTAATGGTAGCCCGTGTATGTATGCCGCTTATTTAATTTCTTTTATTTCATTGTATATACGAGTACACCATATGTCCATATGTCCATATGTCCATATTTATATATTTTTGTTTGTATCTGAAAATGCTCTTCGCTGACCATGACACTTGTTATGCTCTTGTTTATATTAACTATAATCATATAAATAATCCTTTAGTTTTTGTTTATTGATTTAAGCATCAAAGCAAGTATGGGGGAAGATAAGATTCACGTCAGCTAAAATGCGCTAAACATTTTCAAATGAGCTATAAAATGGTTTGCAAGCAACACCATGCAATAGTTAAAGCTCTACATACTTTTAAATATTTAGTCGACGAAATAGTTGGCGAAATATGCAGAGCATAGGCATTTTATGGGACCAGATCTCGACTACTTGGATTATGGAGACATACTCCTATATATCTTCTATCTGACCAGCTTAGTAATATATGTATATACTAGCTGGTACCCGTCGCGTTTCTGCCTCTCATTTCCTCTGCTACTCCTTCTCCCAGTTCCTCCTTCCTCCTTCCTACTTCCTCCTTCCTCCTTCCTCCTTCCCCATGCCCCCTTACCCTACTACCCATTGCCCTAACCATCTTCCCCTGCCCCTTTCACCCCTTCGCCTACCACTCTTTATCCTGCAAGCATTCCCCTGCACCATCCCCTACCTCCCCTTACTTTACCTCCCCTTCTCCCTGACTCCTTCGATCCCATTAACATGTATACAACATTTGTTCCCTCCGTTTTAAATGATACCCTGCGCGTTGCTGCCCTTCCCGCTGCCACACCTACCTCTACCCATCCTTCACAATGCCCCCTTACTCTACCTGTCATTCCCCTTCCCCATTCACTATTTCTTTACCCCTCTTGACATGCCCCTTTTCCCATTTTCCCCTGACCCTACCCCTGCCCCTTTTCCCCCTTCCAACCTCTTTCTCTTCCGGCTCTTTTCCTTCCAGCTCTTCCCCATCACTTCACTTCCTTCATCGATCCCATATACAACATTTCATCCCTGTATCTTAAATTTTTTGGGTCAGAAACACTACCGGGCATTCAGAGTGGAATGAATTGTAAATCTAAACCATTTTCGAAACCCCATGAAAAATGTTTATCAAAATTGGTCGAGCCGGTCAGGAGGAGTTCACTCACGTACATGCTTACGTACAGAAGATTTTTATATATAAAGATATATACAGGGGGGTCGGCGGTCGAAATGTTACCAACTGCACGCTGATGAAGCAATCAAACAGCTAATGACAGCGCGCTCTTATTTTGCCAAGCTTCAGTCTGTTATTTTACGAAAGCATATAGTTAAAACAGTTATCGTAATGAAATTCAAACGCAACAGTGTTATTGCTTTGTATTTGGCTGGCAAATCGCAACCAGCCATTATTAATGAGCTACGTCATTTACGTGTGAACAAAATGTTTGTGCATCGGATGTTAAAATGACACTGATAGCATCAAAAAAATGTCATTTAGGTGGACATTTAAAAACAGCAACCTCGGCAGAAGTGGTTAAAAAGTTGAGTGCCAGAATTCAATGTAATCAACGACAAAGCGGGCCATATATTAAAATAAAAAATGAACTATGATTGAAGCCCTACAAAATATAAAAAGTGCAAGATTTAACACCTGCACAATAGGCAGTTCGCCTAGCAAGAGCAAAGGTGTTAGTACACTTGCACATTAGTGGCAACCTTGAAAATGTGGTCTTTTCTGATGAAAACATTTTTCAGGTTCAACAATATGTAAACAAACGAAACGATCGTGTGTGGTTAAATTGCAAATCAAAAGAAAATGTAAATGAAGATATCACATGCAAGCTAGTTTAAAAAGCAGTATGTAGAGTTATTTTCTTGTGGGCCAGACAATGGACCCGTTTATGGATATTTTGTTGTCGTCAAACTCTTCCCTCAATAAGTCGATGATTGCTCCAGAAGTATGTTATGATGAAGCCAAAGTCGTTCCAAACCAAGTTTACGTACTTTTGGAAACAAAAAAAATCTTTGAGCTTTGCTCGATATCAAGCGCCATTGACGGTGACTGTTGCATTTTTTTTTTTTTTTTAAACGAGCCCGATAATGCCGCCAGCCCATAAACCGTAGGAAACCATGCATATTTCACGGTCTGTCCATAGCTGGTTCATATGGATCTAGAAGTCGTCGCCAATGTTAATAGATCCAAAAATCCTACGAAGAAGCTTTTCCTCGAACATTTTAAGAGATGTATGTGTATCCGATATTGTCATGGTCCACGCTTTTTCGTTATACAGCGGTACTGGGGTTATCAGTGTCTTATAGATGTTTACTGTTGTACCTTGAAAGGCTCCACTTCTAATTTGTTTGCTGAGCCGAATGAAGCATCAATTAGTATGTGTGTTTTTTCGTCTGATCTCCAGGCTGACGTTGTTGTTACTGGTTATCTCTGTTCCCAGGTAGACAAAGTTTTCTACAACACTGATCTTGAAATTCTTCATTCTCACAGACCGTTCAGGACGCACCGTCTTGTCTTCGTCTTCATCGCTAGACCAATGAGTCGAGATTCTATCGCAATTTTCGAGAACGCCTTGCTAAGTCGTCGTTCGTTCGTGCCGATGATGTGAATGCCATCAGCATACGCGAGTAGTATTACTTGTTTATGGAAGTTCGTGCCCGACCGCTCCATATATGGGCATCGGCGTAGGATGTACTCTATCAGAAGATTAGAAAAGTCGAACGATAAAGCAATACCTTTCATGGCAACAGAGAGCTGGGAGATGTACTTTCCTTTAATTAAGTGTGGATGGATCTTACGTCAATCCTAATAAAATGTACCTCATACTTCCAGATTGCACTTCTATTGACAATAACCACATACAAATTTATTTTTCAAATATAGGTCCATGGGCTAGCTACCGTATATCACTAATCCAACCACACTCTACTACAGCGTTTTTTCGTTGTTATACCCCATATACATGGGGTATAGTGGGTATATTACGATTGTGCAATTCTCTGTAATAGCCAAAATGAAGCATGTCAGACCCCATAAAGTATGTATGTATACTTTTGATCAGCATCAAAGGAAGATTCGATATAGCTATGTTCGTCTAGCTCTCCATCCGCTTGTCCTTCTTACCGTCCGTATGACATATACTCTCTCCACAATGGATATTAAACCGACAACGACCACGTTGCACCCAGCAGGGTCCTCACCATGAGTCAGCATGAAATGTGGTTCATTGAGCTTGCTGACTTCCCGTGGTACAGAATAAAGCATCTGTACGGTGTCGTACGATACGTACTCGATACTCCGTGTCCAAGCACAACTGGCTAGCTGAACCATAAACTTTTCATGCACAAATAACACCAGTTGAACAGCGTAGGACAGGTGAAGTGTTACAAGGTTGCAGTCTTAATATCATTTCAACTTATCATGAAACACAAATGAATCATCGATATGTCTTCCTCGTCATAGACTCTTCAAGATTATAGACCATAACACATCTATAAACTCCGTTACTCATCATGAAAAGTTCATGAACCACAAAGGTAACACACTTTTGGAATATCCAGCCAGCTTTCATCATGTAACCACTTAAGGCAACTCTTAAGGGGACTCCATTACACATTTTTTTGTTCTCTTGCTACCACAGACTGAACACTTCTTGGAGCATCGATTGAACAACTTAACTCCGTACAGCCTATAGCTGCCTAGGAACTCTCGTTAACTTCAAACACAGATTCCTTCTTCTTGAAAGGGCTATAAGGCCCACATTGAATTTCTTCATAAACATCTTACCGGTAGGTTTCGCAAAAATTATTACACCAAAAGCAAGGAATCATTCAAAAAATCAATTGAATGTAATTGTAGTATAACGAATTCCAACCAGTTACAGACAATTCTCTCTGCCCGGAGGCGTCCATTACAATTTCCATATGCCGCCATAGAGGCTGTAATGTAACTATCAGTAAGTACACACAGTTACGGCATGTACGCTCGCAAATCAATGATTGTACATGTTATTACCCCTGTGTGCCTTATTGGAGTTAAAGATCTAATTTTATAGAGTTTATTCTCTGCGCTATAGGTTATTATTAGCCATCACTTAGGGGTTAGGTCATGCCCAGGCCCTTCAGCATGTTTCCATTTAGAACTACGTGGAAGCTATAACCTTCGCTTCCAGAGGGGATAAACAGAACATAAAATTGTCTTATCCCGTTCTCTTACCTCTGGTTTCGCTAGATTATAAGAGATACAGTACAATACACAAGTTTAGATACTCAAAATCTTTAGTTTCGGCTTTAGATAAAGTGTATAAAATGAACCCCACTATAAGGAGTAGCCGCCATACAAACCTGATCTACATTTTTGAGGTTTTCTAAGAACAGTTTTTTTGTTAAATAAGTTAGTAACACCAAATAGGTCAAGATCATACCACTGTAGAATATAGCCCCAATGCTTCAACAAAGTATAGGGTATCTCGAAATGGAACGCTCTCGGCTGCAGCGTTTTTTATTTATTTGTTTTTTTTTGTTTTTTGTTCTTTTTTCTGTTTTTAATTTTAAGCTTACGTCATTTTAAAATACAAATATTTTTAATTTTATTTTAACTTTTGGCATTTCCTCCATTTTCATTTCAATACACATGCGATATATTTCGTCTCTTCGTCATTATTGTTCTGTTTTCTTGTTTTTAATTGATTTTTCACATTGAATTCGGATGTCATTATTGTATTTATTCAATGTATTTTTGTTTTCGTTTTTGGTCGTTTAAATTATAACATAAATAATTAAGCTATTACGTTGCAATGTTATGCATTGTATATAAAAACAACCTCTTGACAAGGTAAAACCAAGTGAAGAAAGGCTACCTGCAACGCACATAATTCCTAATATCAATTTTGTGCCAAAAGATTTGTAGTTTACGTTTGTATTGTTCGGTTTGATTTCAATATTATATATGGATGGGCTCGTTTGTGAAGGTTTTTTAAAATATCGTTAGAACGATATACTTATTTCCTACATGTTAAAAATATTAAAACGCTAGAACATTAGCCAAATGAATTTTGTGCTGTTTGACTTTTGTCGCAAAAAATTTCTTCATTTTTAGAATATTCATATAAAAAAAGTTTCTTACTATTTTACTTCAGCCCAAAAAGTTAAAGTTTTCCAAAGTATTCAAAGAAACACACACACACACACACACAAACAGTCTGTTTTTAGTATTTCGAAAAAATTACAAAAATTCATAACTTTTGATACATTAGTGGTCCCAAATTTGGCGTATGTTCGAAAAATAGAAGTTGGCCAATGCATTGATTGAGGTTCATTAAAAAAATGTCTAGCAATTAATATTCCATTGCCTAAATGATTCTATAGCTCCGAATAGCATCAGAAATTTAGTGCAAAGTACGCCTATGTCTAAGCTGTAAAAGTTGACAGAGTTGACAGAGCATCAAAAACAAAATGTCTTCATTTTGGATCACTGTGTGATGGTACACTTTGTATTAGAAAATGAAAAATACAAATATACAGTTACTATGCAGCTACACTGAGATGGGCTTTCGTCACTTATCTGAACGACCGTCCGCTGAGGTATGCATGTATTGAAAGTTGAAAAGTTGGCTCGAATCTGTGCTTTTATTTGATATTTGATATTTGATATTTAATTGTTTAATTACTGTTCAAAATTTATCATTACAAATCATTTTTATATTTGAAAATTATGTTTATTATTATATTATGGTGTCGTAATAATTACTAATTTCAGCGATGTTTGCTATTAAATATCGAAACAGTACCGTAGTGAATGGGTTTCAAGCTATACAAGTTTTGACTAAAACGTTTGCAAACTTTTACAAATGAGAGTGATTTGTGGTTGAACAGAATTAGGAGCGATTTGAAAGATTTACCAGAGCAGTAGGAAAACGGTACGATTTCACATGTTTTGGTTAGCTGCAATTAAGTGATTATCAACCACTTACAAGTCAACGTTTTTAATCAACTAGCCAAATGGTTTAAACTTACAAACATATTTATTGCTACTAAAGTTAGGCTATTTAACTCGAATGTTAAAGCTATCTTACTGTTCGAGTATGAAACGTGGTAAATTGAGAATGGTGAATGATATTCACTCACCCCGCAATGGATGTTCAGATGCTATGCGTAACTAACGGTTGTTTGGGAAAGTATCATTTTTTGACATTGCCAAGTGAATGACAAACAATAAATTTTCCCACTAATCGGATGGGATCGTTTGCAAAAGTCCACATTAGTGCGGGAAGTTATTGATTGCCATTCACTTGGGAATGATCAAAAACGATTGTTTTGCAAGCGGTTCTAGTAACTAACAAACATCCGTTAGGACACGTATCCTTTCGGTAGTCCGAGGTGCACCGAGGTGAGTGAAAAGATGGCAACCCCTCTAAATGAGGGATTGGTGTGCTGGGTTTGGTTCCCGCCTCCGAAAAATTTTATTTAGTGACGACCTCGGATACGATCGGCCTTTGTTGACGACTCGCGGTACCGTCCGTTAGAGTGACCGAGCATTTAAGTTATCTGCAATGGAAACGAGTAGGCAGATAACTTGGCAAGAATCGGACGTACAAACACTCTTTATTGGTCCAGGACTAGAACCAGGAACACTCAGAGTACCAGTAAGAGAGAGAGAGAGAGAGAGAGTAAAGGAGCAAGAGAACGAAGCTAGATATATGGTTTGGGAGGATATAAGACGGGGAAAAATACTGCTAGAGAGACAAAAGATCTGAAATCTGCAATCGATTCAATAAGTACACTCTGAGAATGATATTCAGTATTCTGACTGAATTTTTTGAGCCCGATCTTCGTTTGGCTAAATAGATACTAAACACTTAAGTTTGCGTCTCTAGCTCTTACAGTCTTTGAGATCTATTGTTTCATACTATTGGACGGGCGGACAGATAGAAGGAAGGAAAGATGGACATATCGACTCAGATTCCGATGCCAGTCTAGAATATGCAAGTATATACTTTATAGAGCCTGTCACGCCTTCTTTTGTCTGTTACATGTGTACGTACATTCGCACAACCTTTTTATATACTTGACCTTTTGGACATAGGTTGTAACATAGGACATAGATTGCGCGTTTGGTGTCACTAAGTATAATAGTCTCTGGGAACTATCTCACAGACAGACGGAGAAATGGGCGTACATACTCGTTTTTACTCTAATTTATTCCGTATCCATATGCAGGGTATATTATAGTCGGGCACTTCAACAGAAGCTTTCTCATTTATTTTTGCTGTTAAAACATGCGTGAAATGAAAAATAAAAGTCACACATACATCATGTATGCATGATATACATATGTACATATCTAGATATGAATGTCACAGTGTACGATATACTTAAACATTGAATCATAAATTGTACACACACTGTTCGGCAATACTCTCGTCGTTGGTATACATATCTATACACATATGTAAGGGTTGTCCATTAGGCATGTCTGTACTTTCAAATTGTATAAATTGAGCCTGTGTGTGAGATATAATGGAAATCTTTATTGCATATTAAAGTCATAATATTTTCAAATCCGAGAGATCTAATTTTGTATAACTCTGTCTGCCAATTGTTTGAATTATGCTGTTGTCCGTTCCGTCACCTTGTTATTGTTTTGTTGTCATAGACTAGGGACTTAATCTAGCTCCAGAGAATAAAACGTAAGCGAGTTTAATTGCATAATCTTGGCGGCAACTGCGATGTGCAATGTGTCTTTTTTAGAAATAAGGTCAATGTGGCACGTGGTGTCGTCTTGTTGGAACCACATGTCATCATTGTCCATGTCATGCAATTGAGGCCAAAAACAGGCACTTATGACCCAGTACCGTTTGGCATTGACAGTTAGCGTCTGGCTATATTCGTTTCGGATTCTACACAAAAAAGTAAGTTTCTTCCGATGCAATGGAGATTCATGATATTTAACATTTAACCATAAATGTGCTTCATCACTGAAGTTGATTTTTTTTACTAAAATTTGGATCTGCTTTCAACTGCTCCAAAGCCCAATCAGCGAACTGTGGTGACTATTAGAGATGAGCAAGTCAGTGATATTTCAGCACCAGTGATTATCGTGACTGCTACTTTGAAATCACCGTGAAATCACCAAAACTTTTATTCATAGGCCACTTAAATCTGAATATCTGAAATACCCTGTCCCCGCCTCAATTCTCAAAATCTTTATAAGGAGCCCATATCCTGTTGCGAGAGGCTAATGATTCCGACTATCTCACACACCATCAAATCGTTTATTGTACCATATTAAGCAAATCCTCTTCAGAAATTGGCATTACACAGCATAATTTTGACAACACCATGTGTTTTTTAAATGATTTTTTAGTCTCCAAACGCGATAGCCACCAAATCAATATCTAGTGACATTTTCTAGAGAGGGTTGACTTAAAATGATACAAGAAACCATTCGATAGTGTAGTAGATAGTGGGAATCATTGGGCTTCCGCAGTGGTATATGGGTTCCTTACAAAGATCTTGGGAATTGGAGCGGGAACAGGGTATTTTAGATAGTCACTTGGTTTGTATATATTCTAGTGCCAATTATTGTTCATTGCATCACCCATTTCAAAAACCCTTTGGAACATGTATATCCCACATTATCCTTTCCAGGATTGATCAAGTGGCATATCTTCACTACAATTTTTTTGGACTAATTCCATTCTTCAGGAAATCGTCATCAGTTTCTGGAATATCTTCATTTTGGTGACATTTTCTAGTGCGGATTAGCTTAAAATGACATAAAAACAATAGCAGAGCGTTGGATATATAGTCTCAAACATTGTTCTCCCGTAACAGAAGAAGTATACATTAAAAAAATCTTGGGAATTGAAGCGGGAAGATGGTATTTTAGGAAGTCATCGGTTTTGGATTTATTTTAGTGCCAACTATTGCTGATTTCATTTCCGATTCCAAAAATTGACTGGATCATATATTTTTACATACAATTTGTAATGACTAAGGCAATACTACATGAAACCGTAATGGCATGCTAAAAGAGTTGTGTTTTGATGTCATTTTCTATAGATGATTGGATATAAAAAACCCAAGAAAACATTTGAAAGAAACATTTAATTTTCCACGCAAGTGAAATAAACCAGATGATTGCAAAGATAAAAGCCAACGAAGCTTAAAGATTGAATTGAAAACCAGTGCTGAAATAGCTTTATTGAATATGATATACTTGCCTGTGAACACTAGCTCTAGTAGCAACTGATATCAGTGATATTTCAGTCGCCGTGTTTGAATTACAGGTAGTTAAATATCCCTCACAACTCTAGTAACTATGACAGAACACAAGTATCGAACAATGACAACATTACCATTAAAGTACGCACATACCTATTGAAAAACCCAATACATGAATTCATATGCATAACAATTTACTTTAACTCTGGTGACGTTTGTCTATTTGTCGCTGTGCAAGTTATACATTGTGGTTTCCACCTGACATATCTACGTAATACTTGTACATATGTACAAATGTATATAGTACATATTTGTTCTATCAATATGGGCAGCCAGCCAGCCCGATAGCCAGCCAGCCAGATAGCCAGCCGGCATAACAAGCCGATTGAGCAGCCATAAGAGAAGCTGAAATAAATAAACAGAAAACCTACTAAAAATATATAATATAATAAAAGGAAAACTTTGTTTGATTTAAATTAATTCAATAAAAATTAATTCAGTGTCAATTATTCGCAGGCGCGTGCAGGAGCTTTACGAGTATTTTGTATTTCTGTTTCATGTGTTGCCTGCTTTACGGCGCATGCCTCTTGCGCTGTTCGCAAAGGATTATAATAAAATTAATTACATGCGCTAGTATATTGTTGAATGTTATTCCACATACTCGTATACCCTGCACATATATTCTCGTATATGTATATGCGAACAGGGAATTACTGTTGAACTCTGAATTAGTGCACAAATTGTATAACGGAAGCAACGGAATTAATGCAAGTTTGTAATACTTTCAGATGAATATATTGCTTGCAAATTCAATGTACTTTAATTTTGTATATGAATATCATTTCCGTATCTCTGCTAGTTTCGGAGAAATAGGCCAAAACGTAAAAAGTTCCGCTTACTTTTATGACACACATGATTCCGGCTCTATATCTATATTGCAAGCTATAGACATGTCCGTCTATCTGCCATGGAGATCGTGGAGATATAGACTTCAAGTTTAGATATTTAGACTTTCATATTTCCTCTTCAAATAAAGTGTATTAAATGAACGTCCCAAACACACTATAAGCGGCCAACCCCAAGCAAACCTTACTTACTTAGTTACTACTTACTTACTTACTTATACAACCGTTTATTGGTCAATTCCGCACCAGCCGATATAGTTCTGTGCGCGGTGATGCTAGTTGTTGCCAATACCAAGTTTGCGGAGGTAGTCCCAGAGTCATCAGCAAATGGGGGAACTTATCCGAGGGTTCTTCTGCGTCTTCCCTGGCAGAAGTTTTTCTCGTTAACCCCTGAACGGATGTTCAGGAGAGACGTACATAACGGACAGTTGTGAGTTTCTTGGGCCGTTGGCAAATAAAATCCTTTTTTTAGTGTTCGTATAATACTTTAATACCCTATAGTACACAAAGGCATAAGTTTGCGCAAATCTATTGTATGTAACAAGAAGAATTAGGTGTGGTATACCCCATAAAGTATATATATTCTTGTTTATAATAGGAAACTGAGTAGATTTACTCATGGCCATCTGTCCGTCTGGATGTGTGAGACAATAGATATAACGAACTACAGGGTGCATCATTTCGGCATCACCTATGAAAACTTGCCATAAAATTGACATTTGTTGGAATTTTGACACATATGAGCGCTCATTGGAAGCATCATATCACTGCAATTTTGAGCTATGGAGCACTACTCATCAAAACAATGTGCATAAATTATTAAATTTTACTTTACGCGTAACTCCTTAATTGTGAACGCGACATCATGACGGATGAGACCCATTTCACGCAGTGTGTGGAACCTTTATTTCGCAGAATATTCGTAACTTGGGGACTGAAAATCTACAACTGATTCATGATACTCGTCAAAAGTCACCGTTTGGTGTGGTGTATGCGCTGACAGAGTCATCGGACCATATTTCTTTGAAGACGACGCCAGCACCACCGTTACGGTCAATGGAGAGCTCTATCGGGCCATGATTCGTGATTATTTGGCATCAATTATCGAAGAAAATTACTGGTTTTAACAGGACGGCGCTGCATGTCAAACTGCACGCGAAACAATGGCTTTACTGCGATTCTGTGGGGATAAGTGTATGCGAATCGGCCAGAGACCATAGAGCAGCTGAAGCACAACATTCGTTGATAAATTGTTGCTTTTCCTAGAGTAATATTGGAAAAAGTGATGGAAAACGATGAAAAATGATTAAATATGCCGCTGGGGTTGGATATTTGCAAGATGTCATTTTCCACAAATGACCAAACAAATTGTACTGGACCAAAAAAAGGCATCACATCGAATTTCAAACTAATATTGACTTTAATAAAGAAGTTTTTCATACAAAAACAAAAAATTGGGTGGTGGGTTTGTACGGGGGCTACCTCAAAATGTGGGCGTGGCGGATCAATTTTGATACCCTATTTGACTGCAATAAAAAGAAGTTTAGCATAAAAATTGGTCCCCAAAAAACATCCAGACAAACAGACGGACATACATAGATAGATAGACTAGTCGAGCTGATCAAGAATATACATACATATATACTTTACGGGGTCTACGATACCTTCTTTAATGCGTTACAAACTTTCAGACGAACTGATAATACTATTTCACACTATGCGTGAGTGGTATTAAAAGCATTTAAACTATCACAGCGCTTATAATTTGCAACTGGTTTAAGCACTATTTCAGTTCAGTTGTCACCGGTACATCGCTCACGTCAATCATGGATTCAATGGATAAGGCACTCCAAATCTGTATCGAAGGCAAGTGTTAAGCCCTGCCTGGACCAAAAGCAAAAGAACGTAAAATTGTTGATAACAAAAAAAAAAGTGAAAAAATATATTTTTTTTTGCACTTAGCTTAGCTATCCAAGCGTATTTGATCGTAAATTTACTGAGGCAAGTCCTTCTAGACTGCAAATAATAAAAGACAGCATTCCTAGTCCACCATACTCACTTACTAATATCAAATACGGCAATGAAGAGGCTCTGGCACTATTTCTGGACTTGGGATTGTAAAAAGAAAAATATTATAAAAAAAAGAAAACCTAGATGTCTTGCCAAGCTATGCCAGTATTATATGTGCAACAAAAAAAAAAAAAAAAACAACTGTAACATCCAGAAATTAGCAGAAGTTACGGATGTACTGGTCAGGGTAAAATTTCAAAATATGATGGATCACACAGCACAACGAATTATTGAAACAAAGAGCTCAGAAGTCATCGACTTATTTCCTCATAATTTGACATTGCTCACAAAATGGGGTTTCGATGGCTCCTCTGGATATGGCACATATAAGCAAAGCAATCATAGTGATGAGATTCTAACAGAAGCTAATATGTTTGTGGTGTCCATTGTGCCCTCAGGCTAAAATTGAATTCTGCAGAGCATTGGAAAATCCCTCGGCCTTTGGGAACTCATTTTTGCAGGCCAGTAATGTTTACATATGTTACATATGTAGTCACACTGTCGATAGTTTTCTTAACAGTAGTCGAAACTATCGTCACTATCGATAGCACTATCGTTTTACTAAAAAGGGTGTTAATGATATAATTAACTATAAAGAGGTTACATTCCAATACTCGAGTGGACTCGATTATCTTGCGATGCGTGAGACATTTTGAAAATTTGTCGTAGTGCAATGATTGCATCTACTCGATTTGTTCTTGCTTTCTTTTAAATTTGTTTTCTGAAAAAGGCTGCTCTTGTGAATAGCTTTGTACGTTGGGTGTTGGAAACTCAGAGAAATTAAGTTTCTAGCAATTTTGACGCCTTATCCGCATTGTTGCTGCTTCGAATACCTGCTTTCACAGAACGCAGATAATTTAGGCGATCAATCTGATATGTACACATCTCTGAGGCATCCAAAGTTTTCATATTAGTGTTCATAGCATTTAAGCGTTGATAAATATCGTACGAAATTGGAATCATTAGCGAAATCGTGACAAAGTTACTGCCCTGATACCTGAGAAGTAGCAGTAGTAATGAGTTAAATAAGTTCATCTAGTCTTTTAATACTTCGTTACATCATCCACTGTGAGTGGCTAAGTTGACTTTGAAGTACTGAAAAGTACACTAGAAATTGCGCCGTTTGTAAGCAATAAACGTTCTATCATTTTATATGCGCAATTTCGTCGTGTTTGGTACTTCTTGACTTAAGATGTATGGCCTTTCAATCAATACTTTGCGCAGTTCTCAATTTTAAATATGCGATTGGGTTTCTTTTAAAGTACGTGACTATGATCTTACACTTTGTCATGACGGCCTTAATATTTTTACTTGCATATTGAGATTTAAAGTGTGGGCAAAGCATGTTAAATGCGCGTTGATACAACCGAAATTGTAACTTTGTAAAGAACATACCACTCCGAGAGTACACCATGCAGTGAATCTGCTATATTTTGTGACGAGTGGTCAGTATCTTCTAGTAGTTTGTTAGTTGACAACACCGCACAGACCGTAATTTGAAGATTGAAGCTTGTGATAAAATGACATGTTACAGCCAAGTAATAATCATTTGATCGTGATGTTCATCCATCGCTTGTTATGGAACAGTAATCCATGCTACCAAAAATAGTTTTTAACTTATTTTTCATGATTTTCTGTAGCACATTCTTAAAAGTGGGTTTACTGGGAAGAGTATACTGAGTGTGTAAAAAGTACACGAAGTTCTGGAAGCCTTTGTCCTCAACGATTCGAAATGGTTTGCATTTTCGATATTATCGTTAGTGGAAAAAAAAAACTATCGGATCTATCGATAGTACTATCGATAGTTTTCCAGCTCTAATGTATACATTAATTTTAGCTGGCTCAGCTTTACACTGAGAAAAATTTTTTGACACATTTTTGTTATCACATTGCGAAAAGAGTATAATAATATTAATAATAACATAAATAATAATTAAATATACAGAAAAATTAGCCGAACTTATGCACAGGCACTCATCAGTATGCTATCTGCACATTGCAAAGTTTTCCTACAAAACTTATATCATGTTTCTCTGATGCATTTCGATATCTCATATGTCTAATAATTCCAAATGAATTCTTATCTAATTAGAGAAATATAAATAGGACCATAAAAACGCATCACATTGCATTTCAACCTAATATTGCTGCTGGTGTACCACAAGGCAGTGTGCTTGGTCCTGTCCATTATACTTTGTATACTGCTGATGTGCCAGTTCCAGTAAATGAGAACATGCTTCTGGCTACATATGCTGACGATGCGGCCATACTTGCAAACTCAAACTGTCCACACGAAGCTTCCTCTAACATTCAAAACTATCTTGAAGATTTTCAACGTTGGGCAAATCGCTGGAATATAAAATTCATTAGCGAAAAGTCTAGTCACTGTACTTTTTCATTGAGGCAAGGGAACTGCCCGCCCGTTTTGCTCAACAATTTGGTAATACCTCATGTTGCTCACGTATGCTACTTAGGTTTTAACTTTGAGAGACGTGGCACCTGGCGTAAGCATAGTCAAAAAAACGCATCAGTTTGGTTACTTCGCCCAAGTATTATGCCTACCTGGATGTATGAAATACAGTTATGGGGCACAGCTGCTGCCACAAATATAAACCGTATATAAGTACTTCAAAACAAGGTCTTGCGTAAAATAACAGATGCTCCTTGGTATATGCGCAATAAAGTTTTGCATCGAGATTTGAAAATACCAACAGTCATGGAACAGTTGAACTTCCACAGCAGCAGATACTATAATGATCGATTGACATGATCACATGTTAATCATTTAGCAGCGGCTCTGGTCGTTAATACATGTCGTAGACGGCTCCAAAGATTTCATCCAAATGATATTGAAAATAGGCATTAAGCCTTATTTTTTATTAGTTATGTTAATATATATACTCTAAGCTAAATGTCTTAATGTCACTTTTTTAACATACAAATGCAAGCATCCGTCACTAAAAGTTACCATATCAATTATTAAGTTGATATTGACAATACTTTCAGATAATATTGATAATACTTACAGATGAATATATAGCTTGCAAATTCATTGTACTTTAATTTTGTATACGGTACCATTTCCGTATCTCTGCTAGTCTCGGAGAAACCATGATTCATACACATGATTCCGGCTCTATATATCTATTGCAGCTATACTCAAAGTGGTGCTCCGCGGAACCCTAGGGCTCCACGAAATGAAAAATAAAAAACAGTTTCATACCTTCCATTAGATTTTTTTTAAATAAGTAACTGTTACCTTACATTGTACATACTCGTATTATCCTTATTAATGCATAAAGACATTTTTGTTGTATTGTAGGGTTCCGTTAAGTATTTCGCTTTCCAAAAGGGTTCCGTCACCAAAAAAAGTTTGACAACCGTTGCTCTATTGCAAGCTATAGACATGACTGAACTTTTCCTAAACGGCTGGATCAATTTTGATGAAAATGTGTGTGTGTGTGTGTTCATGGCTTTGACTGGAATAAAAAGAAGTCTACATACACGCCAATTTATATCTGGATATCTTAAAAATTGATTCCCAAAAAATGCGCAATAACATCAAGACAGACAGACAGACAGCTATATCGACTCGTCTCGTCGAGCTGATCAAGAATATGTGTACTTTATGGGGTCTACGATGCCTCCTTTAAAGCGTTACAAACTTTCAGACAAACTGATAATACACTACTTTTCACACTATCGGAGGTGTCGCAGAAATCTCTAGACAAAATTCCGTCTGGTGATTTGAATTTCACAGAAAAATTTCGTAGGTGTCATAGAAATCTCCGAGATTTCATAGAAAACAGTTTTTAGTGGACAGGCGAGTTTTGTGCTACGCAGAGTTGTCGTAGATACAGATACAGACTATGTAAATGAATTTTTTTGCAAATTTACTTGAGAGATTCTGTGACACCTACGAAATTGATTTAGGTCGGAATTGGGGTGAAAGAGATTTCTGTGACACCTCCGTATGTGTGAATGGTATAAAAATAGTTGTAAACCAATGAACCTGGGTGGTAAGTTTGTATGGGTTCCACCCCAAAAAGTGGGCGGTATACGCTATATGATATTTATGTGATGTGTCCGTTCATAAGAAGCAACCCTATCAAATTACAATTTATTATTGGCTGTTATAAACAAGAGTTTTCATATAAAAATGTAAAAGTGGGTTGATAGTTTGTTGATATAAATATAAAGCGGTCGCCCATAACACCATATCAAGTTTTAAACTGATATTGACTGCAATAACAAAACATTTTTCATACAAAAAGGCAAAAGTTGGCTGATGATTTGTATGGGAGCTAGCTCAAAAAATGGGGATCATGCCCATTGATATACATGTGAAGCGTCCGTCCATAAGAAGAAATTTCATACAAAGAGCCAAAAGTGGGCAAGTGGTTTGTATGGCGGCCTCTGACTTCACATGGTGTGTGGGTCACACGTGAAGCGTCCGTTCATAAGAAGCCACCATGTCAATTTTTAAACAATATTGACTGAAATAAAAAAGTTTTTAATATACTTTATATATATAATTTATGTGGGAGATACCCTAAGAATTGGGTGTGGCATGCCAATATGGATACTCTATTTGATCGAAATAAAAAGTTTAGATGCCAGGTACGACTCGTGCTGCAGCCACACTTTTTTTACTTGCATGTGCTTCCGTTCGCAGCGATATCTTCTGATTACCGGCAAAAATGTAAATATATTTAATTTCTTTCTTCCAGAGAACTGCAAGCGGTAACATTTTTGTGACTTAGAATAAACTCAACCGGTGTAAGTACCAAAAATTATGTGTTGTTTGCATCCACGCTCTTTTTCTAAATCAAGTCAATAGCGTACACATAATTCAAATGCTTACAACGTCATACATATCAATGATTATCGGAGTCCTAAACCGAAATACTCATACTTTGGGAATATACTCAAAACCAAACAAAGGCAAAGGCAAAAGCAAAACAAAAGAACTTACCAAGTCACACAGTATGGAAAACTATTCGAAATAGTAAGCACGCGGTTACGCCTATCATTTATCTCACTTAGGGCCACTGTCACTATATAGAAATTCATTAGGGTGACTTTTATTGTGTAGTGTATTTCACGACTTCACAATTGTAATAAATCAATTTTGAGTAGCCCTGCAGTATAAATCGATTTTTAAACTGTTATCGGTCAATTTTATGTGTTATCGTTACTTTTTGGCTGTTATCGTTATTTTTGTCTTATTTATCGGTCAGACGCTCCATGGTGGGATAGTCCATTCATTTGCACAAATATAAACGCATAAAAAGTATAATTTAGAAGAAAAAAATTGGTTGAGAGGGAGCGCCGCAGCAGTAGAAAGCCAATCCATGCATATAGTATGCAGGTTTGCATTTCAAATGTTAATAAAAATTTCAATTTTGTGTGTTTTCATTTTGCTTTAGCTTTGATTTGTTATCGAAATTGTGAAGTCAAGTTTGTAGCTATCCTTAAAATATATATATTGATTCATCGAACTTTGCAATACGTCTATAGGCTAAATGACAGTCGTGACATTGAAAACTAGGATATAGCGTGAAAAAATGAGCTCTAAAGATATAGGTAAGTCGTGAAAACGGCACTTAGACATTCTTCGTAGAAGAACAGAGAGACGCGAATGCGGTGCATACTTACACTGGTTTTTCTGAGTTACAAAAAAAAAAAAAATAAAAATAAAGTAAATAATAACAAAGTAAATAAATAAATAAAAATATATTCCTACCGATTCAGTTTGACAAATTCACGCTGAATGTCCGAAATACTCACTCTGGTTCTGTCAGCTTTTAGAATTTTTCAAATATGTGTTGTTGTTGTTTGTTTTCGAATGAAAACATTTAATTAAATAATTTAAAAAATAATTTTTTCAGCTATCGACCTTATGTCAGAGAAAAATTCTTACATTAGCCCATTTTAGCACATTACAAAACTTTATTCATAAAAAAAAATTATTCACTTAGTTAATATTTTTTTCCACTTAAGTCATCTGCTTCTTTTCTATACATAAAAACACACGATTACACAAATTCACGTTGTAAGTTTGAAAAAAACTTTTGAAAATACAGAAAAAACTTGTGTAAGTATTTTTACTAAGAACAAGAGAAAACGTAAACTTCGGTAAAAAAAAAACCCAAGCTTCCATACTCTTCACAGCAAATTAATGTCAAGTCGTTTAATGCTATAGTCATAGTTTGAGCCTTCATTCCATTTTTAATGGAGTAAGCTCAAAAAGAAGAAGTTTTACCAGTAAAAACAAAGTGCGGTTAGTTTTTATGGAGACTACCTCTTAATGTATGCAGCATATGTTCTTTAAAATTATATGAAGCTGCTGGCTATTAGAAGTGATCTTATTAAGTCAATAAGATCACTTCTAATAGCCAGCAGCTTCATATAATTTTAAAGAACATATGCTGCATACATTAAGAGGTAGTCTCCATAAAAACTAACCGCACTTTGTTTTTACTGGTAAAACTTCTTCTTTTTGAGCTTACGAAGTCGATAAAAATATTTTTCATACAAAAAGCGAAAAGTGGTTTGTTTGGGGACTACCGCTTATATAGTGGGTTTGTCATACTATGTATATTCTATAAACATAAGTAGTTTCCATAGCCACTTTCAGATCGATATTGTTAAAACTAATGGACTAGTTTTGATACACAGACAGGGGGCAGTAGTATATGGCTAGTTCGAGTCATCTCGTCCAGCTTATCAAGAATATATATACTTTATATATGACAAAATTATAATACTATACGAAGAGTATAAAAACGGACAAACCAAAGAACAAATGATTTATTAACTTGTGCAGTGTATAAAAGCTTCGATTGCACCCAATTAATAACTTTTTATTGTTGCGTGATGTTTTTTACTCTTAATTAGTATGCAGTTCTCTGCTCCATTCGGCTTTGCATAACCTTGGGCAATTTATATTGATGCATTGATCAGTTTATCGGTTAAATGTTGCGCTTTTGGCTCGGATCCAAGGTATTACTCGTATACGTTTTCGTATATTTTAATTTATTTTCAATAAAAAGCAAAGTAAATAAATTTGCACGACCATTTAAACTTTTGCATTTGTTGAAAACTATGTTAGTTTTAATTGTTTTCAGGCAACAATCTGAACGTAACGTTGAGTTATGACGGAGATGGTTTTATATCGCACCATTATGGATTTTATTTTTTAAATATTTTGCTGTTGCTGTTTAATTATTGTATGTATTGAATGTTTTCTTTATATTCAATATTAAAAATATTTTGATACAATGCCAAAGAAAATTTTTTTCTCGATGAATGGCAGACTAAACACCAGATCCAGAACAAACGTGAAGCCAAAGCCTATTACCATGGACATTGTATTCACATGAAGCGGCCGTTCATAAGAAGCCAACATAATGCATATCAAACTGTTATTGACTTTAATAAAGAAGTTTTTCATACAAAAACACAAAAGTATTTGGTTTATATGAGGACTACCCTAAAAATCAATTTGTAAATGTATGTGAAAAGACATCCGCCTATGAGAAACCACCTCGTCTAGTTTCAAGCTGATACAGACTTAAATAAAGAAGTTTTTCATACAAAAAGTCAAAAGTGGGCGGCTGGTTTATATGGGTCTCACCCAAAAAATATTCAAAAATAAGTCTAGTTGCCGGGTTACAGCAATTAACGTCACAGTTTTAGTACGGATGACTAAATAAAAAAAAAAAATCAAGGTGGTTTTCAGTCGGTTAGCAACAAAATAAGAATAAAACTACAAACTTGGACGAGACTCACCTATTAATATATTTATGTGTGAAGCTTCCTTCAATTAAACACCTAACAAAAAGTTTTTTCATACAAAACCGAAAAGTGTGTGGTGAGTATATATGGACGCTACTCCTAAAAGTGGCCGATCACACCCATTGATACATACATTGACGGAACCAAGGGGAAGGGAGAACTGGAAAACTAGTGTGTTTATTCTGGTTATTAAAACTCTTTACATAACTTTCAAACCAATATTTGGAAAATATAAGAAATAGAGAGAATTTTCTTATTGCCGTCCTTATTGATTTGTTCTTCTTCAAAGTACGGGCTTTACTATTTCTGAAAAAAGTTTTAGTTTCCGCGTCTTCAGGCAGCATTCTGAAACTTCATATATATCTTTATACTTACTTTACACTTACCCTGAGCTGCCTAAATTTTTAACCATTATGGGAAATACTTTGGGGGATTTAAAAAAAATTGTTTTCGACTCTTAACTTAAGGTTTTATTTTTATACCATGCACACATAGTGTGAAATGGTACTATCAGTTTGTCTGAACGTTTGTAACGCATTAAATTAGGCATCGTAGACCCCATAAAATATAGACAGCGTTCGGCGCTCTAAGTTTTACCAACTTCACGCCGCCGTGGCAATCAAACGGCTAATGACAGCGCTCTCTTGTTTTGTCAAGCGTCAGTCAGTTATGTTAGTCAGTCAGTATTATTGCTTTGTATTTGGCTGGAAAATCGCAACCAGCCATTGTTAATGAGCTACGTCATTTACGTGTGAACAAAATGTTTGATACACGTTACAATGATACTGGCAGTATCAAAAAACACCATGGAGGTAGACATCCAAAAACAGCAACATCGGCTGAAATGGTTAGAAAAGTGAAGGCCAGAATTCACTGTAATCCATGACAAATCGTAGTTCAATGGGCGAAAAAAAACAATGACTTTTAAAAAATGAACTACGATTGAAGCCTTATAAAACACAAAAAGTGCAAGGTTTAACACCTGCACAAAAGGCAGTTCGCCTAGCAAGATCAAAGGTGATACAAATTTTGCACGTTAGTGGTCTTTTCTGATAAAAAAAACTTTTTACGGTCCAGCAATATGTAAACAAACAAAACAATTGTTTACGAGATCAATGTAACAAAGCATCGTTTAAAATTTTTTCACGGTAGATTTATTGATTTACTTTTAATAAAAAAACGAGTACAAACCCACAGCTTTTGACTTTTGTATAAAAATCTTTTTTATTGTAGTCAACATCAACTTAATAATTGATATGGTAACTTTTAGTGGACGAATGCTTAACATATACATTAATGGGTGGGATCCGCCCACTGTTTGGGTTAGCCCCCATACAAACCAACTGCCCAGTTTTTTGTATGAAATCTTCTTTATTAAAGTCAATATTAGGTTGAAATACAATGTGGTGCCTTTTTGTGGTCAGCCGTTTAATATACATAGAATAACGGGCGTGGCCCGCCCTCTTTTTGGGGTAGCCCCATACAAACATACAGCCGACTTTTTGTTTTTGAAATGCAATATGGTGCATTTTTATACAGAGCTGCTTAACATACATAGACTAACAGGCGTGGCCTGCCCACTTTTTATGATATCACCATACAAACCCACCGTGCAATTTTGTATTTTTTATGAAAAAATTCTTCATTTAAATCAATATTAACTTGAAATTCGATTTGGTGGATTTTATTGGACAACCGTTTAATATCTATATACAAATGGGCTTGTCCCACCCACTTTTTGAGGTAGTCCCATACAAAGTCACAACTCACTATTATACATTTGCATTGAAAACGTCAATATCAGCTTGAAATTCGATATGGCGTCATCTACTACACATCCACTACATCGCTTCACACACATCTACTAGTGGGCGTATACTGCCCACTTTTTGGGGTAGCCCCTATTTAAACTCCCACCTTTATGTTTTGCAATACTATATAAAATTTCGTGTGAACGGTATTAGAAATTCGCTGCAACCGAAACTAACGTTTTTTCTTGTTCTTTTTTTTTGTGGTAGTAGAGTTTTCAAGCTTAGTAAGTATTACTAAAATTCTGCTAAGCAGAGAATCAATTTTAGGCTATTTCCGATTAGATATTGCATATGGTCAATATATGTATATTCAGTATATATTTTGGATACATTGGCATTCGGCTGTAGTATTTTGTAAAATTTTTAGTTACAATTTAAACTTGAAAATAGATCTATGTCTAAAAAGTTACCATTGTGTTTTTTGTTTTTGTGTAAATTTTTATAAAAATACATAAAAATACACTTGAACCATTTTTTTTTTACTGTGCGTACTGTGCAAAAAGTTTGCTTTGAAAAGCGCGAATTTGAGTGCAAAGAGTTTGCCTGCGGCTCGTAAAAGCGCTTTTGAAATAAATTTTTGTTGTTGCAGCTATAAAAAATATGCTCTTGAAAAAAAATCTAACTCAAATAAATAAACTTTGACGTGCTTCTATTTTGCCCATTTATTTACATATCCTTTTTTTTACGAGTACTTGCACATCGTTTATATTCGCTCAATTGATTGTGTGCATATTTTAGTTGGACTGAAACCAAATTGAGTCTAGTATGGTTCGCTGTTGAGACCGCCTTCAACTATGATGCTTTTTATAAAATGATGCATTCGTATAAGTATGGTCAATATATGTATAAATGGGTAAAGTAAATGGGTTGTTTTTTAACTTTCATTGAAAAAGGCTTCGGAAATTTTATTCAATTAATAAGTTAAATACGTATATAGTCTAACCCTATTTAAAATAAGATGACCTTAATAAAAAGCAAAAAAAAAAAAGAAAAAATGGGTTAAAAATTGTTTAAAAACTCTACTTCTCTCTACATTGCACTGTGGATCCGCTTGTATGGAGGCGCGGGAAAAAATGCTTCTTATGGCAAACAGATGGACATGATTTCACCAATAAGCTCTTGTCCTCCAAATCATTACTGGAAAACTTTTGCTTGTATTCGCTATGATCCGTACTTCCTTGATGTACCCATTTTCCAATTAATATTAAATTTTCAACAGAACCAACAGTGACTGTCTTGACAACATTAGCTTGAAGTTCTAATACGAGGGCTGCTATTTATATTTCGGGAACTGGCAACACTAATGTCAAAAGTTAAAATCTGGCAACACCATAATAAAGTTTGACATTTTTGGCATTAACGTACTCACAAAGTTTTGATGTACAATTGCTATTTGTTTTGTTTACAGTGAGTTAAGAAAAGCAATTTGGCCAAAAAATGGAAATTTCAAGAAAAGGTTTTCGTTGGATTATTTTGCACAACTTTGGACGTGGATTATCTCAACAAGAATGTGTCAATGAACCCAGTTCTTTGTATGGCGATAAAGCACCATCAAAAACCACAGTATATCGCTGGTATAGTGAATTTAATCGTGGTCGTAGTTCGGTAGCCGACGAATTCCGTGAAGTTCATCCAAAATCGGTTGTTGTGCACAAAAACATCGATGCAGTGCGTGAACTGATAATGCAAGATCGTCATGAGATAGAGGCATCCTTGCACATTAGTTCCACTTCAATACATTCGATTTAGCATGAACACTTAGCTGTAAAAAAAATTTGTTCTCATTGGTTACCCCATAATTTGACAATCGCTCAAAAGAAGGCTCGCGTCGATTGGTGTAAGGAAATGATTAAAAAGTTCGACCGTGGTGCTTCAAAAGACGTGTAAAAAATAGTGACAGGTGACGAATCATGGATATATGCATATGAGCCGGAAACAAAACACCAATCGACCGTGTGGGTATTCCAAGACGAGCCAAATCCAACAAAAGTTGTTCGTGGAAGAAGCACAGCGAAGCAAATGATCGCCTGTTTCTTCAGCCTAATGGGTCATGTGGCCACTGTTCCGCTTGAGAAACGTAGGACTGTCAATTGTGAGTGGTACACGACCATTTGTTTGCCGGAAGTCTTCGGAGACATTCGTAAAACCAACCGCCAAAGACGAATCATTCTTCATCATGACAATGCGAGCTCTCACACATCTCGTCAAACAAGTGCATTTTTGAGCAGTCAACACATCGAATTAATGACTCATTCTCCGTACAGTCATGATTTAGCACCCAATGACTTCTTCTTGTTCCCGAGTATCAAAGGTAAACTGCGTGGTCAACGATTTACGAGCGCCGAAGAAGCAGTTGAAGCGTTCAAAAACCATGTTTTGGAGGTGTCTCAAGTGGTATGGAAAAACTGCTATGACAAATAGTTTGAACGAATGAAAAAGTGTATTGATCATCAAGGGGAATATTTTGAAAAACAATAAAGCCATTTTCATTTAAAAATGTTTGTTATTATTTGCTATTCCCGAAATATAAATAGTACCCCTCGTATGCTCGACGCTGTGTTATCTAATAAACTTTGCAACTCGACTTCAGCGTCTACAGAAATATTGTCAGGGTATCTCATTTCTCAGGGTATCTCATCAATTCAAGTATGTAGCCGTTATTCTCAATATTATGTTGTACAGCAGTTATCACTTCTTCTAATTTATCTGCGTTAATACCCTTTTTGTGCTCCATAAATTGAAAATATGTAGGCGTGCAAACACACACTGATACGAATCGCTTTCCAAAACCAAATCGAAAATTAAAAACAAAAAATGGAAAAATTAATAAGAGTTATATTATATAATATTAATTAAATGACCATTGAAAATTGTACACAAACACGAAAGACGAAAACAAATACACAGCATAATAAAAAGGCGACAAAGAGGCTTCGCTGGGCAAATTTGACCTTGAAAAAATAAGACGACGGGTTAGTATATTAAAGATTAAACGTACACATCCGCAAATTTCCGCAGCTAAATTCAACACTTTCATTACCTTAAGACTCAGATAAATACAATGGAAAAGAAATCTAAGGGGGAATCTTGGGGGAACACAACTAAAACTTTAAGTAAACATAATAAAGACGCACAAAAAAGGAACAAACAAGAATTACAACACTAGTTAGTTTTTATTCATTTCTGGAGATAAAATAAATACCTTTAACTTCAAAATCCATTGAAAATAATTTAGTTTTGTAGACTTGAGCAATTGCCAGACCGATTTGAAGTGCACTTTTGTTTCGAATAATTCGGCCAGCGTTCAGCTGCGCTTTGAAAATGAACACGTGTTCATGCTTTTAATTCTCTTTTTAGAAAGTCCCGTTAGATTTCAGAAAAAAACCGGTTTGCCATTAAGAAGATTGGACATTTTAGAGACAATTTGTTTACATTTTGTTTGAATAATTTGTGATCATTTTTTTGATTTTTGGCCTATGGAGGGAACCACTGTGCATTGGACAAAAACGGTCGAACAAACTATGTCCAATGTAGCCAGTTTTCACTGTATACTATGTATGTATCTGTGTGAACAGTATAGGTAAAAATCAAAATCTTAAATTTTTTCGCTTACACAATTTTAGCAGTTATGGCTCGATATAGCTAGAAACCTTCACTTGATCAATAGTAGTGTAAAATGGTATAATCAGTTTGTCCGAAAAGGAGGCATTGTAGGCCATAGGCCATATAGTATATTAGTATACCATATATATTAACATACATAGCATATGTATTCTTGTTCAGCTCATCAAGACGAGACGATCTTTCCGTGTCCGTTTGTTCTCCTGTGCATTTGATAGTTCCTGCGCATTTTTTGTGACAAATGTCTTTTGATAACAGCACTATAGAGTATTATTGATATGATACGCCCAATTTTTGGAATAGCTCACATATAAACGCACCGCCCACTTTTGTGTTTTTGTATCAAAAGCTTCTTTATTTAAGTCAATATCAGCTTGATATTTGATATGCTAGTTTCTTATGGACGGCCGCTTCACATACATACAATCATATTTTGGGGTAGCACCTATACAAATTCACCATCCACGCACATTCGCATTTACATATAAAAACATATTTCGTTGCGTATAAAGAGCAAGTTCATCAGAAGTATTGTCGCGTGGAAAAAAATATATCTTGAAAGGACAAAGAAATTTATACTGCAGGGCTACTCGAAATGGATTTATTACAATTGTGAATTCGTGAAATACACTACTCAATATTATTCCCACGTTAGCATATCTTGGAAATTCATATTCTCTAATTAAATTCTAAGTCGTGAAAATGGACCTACGGGAGAAGACGCAAAATATCAGATACTAATTACAAAAGTCAAACGACTCAAAAACAGGCAATCAATAGGGGAAAAAAATAACTCTTTTTTTGTATTCAAAGTCAGTATTTTTTTTTATTATTTTTTGCGATACATTTGGATTTTCTTCATCTTCTTCACAGGCTCATGTTTATTTACCATGCATCCACCACATATTATATCATACATAACTTCACACAAAATGATCTGATTACTTGGAATTGTTTTTGCTCTTTTTGAACTGGTTCTATCAAAAAACAATATCATATTGCACATGCACAGATAGTTATGTATGTCATAGACTCTAAAATCGAAAATTTAAATTGTTTTGTACTCTTATGGTTCATTTTATAAATAAGTACAAGCGTATTCGGGACACGCCCATTAGTGTATCTATACGAAGCGGCCGTCCGTAAAAAGCCACCACATCGAAATTGAAGCGAATTTTGAGTTAAATAAATACATTTTTCATACAAAAACACAAAAGTGCGCGGTGGTTTGTATGAAGGCTACCCTACAAACCGGCCCTGGCATATCAATATGAATACTCTCTTAACTTTGAACCAAAAGAAATTTAAATATCGACCTTCAGTTTCACGTTGTCTACTTAGCAGGTATAAAGAATAAAACTAGTTGAAAACATAGCAACATATACGCTGGAGGCTACCCCTAAAAATAGGTGGGTCGTGCCACTTGATAATAATGTGTGCCACCATATCAAATGTAAAAAGATTTTGTCAGTAATGAAAAAATTGTTCATGCAAAATCCCTAAAATGGGGGTGGATGTAGTTGCCTCTTAAAAAAATTTGCCAAACCCATTTTTTTTATATATGTAAATCGATCGTCCATAAGAAGTAACCGTATCAGTTTTAAAGTTATTGGTGGTAATACAGGATGTCTCAAAAGAAAGTTCACAGTTAAACGATCGATAAAAAAAGTAAGTAGTTTATTTAAAAAAATGTTTATTACATATTAAACCGTTGCGTTCACGGCATTCATTTAATCGAGCACTAAAATTTCCTATGACAGCTCGGCAGGCCTTCTCCGTGATGGCTGCCATTTCGTGACGGATATTTTCTTTTAATTAAACGCCAGGGAAGTCGGTTTGTTGCCATAAACTTTAGATTTGACGTAACCCCACAGGAAAAAGTCCATTGGGGGTTAAATCGGGACTTCGTGGAGGCCAATTTATGTCACCTCTCCTGGAGATCAATTTGACAGGAAAAATTTCATGAACTCCTGGTAGAGACCTGTTGGACGTGTGTAAAGTTGCTCCAGTTGGATTGCCAGTAGCGGCTATTTTGTTTGTTTACATGTCAATTAAGATGGAAATGAGCTTCATCTGAAAACAAGATGTTGGTAAACGTTGGAAAGCGCTCAATCATCTGGTTTATGAATTCAAGCCTCTGTCCAGCATCCTGAGGCTTTAATTCTTGCACCAACTGAATTTAGTAGGGGTGCAGCTTTAAATCGTTGTGTAAAATGCGGAACAATTATGATCTATGCACGTTTAAAGCAATAGCACACTTCCGAATCGAAAGTTCCGGGTTGTCACGAACAGACTGAGTAACACTGTCTACGTTTTCGAACGTTCTCGAAGTCCTTGGATGCCCTGATTTTGATTTTTCCAGCGTTGTACCGGTCTCTTCAAACTACTCGACCCATTTTTCAATGAGTCGAGTGCTTGGCGCATCATTTAAATGACAAACATGTCGAATACTGCAGAATTTTCAACGCGCTACAGTCGCTGAATTACCGTTTTTGTAAAATTCACATACACACAACGCACGATCCGCTCCCGAGAAACGCTCCATAGCGACTAAATTCCCAAAAGCTAGGCTACCGATTGACATACCCCCCGCACCATTCGGAATAGTTGCGTTCACGCAATCAGCAAATCAAATGTGAACTTTCTTTTGAGACACCCTGTAAATATATATATATTTTTTTTAAACAAAAACCTAAAAATGGGCGGTGGGTTTGTATAGGGCTACCCGTATTTATGTGAAGCGTACGTTTATCGACAGCGACTATATCAAATTTCAAGCTTATATTGACTGCAATAAAAATGATTTCCTTTCAAAATTGCAAAGGTGGGCGGGTGGTTTGTATGGGGGCTATCCCAAAAAGTGGCGTGATCAAAACCATTAATATACAACTGCCGCGTTCACATGAAGCCACCATATCATTTTTTAAGTTGATATTGACTCCAATAAAAAAGTTTTTCATACCAAATATCAAAAGTGGGCGGTGATTTGTATGGGTGTTACTCCTAAAAGTGAACGAGGCATGTCAATATGTATACTCTATTTGGCGGCAATTAAAATAAGTCTTGGTGGCAATATACAACTGGATATCTTAAGAATTGGTGCCCAAAACTAAGCGTAACAACATCAAGACAGACACAGCTCGATCGACTTGTCTTCATGGTTTGGCGAAATCGAAGCTTTACTATTGTTCACACGTATGTATGAAAATGAAGTGAAGAACCATATTTTTGTACTGTGAAACATTATATAGGTATATATATGTGAAACATTAGCTCTAGTAGAGCTGAAAAATAATGAACATATGTAATTTATGGGTTTCTTTCAATGCGCACTTAGTTGGGCCAGTAATTGTACCATTTCTATTCAAAGCATGTTTATTGCTCGGACGTATTCCCAATATATTTGCTATACAGGCCGCCTAAATTTTACATAGGCCTTAGTTCTTTTCTTCTCAAAACTATGGAGAAAAATCTGAATAGACACATAAAAGAAACCTATCTTAGCACGAATCCACTTAGTCGTTTCTAATTTGACTACCAAAAAAGTAAGTCGACTGAAAATGCCTTACAAGAATCATCGTATCTAACACGCACAGGCTCCGGTTACCTGTCATCAGAGGAATTGGAAAAATATTTCTCAGGTTGAACAAACACCACGAATGGAAGGAATCCTGAAACGCTAAAAAGCAAGTGAGAAAACTATGGACTCAGACACATTTCCATCAGTTTTCGATGTAACTTACCTTCGGTAAAAACATTGAGCTTCTGTCTATATGCTACGTCTGCGGCTTCAGCCAACCAACCACCATCATCCCATGTTCCAGTTGTAACTTACGAAACAAGTAAATAACTTACCAACTTACCGACTTTCTTTCGATTTACGTATAAGACACACACATCGAATTTTAGAAAATACATTGCGGTTCCAAATCCAATTCACCTTCGACTATTATCTTTTCCACTGCCATCATTAATATTAAATCGCTATCTCATTTTGCAATTTGATTTTGAACGCACTTTGACTTTTAGTGCGCGCTCAGTTACGTTTTAGTCAGGTAGTAACCAAGCTGCCATTTTCGTTCCCAATACCTGCTCTGTTTTCCTTTGAAGTTTTCTCTGCAGTTGTTTCTGGAGATTGCAGAGAGAAGCAGATGTACTAGCATTATGGCATCTTCATGTCAGACGTAGATCACATTACTTTTCATTGCTTCGTGTTGGTTTTTGTTGAGCAGAAAATTGCATTTCGCTGATGACGTTGACAATGACAACGACAATGACAACGACAACGACAACGGCAAGGATGACAAGGATGCAGTTACAGATGACAAGAGGACAACGGGGACATTGGTTGATGTGCGATGCGGTTGTGAGTAAATGGCAAAGTAGCTACGCATACATACCCCTCTTCAAACTGTTTGCCAGTGACTGTTTAAGTGAGTGCGCCTCTGAAATGTAAAATCGCTGCGACGACGACGCGCAATGAAAGTCGCGGCATCTTGAGAATTTCAGCAGACGTGGCAGAGTGTAGCTAGAAGCCCAACGATGTTGTTAAAGTTTATATATTTATATCTATGTGTGAGTGTGGAAACTTTAAACAAGTTATTTATGCACATCTGATGCATGCTTGCATCCATTTGAGTAATATGAAAGTGATGCGAAGAACGCTTTCAATATATAGACTCATAAATACACACACACACACGCACACACGCATTCTTATAATTGTATATATGTACATACATAAGTACGGAATATAAATACAATATATTGTATGTGCTTGGGTAAGGTGACCATGCATGTACAGATTTTAGTGTCTTTTACCACAAAAAAAAAAAAAAGAGAACAACAAGAAAAATCATTAACTTTCAAAGAACCGAAGCTTTAGTACTATTCATACGAAGTTTCAAGTTGTGTACTTACAAGGTATGAAGATGAAACATAATTGTAAGACATAACCACTTCAAGGTGGATGGAAAGTTTGTTCGGCGGCTACCCCTAAAAGTGGGGAGCACACACATTTATATTGCATATGCGAAGCGTTTCCCCATAAGCCACCATATCGAATTTAAAGTTGATATTGGGTAATATAAATAATTTTTTTCATACAAAACTCCAAGAGTTAGCGGTGGGTTTGTACGGAAGCTACCACTAAAAATGGCCTCCACAGCTCCCATGATCTTTATGTCAAGAGTTTGGCCATAGGAAGCCAAAATATAAAATTTCAAGTTGGTATTGACAAAAAGTTTATCGAGTGTATATAGTATGTCAAACGCCCGTCCATAAGAAGCTACTACATCATCTTATAAATTGCTCCCCAAAAAATAATATCCAGATGGTCCATAACCATATCCAGTGCGTGACGTAGTGTCTGGGGCAAGGCGCATGACAAGCAAGTGGTCACTGCGAATCAGGCACGATCAGCCTATAACGCTAACTAGGACTCAGTGTCAGAACTAGAACGTCTGAGGGCCTTCCTATTGGAAACGGGTACTGCGACACGAAATGGTCTTTTGTACCCTAGGCCGGATATGGTTAAGTTAATTATGATCTTCTCCGTCTCTTTTATGAAACAGAGAATAACCTTAGACGAGGTGTTTCTGATCACATCAGATGTAATATAGGGTCTATTCATCTGCACAATTCTGAGCCTGGCCAAGACCGAACAATTGCAAAGCAGATGTAAACAAGTTTCGTCATCTTCTAGACAGAGTTTGCTCTCAGTTTCTGAGGATAGACCTCGTTTATTTAGGAGATTTCTCAGTGGATGATAGCCAGTGATGTAGCCCATATGCAGCCTCAGCTCAGATCTATTGAGAAGTGCGTTGGTTTTTGGGTATATAGGACGAGTTAGTAGCTTGGCCTGTCGTAGACCTATATATTGTATCCAGTACAGGGTAGCAGTGGTTTTAAAATTATGTACTATGAAAGATTCAGACTTAGCCTAGCTAAGTTCGCAAAAAGGTTCCATATCCATCTGAAGGAAGCTGCCTAACCAGTTCTGGCTAGTTCAACAACACTTTCGTTGCCCTCGATGCTCTGATGGCCAGGTATCCAACAAATCGCGATTATGCGGCCGATTGACAGTTGTTGGAGGATATCGTAGCATTGAAGAATAAGCCTCGAAGAGAAATTGCAAGAGCTTAGTGATTTAATAGCCGCTTGGCTATCTGTATGAATGATTATATTGGCCTCTTTATGGCTTTAATCGAAAAGATGTCGGGCGCAAAACTCTATGACGTGGACCTCAGATTGAAAAATCGTATTCCAGGCACCCATGACAATAGAGATGCTGCTGTTTGGTCTGCATACACCTGCACCTGTGCCCGTAACGGTAAGTGAACCATCAGTGAACCGTCCAGATGGACAGAGAGACGGACATACTTGTATAATGTAACATTCATGCACAGAGTGTGTGTGAAAGAGATCCGTACTTGCAAGAAAGCAACAGATATAAAATACTTCGAAAGGGGAACGTGTTCATCGTTGGATGTATAGAAAATCATATGATACCCAGGGCGCTTTTCCTGAGAAACATGATGCAATGTGCAGCTAGCAGACTGATGAGAACTTGTAGCTGAGTTCGAAACACGTGCATCTGTGGAGGTCTACGAAGCTTCCTTTAATGCCTTAGAAACTTTCAGGTAAACTGATAACACCATTTCCTACTATGTGTGAGTGGTATAAAAATGCGTTATACAATAATCAGGATAAATAGAAAAAGAGAAAATGTTAAATTCGATGGAACCGAAGCTTTAATACTCTTAACACTTGCTCAGCAACGCTGATTACTGAAGTCTACTTAAGTTTTTAAATTTAAAAAAGGATACTTGGATTTAACAAGTTTTAATATAATAAAATTTACTCATACTATATGTATTTGGCAGGAATTTTACAATTTGACGGTTGTTGATATTTGCGAAGACTCATATTAAAAATTAATCAAATTTTGGATCGAGCAGGGGTTCAACTCAAGTCGTCTAGATGTTAGGCTGCACAGTAGACGATTGAGATTACTCATATATTTACTGTTTTATATAGTTTATACAATATCAGGTAATATTAATTAGTACCACCTATTGTATATAATTACTAATTTTAAAATACTTCATTTGAAAAATGTTTAATAAAACTAAATAAATGCAAATTTTTTTCTATATATCACAAGATTTCAGCTAATTTTTGATAAAATCATTTTCAATGTTTTCAATAAATCGCTTAAACAACACATAAAATCTGTGGGAGAAACAATCATCACCCTAAACTTGGCTCATCAATTGAAACGTTTTGGTAAAAGAAGTACCAGGTTTAAAACAGAACTCAATATTTGCTCTTTGTTCGATTTTTAATTTTTCTACCGATGTTTTTGACTTAAAGATGGGAAAAGCATCCACCTTTCTAACGAACTACGTCACTTGTAGGTGGCAGAACCAGAAAAGTTGCTATTTCAAAAGTTCCGTAATTGGTAGATAGATTTTGGTCTGCTGAACTCGAAAATAGTCTCAAAAATATTTGCTATTATTTGCTATTGTTTTTTTACATAATTTTTTGATTATTATATGATATTTGGCAGTTCATCATGTGCATGTTCAATCTCAGTTAATTTGGACCAATATAAGTGGGTTAAAATTGAGTTCCAAGATTTCAATATGACACACATGTACACGAATGGCAGGACGTTTAATAATAAATTAGTAGTGCAAAAAAAAAAAAAAAAAATAATAATTATATAGTCAAACTTTCGCCAAACTTTGGTCGGATCAATTAAGAGGGTAAACAATTATAACAAATACCCAAACAGACAAATTTCCTAGCAATCTGCTAGCCATTGACGTAGTTCATAAGGGTATAATGTAACATCAATACACAGAGTGTCAAAGAAGGCCGTACTTGCAGGACAGCAACATACACGGCGTGATCTAAAAATAAACGAACTATTTAGTTATAATATAAAACTAGCATGGTATTATGTTTCAAAGCTAATATTTATTCAAAATACGATCCATTTAACTCAATACAACATTTGGAACGCCCCATAGACTTTTTAAACTCGCTTTTTGGGATGTTCTCTAGTGCCTGTGTCACGGCTGCTTGTATGGCTGGAATTAGTGATGGGCAAAGTTGTTACTTTCAAATACTAGATACCTAATAGGTGAAATCTATACAGTTAAATAAAATTGGAGTATCTTTTTGTAATATTAAAATAACCGCTTTTTATATGGATGTATACACGGTATATATACCAAAATAAGTTTTTTTTACAATTTTTGTCTGTCTGTCTGCCTGTTTGTTCCGGCTAATCTCTGAAATGGCTGGACCGATTTTGACGGGACTTTCACTGGCAGATAGCTGATGTAATAAGGAGTAACTTAGGCTACTTTTATTTTAGAAATTTTATTTATTTTTATTAATATAAATCTATATACATATATATAAAAATGGAAGTATGTATATATAAACTCCGAAACCGATCATTTTGTGCCAATGTGGCGATTGTATAAACAGAAATTTCTAATTTTAATAGAATTGGAGGTAGTGTAAAGGAGCATGTGGAAGGTGGGGAAGGGGGAAGGAGTGGCAAGGGAAAGTGGAGAGCCGCGAAGAACGTCGCGGGGACCATCTAGTTGGTATGTTATAACTGATTTTAAATTGTTACTTTTAGCAAAAAAAAAAATTTTTTTTTCAATAGCAAAAACGAAAAATGCATTAAATTTATTCGTATTACCTTTTTATTTATTTATTTTTTACTGTTTGTTTTAAAAATATTCAGTATTTCCATTAAGGAATATTCTCTTTAACAACAATATTTCACCCGATTTCGAAAAAACCCGTTCACTTGGCGCAGAAGTTGCTACACAAGCGATAAGTGCTTCTGCGCCAGTTCAGCGATTCTTGGGTAACAAGCTTTGCGTGTGCGCCACCACTCGAGAGGGTTACCTTGGCGTTTGGTCGTGCCGGGTTCATTGCAATTTGTGCGAAATTGTACTGCAGCGGATGTTTCGGAACTGGTTTCAGTTTCATCAGGCTCATCAAAACTATTCCAAACTGAATCCGGATCAGCTGCCATTGCAATGCTTGAGTTTGAATTGGTGTCGGTAGCCCCAGCTTGCTTCAGTACTGTAGTAATGTGCAGTTCAACTTCTCTGTTGCAGATTTGTAATGTGGTACGGTTTTTAGTTTCTTCATTTTTAAATCGTGCATCCAAAAAAGTTGACATGCATAACAAGTTATTGGTTTCCACGTTTTCAAATCGTACTTTTAAACCCTCCAATAAAGTCGAACTCAGTTGCTATATAGCTCGCATTCAAAACATGATTCTTTATTTTGTTAACAAGCCGGCGAACTTGGACACTGAACAATTTTTCTCGGCGGAAAGTTCATTGGTTATGTTGGAAAACGGCTTTAAAATTTGAACAATTTGATTCATTGTATTGAACTCATCTGCAACAATCGATTCTATTTTATTTTTTTTTTGTTTTACAAGACTGCAATAGTGGCAACAAGTGGAACCTGTAGTTTACAAACTCGTTCAAGCATAAACATTGTTGAGTTCCAGCGTGTTTCAAAATCGTTTATAAATTTGTACACAACCTTAGAATCTTCAACAGTTTTGCTTTCGGCAATTTGGGACTCTTCAAGTTCGTTCTCATCTGCATCATAGTTCATATAATTAAGTATATGCATCATCAGATACATCAATAACGGTTTATGTCCCATCTATTGGTTTTCCAAGCTGAATCTTTTTAAAAATGTCACTTGCACTGGTGCTCTTTCCAAAAAATGATACAATCTTTTTATCTTAAATCTTTACTAGTACACACAGCATCTTGGACGACCAACCCAGTTAAGCATATTTTTGGCATTGTCTGTGACATGACAACTGCTTGAATTTTATCTTGAACGCCCCACTCTTTGCATATATCCATTCCATCCCGATATTTTAATCTGTTTGCCTGTGTGAGATCCTTCGAACCGTGAGCAGGTTAATAGTACTGTTTTAAGTTTCCATGATTTTGTAATAAAATGTGCCGTAACTGCCATACGTGACTCTGTCGCATTTGAAGTCCAGGTATCGGTTGTAATTGTGATGGAATCCACATTTCTTACTTCATCTTTAACTTGTTGAGAGACTTCGAGATAGTATTTGTTTGTCAGTAAAACCGTAGTAAGGTGCTTTCGTGATGGCAGCTCGTACATTGGAACGCATTCTTTAATGAGCTCCCGAAAAACTGAACAAACTACCAATGTATATAAAACAATGTATTGCAATGTGTATAAAAAATACACACCTTTGTCCTGAACAACCAATAGAGGTTAGCAAATCATTAATAACCATTTTTAGAACAAGTGTGTCAAGTGTCTTGTGCCGCATTATATCTAAAGGACGACTTGCAAAGCTTGACAGTTTTATCTGACAACATGGTGTATGTTTGCCTTTGGCTCGTAGTGTAGATGGATTAAGTGTAACTTCGTCTGTTGCTGAAACAACGGTCGGCATGATGATACAGTCAGTAGCAGTCAAATTTAAGCCAGACAATGTTGCAGTAGAAGTTTTCTCATTAGAGTCTATTGTGGTGCCAATTTTGAATGACAGGTGTTTTGTTGACATATGCTTTTTGAGGTTGGTAATTCCAACTTTTGTGGAATATTTATTGCCACACAGTCCATATTTAGCGTTGTAATCATTAAATTTTTTTGAAGTATTGCCAAAGGGTATAGCCAGAGAGAGAGAGAGAGAGAGAGAGAGAGAGAGAGAGAGAGAGAGAGAGAGAGAGAGAGAGAGAGAGAGAGACGAGACAACAACAACAACTTTCGGCACAGCCGAAAACGAAACAACAACCACAGACTATTTTCGTTGCGACGCGGACCGTCATAAAAGTGTTCATTTTGCTATGATTTATGACTTCTGCCGCGTCTTGTACACTGCGTAAGAAAGCGAAGTAGGTTTTGAGGTGTTACGATTTTTACTAAGTGATTGAATTTATATGATTTCAATAATTTTTTTCAATGTTGAATTTTTATAACTTTAATAAACCAAACAAGAACAATACAGCGAAGGCTCGATTTTCTTCGCGATGCATAGAATCATGAAAGTGTGCATTTTGCTTAGATTTATGACTTCAAAAACTCGGTTTGTTGTAGATGTTGTTGTACTGCTCCCGATTAAAAATGTCGTGCCCACCGCTGATTTAAATCATCACGATCGTTTTTAAATCGTGTAAACCAAATTTTTTGCCGAGTTCCATTATGTTTTTACGACATAACTACAAAAACTGCTGTTATTAAAACGTGTGTCATTTTGTATACTGTTAAACGATTAGCATGAAGTTAGCTGCTTTCGAAAGAAGAAAAGTGTACCTTTCTAATACTGCTAACATTTAATAGATAGCGCTACGTGTTCTAAAATTTAAATTAAAAGTTCGGTTATTTTTAGATCACACATTGTATATGGCATGCTTCGAAAGGTGAACGTGTTTATCATAGCATGTAAAGAATTTCATATGATACACAACGTATCATATGAAATACCTGGGAAGCATGATATAAGTAGCAAAAACCTGCAATGTGCGGCTAGCAAACTGATGAGATTTTGTAGCAGAGTTAAAAACACGGCTAAAACATTTTTCTGTGTGTAATAAAAAGTTGTTGTTTTTTTACTCTCTTCGCATTGGGATAAATATGTCCAGAATGTTTTTTAATGTGAAAATGAGCTTGCTTAAATTCATAAATGAATTTTAATGTAATATTTTGAAATTTCACAACACACGATTGTCGGCAGAGCAATATCCAATCATCCAATTCTCACGAAAGTCACATCAAAACTGATATTGCTCCCTACTCCCTACTACCATAACAGTTTGAATTTTGATGATTCACCCGTCACAAATACGAAATTTTGACGATGTTCAATATATAACTTACAAGCCTATCCCTATATAAAATTATGTATACTACTAGTATATGGGCTATATGACACATTCTTCACCTTCTTGCATATACATATGCTTCAAGATCTTATAAAAAGACATTGTATATGTGCGGATTAGAATAGTGGCATATATGGTTACTCAGAAACTTTTAGACGATGTTTATATATGGCTGTGTGTGTATTCGAGTGCGAATTTGCGTATGTTCGCCTTAAGTTATCAGCATAGAATGCAATTTTCCAAGCTGTCTATTTTTCATGTATGAAAATTTTTCGACGCTCTTTTACGTTTTTCACTATTTTTCTTTTTCTCGCTCCTTTTTCTGCATTTTCCGAAATGATTTGCTATAGAAAAAAGAAAAGAAAAATAAAAACAAATAGTTAGTGAAAGCATAAAACAGTCGGTAAGAAAGAAAGAAAGAGTAAGTACTATATTCCAGCTACTGACTTATACAAAATCAACAAATATTCAAGGTAAACAGAATGCAAATACATATGAAAAGAGACACAGACACAGACGGACATACAGACACATACACACACACACACAGGCCACACACACACATAGAGAGGCAAACATAACTGGATGCATGTTTTTCTACGCTATACAACGTATGCAAATGAAATGTTGCATACTTTAGTGCGTTTCATGTGCAACGCGAAGCAAAGCAGAACGACGAGAAAGGCTGCGGCTGGCAGTCAAGGTAGCAGCAGCAGCGTCAATCGTTGTCCGTCCGTCCGCCCGTCAGTATGTCTGTCTGTTGCAATAATAAACAGAAAGCAAAATGCATGCACATAGTCACAGATACACACATATGCATATACACTTAAAGCGGAAGAAAGTAGATAAGAAAGCAAAAGAGGGAAAAGAGGAAGAACAGTTAAAAGAAATAACGAAGAACGCTGCGGTTGAGCATGTTCGACTATGATAATCCCTTTACCCAGTGTAAGGCTTCTTAGGCTTTCAATATTCAAGTATATACATAAAATGAGGAGTACGAGTAATTAGCGTAGCTTCTTCTGAGATTCTTTGTCTCAAACACTCTACAAAGACGCTGTCTTCGATGTTGTCAGGGTGCACGCTTCTGCGCTATACAAGAGCACTGTGATTTTCAGCATCTTATAGATTTATATCTTCGTACTTCGAGAGAGGGCCCTACTTCTAATTTGCTTGCTGAACGCAGAGTGACTCTTCGCCTCATCACCAGGCTCTGGTTGTTGTTGGTTATCTCTGTTCCCATGTAAACAAAGTTTTCTACAACATTGAATTTGAAATTCTCCCTTCGCAAAGACCGTCCAAGATGCGACAATGGTTTGCGAGTGGAACCAAGTACTTTGTCTTCTTCTCGTTCGTCGCTAGACCATTGAGCCGTGAATGTTTCTAAATTGTCGGGAACGCCTTGCTAAATCATCATTTGTTCGTGCCGATGTCATCAGCTTACACGAGTACCATCACTTTCTTATGTAAGATCGTGTCCGACTGTTCTACGTATAAAAGTCGGTGTAGAATGCACTTCATCGGTAGATTAAAAAACTCCTACGATAAGGCATCATATTTCCTGTAACCTCTTATATCAAATCAAACGGCTCGAAGAGGTTATTTCCTGCTCTTTCGATGCTTTGTGTGTGCTATAGCGTTGTCATTCAAAGAAGAACGATGTCTGCTGGGACACCCTAGGCACCCGACTTAGAGAGTTCCCAAATTTTCGGTTTTTTTTTTGTACCATTCACACATGGTGTGAAATAGTATTATAAGTTTGTCGGAAAGTTTGTGAAATATTAAAGGAGGCATCGCAGACCTCGTAAAGTGTATATATTCTTGATCAGGTCAACGAGACGAGTCAACCTAGCTATATCTGTCTGTATGTTGTTGCGAAGTATTTGGGGACTAATTTAAAATATATCCAGTTGGCTGCTGGACTTCCTTTTACCACCCACTTTTTACTTTTTGTACGAAAAAACTTTTTATTCAACAACAACAAAATTGATACGGTAGTTTCTTATGAATGGACGCTTCACAATGGGTGTTATCCCCCTTCTTACAAACCATACAAACCACCAGCCCACTTTTGCATATTTGTAGGGAAAACATTTTTCGTGCAGTCATTATCAACTTGAAATTTGATTTGATTTGATTTCTATGAACGAACGCTGCACATAAATATGAAGGGTGGTATCCCACTCACATTTATGGGTAGCTCCTGTACAAAACACCGCCTTTTTTTTGGGTTTTTATATGAAAGCATTATTGATTACATCCAATATTAAAGTTAAGTTCTATATGATGACTTCTTATGGACAATTTTTTGTATTTCCTATGAAAAACATGTTCATTACAGGCAGAATCAATTTAAAATTTGATATGGTGGCTGCTTATGGACGGATACTTCACATAGTTCCCAACAATCCTTTTGCCCCCCTTTTTTATAGCTTTCAAAACTGCGTGAGGTATTAAAGCACTGAAGTAATGTTTTATCTTGTTTTTTTTTGCATCCCACTTCGGCTTTAAGGGCTTTCATATTTCGAAATTTTGATTCTTTTTATATGGAAAAAGTGTAAGAAATTCTTATACTTTTTATATGGAAAAAGTGTAAGAATTGATCTTTGCTCAATTTCATCCATCTTCATATATAAAGTACATTGAACCATGGAAGCAAAGGGGGAATGTGCAGGGGGGACATTTAGTAGAACGGTCTGGGTATGTTTAGGGGAATGGTTGGAGGGGATTTTTAAATGGATGGTTGGGCGGCATTTAAGATGCTTGGGGGACGTTTGGTGGTATGGTTGGGTGGGACGTTTTGGGAGAATGTTAGAAGAATGTTTAGATTGACGTGTGGGGGGACGTTTGGTGGTCGACTTTGGGAAAAGCTGGATAGGGACAGATTGATGTAAAATGTATATTTTCATAACTCTTTATATCTTCAACTATAAACTACGTTGAACTCTACATATGGGGTCAAGGGCGGAAGGAGAAGAAGAGACAGGGGCACATAGGGGAAGGGCAGGTGGTGAAATGTATTATTTTCATAATTTTTTACAAAAAAATATTAATTACAATTTTTTATTACCATTTATTCCTCTATGCTTTTTATATATAATTTTATACACACACACATTTAATTATTTAATTACTCTCAAACGTTTTTATTTATTACATTGCGCCTGTTGTTTAAATACATAATATGTAGTGAAAGGAACTTTGTTCCATCCGGTTGTCCCACAACACCTTTTTCTTTATTACTCCTTACTGTCCATCAAAAAACATGTAAAATAGTTCAACTTTTGTGCTTTTTGTCCTTTTTGCTTAGGGGCCTCTGACTAACGCTGTTTTGTTTTTGTTTCTGTTTTTGGCTCCTCACTGTCAGACAAATAGTTTTATTTATTGTTTGTCAAGAATTGAAGGCTCCGAGTAAAAATCCGCGTCCGGCTCAAATAGTCTTGCATACGCCTTACAAACCATCGGTTTTGAATAGCTTTCAGCTTTTTTAATTACAGAGTCCTTGTTATAGTTCGGTGGCTCTAGAAGAGAGCTATCATCTATTTTAGAAGTACTTCTCAGTATGTGACATTGTTTCCATCATTGCCTCCAAGTAGATTTCTCCATAGTTTTAGTGATTGCTGTGCCTCAGTTAGAAGCTTTTCACTTTCGACCTTATAGAAGAAAACTGAAATTCTTTGGTTAGACGTTTGAAGTTTTTATAAAATTTTCTAACTTCATTTCTATCTTTCTTCCTTTTTTTTGTTACATCTGAAAAGGCAATTTTAATCTCACCGTTTCTCTCTAACAGCTCGCGTTGCTACCAAGTGCATAGTTCTTCTTCTTATTCTACCAAGAGTGCATCAAAGGTCTGGTGTAACCAATGACGTATGCAGCAGTAATAGATTCATTTCATATTATCTTTTTTAACAGGTCGTGTGAGAGCCTGAAAATCGAAGTTTTGTCGATTGCTAACATAAAAAGACATATAGGCAGATAGACGCACGTGAGTACAACGACTTCTCTTCTGCAGCTGATAAAAACTATTAATTTTCTGTTTTTGATTGTTACATACATTTGCACAAACTAAATATGTCTTTCGATTATTCAAGTGTAGGGTACAAAGCACACGTTTGAAAATATTTACTAGTCTCTATATTTGCCTTAGTGTGTGTGTTTGTGTGTGTGTGTGTCAAAGTGTGTATGGCTATGCATGTGTACTTTATATATTAAAAAATGTTTGGCATACATTTGGGCGCATTCGCTTACCAAATGCCAAAAGCAACAGCGGTAACAGCAGAAAAGTATGCAATAAAAATCACTACTGCATATTTGTATAACTAATCTGATTTGATTTTCGCTTTTCGGTAAATGCACATCGAAAACTCTATTTTTGCATTTCGTTCATGCTGCTGAAGTTTCGTTGTAGCTCATTTCTTACTTATTTACATAATTTTAAAATGATAGCCAATTTTATAGAATGCGTGATTCAATCCCAGTTAAATCGTAAATTATTCTCTTCACACATTGTGTGAAAATGCTTGTGTGAAAGCTTATAACGTATTTAAGATGGCTCCGTATGACTCGGTGGAGTATAAATATTCTTGATCGGAGACTAGTCGTTGTATCTATGCCCATCTTTCTGTTCATTTCCCTAGGTGTTGTTCAGTTTTTCATATATTCAATTCGGTAACCAGACTATATATATATGCCACGCCCACTAATTAGAGTTGTTAAAATAAGCTCACCTACTAGTTTTACATATACATATTGGTTTTTTTTTATTATATATGCTACCAGCAGAATAACTCGGCGTTAAATCAAACTTCAAGACGTCCAAATAGAAAAAACAGTGAAAAGTATAATTTTCAACATCGTTTACCCACTTGGGCGTGAAGATTTCCATAATTGGTAAAACAAATGTTTAATAATTTGTTTTTTTTTTAGAGCATACAAATCGAGTTTGAAAATGGTAGGGTGAAAAAAAAAAAAATCCGCATACAACCTTGGACCTCGGATCGGATGAAATAAAAATGTTCCTCCATATAATGTCCTTCCATATAACATTCGACCCCGAGGGTCAGTTTAAAGTCCAACAGGTAGCGCAATTTTGGTGCACGTGCCGTAACTGTTGGATAATTGGAAAGTGCGACTATAACCTCCAGAGTGGAGGCCCTTGGAAACAAGTTAACAGTATGGTCATGTCTCTGCTAATGGCTTGGCTGACTTAGTCGTGCGAGGAAGAGTAAATTCCCTTCAAGATTGGATAAAATTCTACAGTGCGAGCTTCCAACTGGTGTGGTCCTCACAATGTAGCTGTGTTTATCCAATTTCAAGGAAACAAATCCCCAAATCAAAGGTGAAACAACATATGCCGAGGCATAAGGGTAATGGAATGATCCAATCGTCAATATGCTAACTCTGGATACCTGCCGCACTCTACTTTCAACTTAAACTTCCTTTGGCATCCGGGCTCTGGCACAGGTGACCTCCTTTCCCGTTTACTCGTGGGAATCTTATGGAATCTTTTAAGTCAAACGAGCCTGATGCGGCTATAAGTGCATCAATATATGGGCAGACCTGCACGGTCGCGTCAACTAGCATGACTGAATCCAGTTTGACCTCAAATAGTGTCAGTGAGGTGGTATCAGAAAAGAATGTGTCTTCTGATTCCGAATCGGACAGGACAATTGTGGCGGTACCCCTAATCGCCAATCTAGACACAGTGTAGCCAGCACTCTAGCAAAGCTGGCTCTGATCCAGGTTTTGCTATTTTCTGCTCTAAGGAGAGGCGTCGCTTCAAACAAGCGCTGGCTAATGGCTACTCGAGGGAAAAAGACGTCGAGTATGCCAAAGCAACAGATGGACGGGCTCTAAAGAGACTTCGTTCGGAAGAGAATGTCTCTGGAATTTAGCTCACTAAGGAGATCCGGTCGGCCAAAGAGTTAGCGAAAGCATAATATACCCATGCGAGTAGCATTAAGCTGGGATTCTTTTCGGCCGATATAAAAAAACTTTCTCTTACATCAGAGCATATGAAACGGCTGCAAGATGCTAACATCGATGTCACAATCGAGTGTCCGTCAGATGAGGTGAAACCAGTACTCGAAGGATGTAATCCGGTGGCTTCTTCTCGTCTGTTCGAACAACGAGACGGTAAGATGGGTTAAAGGTAATCTCAGCCACATTTGGGCAAAGGTTTGTTTAGTGGGCGGGTCATGTCGATATGAATACTCTGTTTGACTGCTATAGAAAGAAGTCTAGTTGCTGATATTCAACTGGATATCTAAAAAATCGGTCCCAAAAAAATCCACAAAATCTTCAAATCGGACAGACAGACGGACATAGGTACATCGACTCGTCTCGTCGAACTCATCAGGAATATATGTATATACGTTTTGGGGAGTCCGATGTCTCTTTGAATGCGTTACAAACTTTCGGACAAACTGTTAATACCATTTCCTCTTATGGGGCTTGTCACAGAAATCTCTGTCATCTCAATTAGTGGTAAGCTGGTTGGTTGTATTCTCTAACTAATTGCATTTTATAATTTTAGTTTTTAGTACATTTTAATTGTTTCATTTCCATTAATAAAAATGTATATTGATTTTCTCAAAACTGACTAGGTCAGTTGACGCAACAACAACAAATGACAGGTACAAATAGTTTTGCCAATACAAAATAATTTTTTTTCTCCGAACATAAGTCTTTCCCATTTCTATATGTATATGAAGCGGATGTCCACTAAGATACACACAATCGAGTTTCAAGCTAATATTGATTTAAAGAAATAAGCTTTCCTTACGAAAACACAAAAGTGGGCGATGGGTTTGTATGAGGCCTACCCTAAAAACCGCCAACTTTTTAGGGTAGCTTCCATATACGCCCATTAGTCTATGTATGCTAAACGGCTGTCTATAAAAAGGCACCACATCGCACTACAACCGAATAATGGCTTTAATAAAGAAGTTTTTCATACAAAAACACAAAATTGCTCAGTAGGTTTGTATAGGTTTGTATTTAAAAAAAAAAAAAAAAAAAAAAATGGGCGGGTTCCAGTCATTAATGTATATGACATTAGATGCTACCATAAAAATTACTAAGTTGATATTGACTAAAATAAAAAAGTTGTTCATGCAAAAAGTCAAAAGTGGACAGTGGGTTTGTATGGGGGCTATCCCAAAAAGTGGGCGTGGCGGCTCAATCTTGATACTTTATTAATCTGCAATAAAAATAAGTGTATGTGCCAGTTTTCAACTCGATTGCATTAAAAATGAGTCCCCACAAAATGCGCAACAACATACAGACGGACAAACAGCCGGACAAACAGACGGACAAACAGACGGACAAACAGACGGACATGGTCAGATTGACTCGTCGTGTCGAACTGATAAAGAATATATATAATTAATGGGGTCTTTAATGTGTTACAAACTTTCAGACAAACTGATAATACTATTCAAATGCTGTGTGAATAGTTTAAAAAAAACCCTTAAAGTGAGGTTGGCATTTCATTTAATACTAGTTGTCTGAAGAGGGAAAAAGTGAGTCTCAATATCCAAACATAAAGTAACTATATCGCATAGTCACCATTATGTAAACATGATTATGTAAACTTGATGGCGTCTGCCATGCATCCCCATGCCAGTTACTTGCATTTGCAGAAACTTAGTACACTTTAGGTACAATATATAATTATGCGAAATTCTGGCCAACACTCATCAGTAACAAAAATCTGTAAACGCAACAAGAGCCAATTATCGTCACCATATTCTGTCGTAATCGCTACTGGCTAGGTTACACTCTTCTTGAACAAACAACAGACCACGCAAGGCGTGCAATAAACACATTCCGCAGGCAAATCTAAAAAGTTGTGCGAAAGTTCGGAATTTCTTGGAGACGAGTCGATGTCCATATTTTTTACAATTTTCCTTCACTACGTTTAATAAAACTGGTAGATACTCTAACAGGCTTGTAATATTTAAAGTTTTTCCCATCTTTTTATCATTGGATAATAGAAATTCGTAGGATACACAAGGCGCTGTTCAATAAAGCATGATATAATAGCTATCATTTGCGTTGATCTGTCGAGCTAACTGATGATCGAGTACTTAGATAACAAAAATTTTTGCTGCCAAAAATAGTTTGTATACTTAAAAAACAGGTGACAGAGAGTGTGATCTTTTCCATTTCCGTCAGAAAAAACCAAAGAAAAATCAATACGCGTGGACTTTCTCCTAATAAATATCTGATTTTTGCATTTAACGTTGATTTGGGAACTATTTTTATACCATTCACACATAGTGTAAAATGGTATTATCAGTTTGTCTGAAAGTTTGTAACGGATTAAAGGAGACATCGTGGACCCCATAAAGTATATATATATATATATATATATATATATATATATATATATATATATATATATATATATATATATATATATATATATTCTCGATCAGCTCGACGAGACGAGTCGATCTAGCCCTGTCCGTTTGTCTGTCTGTATGTTGTTGCACATTTTTGGGAACCAATTTTTATGCTATCCAGTTTAAATTTTGCACATACACTTTTTTTATTGCAGTTTAATAGAATATCAAGATTGACCCGTCACGCTTACTTTTTGGGGAAGCTCCCATACAAATCCACCGCCAACATTTGACTTTTTGTATTAAAAACTTTTTTATTGTAGTCAATATCAATTTAATAATTGATATGGTATGGTACGGATGCTTGACATATACATTAATGGGTGGGACCCGCCCACTGTTTTGGGGTAGCCCCCATACAAACCTACTGTCCACTTTTGACCTTTTGTATGGAAAACTTAAATAAAAACTTTACTTAAAATATTAGATTGAAATGCAATGTGGTGCCTTTTTATGGGCAGCCGCTTAACATACATAGACTAATGGGCGTGCCCCTCACACTTTTTGGTGTATGAAAAAATTCTTTATTTAAATCAATATTGGTGGATTTTCGTGGACAATCGCTTGATATTCATATACATGCGTGTCCTGCCTACTTTTTGAGTTAGTCCCATACAAACCCACAGCTCACTTTTATGCATTTGTATGAAAAATGTCAATATCAATTTGAAATTCGATATGGTGGCATTTTGTAGATGGCCGCTTCATACACATCTACTAGTGGGCATACCCCTCTCACTTTTTGGGGTAGCCCCTATTTAAACACACACTTTTATGTTTAAATTTATAATACGAAGTTAAAGTTTTTCTTCTTTTTGTTTGCAATTTGAGAAATTATCGTAAAAAATTAATTATTTTAAATCAATCAATCTATACCTGCTTTGTTAAAGCCATAAAATTTCCAAAACAATTGAGCAGACATCCATTTAAGTTTATTAACTGTCTCGTAAGTTAGTAATCTAGGTCACCAATTAAAATAGCTGTTTCTAAAACTATGCATGCTAGGATGTAGATAACATCAAACAAGTCTCCGGTTTTTACGCTTTTAGTGCGTAATCAACACGTAATTTACTAAGTGTACAACCTAGGAGCTTGGTTCATGCAAAATTGCAACTACAACACATTGTAAATTATATCACCTGCCATGGCGTCGCTGGGCGTAACTGACATGGTCCATCGTTTGAAATTAGTGCCCAAACACGTTGCGCGCCATAAATGCTGCGTCCTATTTATCACCTCATATGTCCTTCTGTGTCGCACGTCTGGTGCTAAGTGCAACAGGCTAAAAGGCTTTAACAAGTAACATGCAATAAAGCATACTACGTACTTGTATATATATAACGTTCTAAGCAATGAACGCGTTTACTACTATGTGTTCAATGTACGTACATATGTACATATGTTTGTGTCTATATATGTATGAATTACTTACAAATGTTTAAGGATTAACACATCGCCGAAGGCGTTGTTCTCAGACACGCACACAAACAGACGCTTACATAAACGTCCCAAAAGCAATAGCTTCATAGCTGTGTAAAAATAAGAAATGCAAGACGTACTGAGTGTCTCAGAAAGTTTCCGTTTTAATTTGTTTGTACCTACATCAAATTAAAACAAGAAAAAATGTTAACTTAGGTGGAACGGAAACATTAATACCCTCCGCATGAAATCTCAAATTGTGTAGCAGGTGCCTTAAAAGAAAGAAAAACAAAATATTTGTAAAATATTAGAGATCAAAGCGCTGTTCTCAGAATGTTTTGATATACACGTACTATTTGAATTGTTTACTTACTTACTTATGTGATTATCGGTTATGGCCGTACGTAGGAATACGCACCAGCCGGTCTAGTCTTGTATGCGTCGGCGTCAGTCGTTGAAAATATCAAGTTTACGGAAGACTTCCCAGACTTGGTCATCCAACGTAAGCTCGGTCACCCCCGTCTTACATTGTCCACAAATTATATTTAGGTTTCCTTCGTAAACCCTCCGTGCTGGAGCTCCGCTATTCATCTGGATTAGATGATGATTGCAGTGCAGCCGCTGGAAATGTATGCGCCGGCTTACGTTATTGTTGCTGGTTATTTTTGATCCCAGATAAAAGAAGTTTTCTACAACACTGAAGTTTAAATTCTCCATCGTCACAGACCGTTCAAGATGTGACAATGGTTTACGTGTGGACACCAAGTACTTCGTCTTGTTCTCGTTTATCACAAGATCCATGAGCCGTTTGCTAATTCACTGTTTGTTCCTGTTTTAATGTCGGAATGTACATCATCCTTCCTGAAACTTCTTTTGACATCAAACGGCTCGGATAGGTAAATTCCTGCTCTGTCGATGCTTTGTGTGTGTGATAGCGTTGTCATGCAACGACGAACAATCTTTGCTGGGACGCCCTCGGCCGTACTTAGAGAGCCCCCAATTTTTTTTTGGGTTTTTATACCATTTACACATAATGCATTAAAGGAGGCTTTGTAGACCCCATAAAGTGTATATATTCTTGATCAGATCGACAAGACGAGTCGGTCTAGCTATGTTGTTCTGTCTGTCTGTCTGTCCATATTTCCGTCTGGATGTTGTTGCGCAGTTTTTTGGGGGACTAATTTAAAAGACATCCAGTTGGCAGCTAGACTTCTTTTTACCGCTCACTTTTTACTTTTTGCACGAAAAACTTTTTTTTTTTATAAACAACATCAACATCACATATATATCAATGGGTATGATGCCCATCCTTTTTGGGGTAGTGCCCATACAAACGACCCGCTCACTTTTGCATTTTTGTATTGAAAACGTTTTTATTGCAGTCAATATCAACTTGAAATTTGATATCGTGGCTTTCTATGAATGAACGCTGCACATAAATATGAAGGTAGGTGTTCCGCTCACTTTTGTGGGTAGCGCCCATACAAACCCAACACCCATTTTTGGGTTTTTGTATGAAAACATTATTTATTACATCCATCGCAGTTCATACGGGTCTTAACCTCGACGTAAACTCTAAAGGGACCATCAATCCGAACACTCCTAAATACGCTGTTTCCGTTGATGTCAGGGTCCATGCTTCTGCGCCATACATCAGGACTGGGATTATCAGTGTCTTATTGATTTTTAGCTTCTTACTCTACTTCTAATTTGCATTATAAGCCCTAAGTAGCAGCGGTTAGCAAGGGTGATTCTTCGTCTAATCTCTAGGCTGACTTTGTTGCCGCTGGTAATTTCTGTTCCCAGTTAGATATAGTTTTCTACAACATTGAAGTGGAAATTCTTCATACTCACAGATCGTCTAAGATGCGCTGATAGTCCGCCAGTGGACTCTAAGTACTACGTCTTGTCCTTGTTCACCGCTATGCTCATGAGACGTGACTGTTTATCAATCTCTGAGAACGCCCTCATAACCGTTCGTTCGTGCCAATAATGTCAATGGCATCAGAATACGCGGGTAACATCATTTCCTTATGGAAGATGGTGCAATACCGTTCTACGTATGGGCATTGGCGTAGCATGTACTCCATCGGGAGAAGGAACAAGTGGCACGATAAAGCATTAACCTGCCTGAAACTTCTCTTGGTACCAAGGGGCTCGAAAAGGTTCTTTCCTACTCAGATGATGAAGAACGAATAAAAGTATTTCCTATCTTTCTCAGTGATATTCTACCATCTTTCAGGTAGCATGTGGATGCCATGGCGAAATAATTTTTCATCTGAAACATTTCTTACTCAAACTTCGAATACTTTTAGACACAGTTAAAAATTTAACTATATTATATATTATTAACTATATTATCAAATTATCAGTTTAAGTTTATTCATTGAAATTGCTAGTTATTGAAACTGAAATTTGTGTCTATGTGTATGTACACGTGATTTTATAAACTTCGCTTCGTAAAGTCGTTGTTGGTAGTAAAAAGAAACGAAACTTTCTAATACACCTAATTCAAGGAAGGTTAAAAAAAAAACAAATGAATTGCTACACAATGTATCTATTTTCTGCTTAATATAAAAAGAAGCAGCGCAGCGAGCTAAAAGTATGTTACAACAACTCGACTGATGACAACTGTCCCCATTTAGTTTGCATAATTTTTAAGATTTACTCATATTAAAGGAAAGCCATAAATTTGAATATTAAATCTTAACTTTGTTTCTTCTTAAAATACAACATTAAAGCTATTAATACCTACTTTTAAGCGCTAACCTGCTTTTTATTTGTAGCATTGATTTTGTGAATTGTTTGTTTATGTAAGTGTGAGAAAGGCAATCTTTAGGTCGCACTACTCTTAATGAAATTTCAACAAAAACACAGGAATGTTAATACTCCACTGATCTGGGCTAGGAATTTGATTTGCGGCCATGTCAATTGTTTTCGCTTCAACTCTGCAACTACGGAGTGACGATATTAACGTTTTCACCTATTACGTATAGGTGGTGTGCTAGATCCACGTCCGGTGGTTCGTCATGACGTAGTCAACTTAATGCTACAACTTACACTGATGGCTTCGCTCATCATACCCATGTACCCATCATATGGCGTCACGGTTTATGGCATCGAATGCGCACTCCTAGTCTACAAAAACGGGGTAAGCCTAACTATTCTACTCATTAGATTGTTCGATGCTTACACTAAGCGTACTAATACTTGTATAATCTACCAACGACTGATTTAGTCTGTAGCCAGCCTGTACTTTTCGAATGCTCGATTCCACTGTGGCTGATATTCTCTCTAGGATGAGAAAGCATATGAATATTTTTTGTAACGTGCTCAGCAGTGGAATTTGTCTCCAGTTGCTAAACTCGGTAAGATCACCTTTTTATACCATTCACACATAGTGTGAATTGGCTTTATTAGTTTGTCTAAAAGTGTAACGCATTTTATACGTAATAGGCATAGTAGACCCCATAAAGTATATATATTATTGGGGTTATTATTATATATATTATTGAGGCCGGATCGTTATGCGTAGAATGAAGTGAACTCAGTGATGAATTGAGAGCAACTAAAATACATTTTATTCATGTTTCACTTACAGAATTTATATGCTTAACAGTTAGAGTAATATTCCAGTGTATATATGGCAGGGTATAAACAATTGACATTCTAACACTCCTCTTCAATTCGTTTACTACTGATTAACAAAGTATTAAAAAATTCATTTTAAGCCAAGCATACCACAAAATTTTTCATGATTACATTTTGCTAAATTCTTTGTGTGCGCATCTGCCAGCATTTTCATAACATTCTCTTAAATGATGAAATGTAACGTCGATATGCTTGCTCTTAGCATGATACACTGGGCTATTTACAAGATTAATAGCGCTTAAATTATCTCCATGTATAAGAACTGTATCTAACTTTAAACTCAAATTAATTTCATTAATTAATTTTCTTAAATATAGAGCTTCATTTGCTGCTGCCGAAAGCGCCATATATTCTGGCTCTGTGCTACTGAGTGCTACTGAGTGCTACTGTATTCTGTGTTTCTTACTCTGCCAAGAAAAATGTGTAGCCCGTGTACGATTTTCTAACCGTCGCGTCGCCTGCACAGTCAGCATCTGCATAGCTCTTTATATTCTCGCCGGTCTTCTGGTATCTTAACTGAAAATTCGACTTTGCATGTAAGTACCTTAAAACATGCTTTGCTGCGGCCATATGTTCGCTATGTGAATTTAAATTTCTCTGCGACAATTTACATCTGGCCTCGAAGAAATTGCGATGTACATAATTGACCCGATCACGGATTGATATTCAAATTGCAATTCACTTTGTAGTTTGCCTCTAGAGGTATTGCAACCGATCGATACTCGCTCGTGCCGAACTCCTTCAACTTTTGAAGTAAGTAAGTTGCTTTTGGCTTACAGTTATTGTGCCAGCCTCGCCTTCACGTTCACGTTCAATTTCAATTTCAAGACCAAGACATTGATGTACATACTTGCAATTTCTTGTTTAGTTTTAATGAATTCACCCTTGTCGGTGCACGCAATAAGTAAGTCATCTACATAAACTGCAATTATGTTTATGTTGTTCATCTTTGCTTTTGTGTAGACACACAGCTCACTGGGACATGCCTTGTAGCCCAGTTTATTGAATGTAGCATCAAGTTTGATGTTCCAACCACGCCCTGCTGCTGCTTCAGGCCGTAGAAACTCTTGTTCAGCTTCAATACTCTACCGGCTGATTCATAAAGCTTCTTCGTTAAGGTTACAGTTTAAGTATGCTGTTGATACGTCAAGTTGATGAACATGCAGCTCATATTCTGCTGCCAACGCCAAAATCATTTGTATTGTTTCGTATCTGACCACGGGTGAATATGTCTCTGCATAGTCAATGCCGTATTTCTGACTGCAGCCTTTCGCCACTAGCCTTGCCTTATACCGTTCAATTTCGCCTTTAGTGTTCTTCTTCAAAGAAAACACACATTTGCAACCAAACGTTTGCTTGTGCGCTGGTAAGGATACTTTCTGCCAAGTCTTGTTGCAAATCAACGCGTTGAACTCCTCTTGTGTTGCGTTCTTCCATTTATGTGCCTCTCCGGAACTTAGACGTCTTCAGTACTCAAAAAATGTATTACATTATACTGCTTCTATGGTCTTCCGTTTTTCCCTGTTTTAATCAGTTTTGGCCTGTTTGGATCGTTTCTGATCTCTTGTTAGTCAGTATAAACCTGGTCGTCTGGTGTCTCAAAGTTGCTTATGTCACTCTCCTGTTTTTTGTGTTCTACTTGCTCATCGCCGCTTTCGTACACACACGAAGCTATACTGTCACTGCCTTTAACTTGTTCGCTGTTATTAACAAGTCTTGCTGACTTCTATAAAGTAGACATCTCGACTCACTATGAGATTCCTCTTAGATTTATCATAGAGACGATAAGCTTTGCTTTCTTCAGAATACCCGACCATTATGTATTCACTGCCTTTTGCACGAAATTTTCGTCTTTTAATTTTATCTACTGCCACTGCAATTGATCCAAATATTTTTAAATGCTTGACCACTGGCTTCTTACCGGTCCACACTTTATCATTCACGGCTTCTGTTGGTGACCTGTTTCGCAAAAATGCAGTACAACTGATTGCCTCTGCACAAAACGCTTCATCCAATCCTGCACTGTTAAGCCTGGCCCGTGCCATCTCAACTAATGTGCGATTAAAACGCCGAGCTTCGCCGTGTTGTTGTGGCGTATGTGGTACCGTCAATTGTCGCTTTATGCCGTTCTGTGTTAAAAAACTATTTAGTACTAGATCAGCTCGACGAGACTGATCGCTCTAGCTGTGACCGTCTATCTGTATGCTGTTGCGCATTTTTTGAGACCAATTTTTAAGATATCCAGTTGTAAGTCGGCACAAATATTTCTTTTTATTGCAGTTTAATTGAGTATCCATACTGACATGCCACGCCCACTTTTTGGGTAGCCCTAATAGAAAACACCCCCACACTTTGGTTCGTTTTTGTATCAAATTTATTTTACAGCAGTCAGTATCATCTTAAAAATTGACATGCTGTGTTCTTCTGAAAGGAATATTAACATGTATTATCAGAGGATGTGATCCCTTAACTTTTTGGGGCAGCACCCATACAAAGCACACGCCCATTTTTGCTTTTTGGTATTGAAAACTTTTTTTTTTTGTAGACAATATCGACTTAAAATTTGGCAGGATGGTTCATACTTATTGATATATATGTTGGACTTGTTCCCATTGTAGATCGACAGAAATCGAGATATTAAAATTTATGAACCAGACTAGGTCTGGTTTTACTGAATTTAAACGCTGTTTAAAAATCATGAACGACAAGTTTCAGCAACTTGAAAAATCGTTCAACGATTTTAAATGTTTAAATGCTTCTCCTAAACGGAAAAAAAGAAATTCTCCGAAGTCAAAGCCTTCGCCCATAGGTGTTTCACAGGATGAACCTGTAACTCCAAATGTTCCAATTATGACCCCAGTATTTTTAACACCGTTTGATGAAAAATCAGAAGATTCTACGGTTTCTGCCGATCCGTCTTTAGAACCTTCTGTGAAGTCGACATTGGTGCCAATGGAAATTGACACCAATAAAATAACGCCTGATCTCAACTTCGAAGCGTCAACTAGTGCTTACTCCAACCCACTGGTAGTAGTTGAAGACTGCACTGTTGTGCCTCAACTGGCAACTGATTCTGTTGTGGGAGTTATAGCTAGCGTTTCTGCTGGTAATAAGTCGCGTTTATTTAAAAAATATAAACGTAGTGGCTCTAATACTGATTTTAGCAAATATTGTGTCGCACGTTCTGATTTTAATGTATTAAATAAAAGGTGTTATATTGACTATTTAATAAAAGTTAAACGAAACATGCGTCACAATCCCAAATCGTCTTTCAATTTCGTTAATACGAAACGTAGTACTTCAGCATATCCTTCGCAATTATTTCTTAATGGTGCAGTTGCATTTTCTGATTTGCCTATATCAAATTTGTTTGCCGACTTTTTCTAAAGTACGTATTCTTGTAGCTCTGTTAATCCTAGTTTCTCATATCCTTCCAGCATCACATCATATGACTTTATATCTCCTCCCGCTATCTCCATGCAAAATATATTCACATGTCTCTTTTATCAATTAAATTCTCTTTCCTACCTGGCCCTGATAATATTCCCAGTTGCATACTAAAACAGTGTTCTAGCTCCATTTGTTTTCCTTTATCAATTCTTTTCAATCTATCCACAAAGTTATGTAAATTTCCATCTCTTTGGAAGGAGTCTTTTATTATCCCTTTACATTAAAAGGGTAGCAAGTCTGATGTATCGAATTATAGAGGTATTGCAGAGCTGAGTGCTATTGCAAAGCTCTTTGAAGAAATCATTTGTGACCAATTGCAACAGTCATTAAAGTCTGTTGTCAGTTCTTCCCAACATGGATTTGTTAAAGGAAAATCTATTACAACTAATCTTTTAGATTTTTCCACTTTTCTTCTGTTTTCTCTTAGGAGTCTCAATTGGGATCCCGATATAAATCTTCCACCCTATCATGATAGCTTAAATAATTGATCTCCCAACCTTCTGCGTGATACGGAGTGATACCGTTCTATGTTCTCAGTTGCTTTTCTTCATAAAATTCTTATTGGGGAGATTGATTCTCCCTACTTACTGCAGTCCCTAGTACTAAATGTCCTCAATCGGCCAACTCGCCACTTCGTGCCAATAAAATTGCCTTTTTGTACGACAAATTACGCGCTCAATAATTCACTCCGATCTCTTTGTTCTATCTACAATAAATTTTCGCCTTATTTTTCTTATAACTCTTCCTTAAACTATTGAAAAAACTCTGTACTGCCAAATCACTGTTCAATAAATTTGTAAATTTCATTTAGCAACTTCTATTTTCTTTATTTTTGTAATTGCGCCCGCTTGGACCACCTCCCAGGCTGTGAAGGCTGTGACTAGGGGCACAGTCAGTCAACCTGGCGTGCCAAACTAATATTCCTCCAACGGGTCTGAGTGTCCGCAACTTCCTTCTTCTAGCTTTAAGTTAGTTTAGTTACATTTTTATATTGTACTTAATAAGCGACTGTCTAATATATGTTGTTGCAAATTTTTAAATTTTAAATAAATAAATAAATAAAATGTGAAGAGCCCTACATAAGAAGCCACCATGGCAATTTTCAAGGTGATATTGACAACAATAAAAAATGTTCAAACAAAATGTGGTAAGTTGGGGAGTGGTGGTTTGTATGAGGGCTACCCTAAAAAGTGTGCGGGGCATGTGTTGATATTCTGTTAAACTGAAATAAAAGGAGTCTCTATCTTCAATCTATATTAAAAATTGGTGCCCAAAAAAATGCGCAGCAATATCCAGATAGACAGACGGTCATGGCTAGATCTAGTCGTCTCGTCGAGCTGATCAAGAATATATATATACCTTATGGGATCTACGATGCCTCCTTTAATGCGTTACAAACTTTCAGACAAACTGATAATACCATTTCACACTATTGGATGGTATTTTCCAAAAATCGGCTAACACGTGATTTCTAATTTGTTGTGTAAAGTATACAAGTTGAGTTCGAAGACAATCGAATGGAAATAAATTTTCCCCATAAAAATATTTCTCATGTAAACTTGGACACTCTTTTTCTCAATTCCATGCATTAGTGAGCACTTACAGATATGTATCAGCTCAGATATGTACTCAGATATGTATCAGCTCTCTAGCATTAGTGGTAGTTGAAATACTATTAGAAATCGTATTACTTGTATTTGCTATTTTTTATGATTTTTTTTTTTCATGAATCGAAAATCTTTTTAGTTATAAAAATAGGCGTCTCATATACTTGCTACATATATTTCTTACATCATCCTCTATAAAATATTCGCCTAGGATTTTTATATTATAGAGTTCACATGCATACCTAAGTTCTAATATTGGTTAATACTTTAGTATACAAGCTAGATTCTTTCACTTTGAAGTGGATGTTAGTAACCTTATGGTTATGGTTAGCACCTTAAGTCCAAGTAAAATATCCAACACTGCTCCGAATCAGACTAGACTGCAGTAACCCTAAACTGACCAGTAGAATAAACAATTTAGTTAGAAATTATTTATTTTAGAAATTATTATTTAGAAATTGATAAAAACAGGATTTAGTAATGAATAAACAGCGTGCTTGCTCTTGCAAGCAGCCTATTGTATAAATAGTGCAAGTATAACAGAAAAAATATTATTAATTTATGATTCAAAACTTGCCATTGCTGTTGGTTGGCCTTTCAACTAGATCACTACTGCTGACAGCCTGTTTGAGGTACTATTTCAAAGTTTTCTTTAAGTTCTTCTTAAAGAGATTGCTCATCTAGGTGAGAATTTTAAACTATTTTCCACTGAAGAAATAGAAACATTTATTTATTGTTGTGTAATCTAGTTTAGTGCACCAAGAACTTCATAACTTTATGGATGTGCTGTATGAAGATTTACGCATGCATTTAGCCCCACAGTTAGTCCACAATATAGTTTGTTTTTATTTGCAAACAGTGTCCGAACTTCCACCATTTTCACTCGTGCACTACGTACTCCCAGCCTGTTTGTAAAGCACAAACAGCGACAAGACGCCTTTAAGTATCCAACAGCACAAATATGTACAAGTACATAGCTGGCAGATACAATGCAACAGCTTCCTACATATTCATTCTACACATGTATGAATGTATATACATAGATAAATAGAATGTGTTGGTGATTGGGTTAGGATGGCGTTGAACTAACTACAAAGTGCTTTGTTAATTAGCAAACAAGTACCAACCACGAAAGTGGTTATTAACAAGTATCTGTGCATGCACAAACATGCACAGCCCAAAGCTCTGTAACCGTAGCTATACAGCTGAATTGCAGGCATTTGCTATGTACATGTGGAACGGTATAAAGTGCGATGGGTTTGGGATTAGAGATCTGCTAGTTGGCTCGGTATGGCGTCTGATGTGGCGCACATTTTTGGTTCGGTTCAGTACGTTTCCAAAAACCGCACTGTTGCAGATGTAGTCTATCTTGGCTGCATGACATGCAGATGAGTGTAGGTTGTGCCACAACTATGCCGGCCATTTGAATCGGATGCGCTTGGACGCCATTTGTCAACGTCAGGTTTTGCTAGTGAAAGTGTCAAATGAGCGTACGCTTATTTGCAGTTGGTAAATTGTTCTAAACGTTTTGCGCATTGTCATTTTTGCTATGCCATTTGGACCAAATCGTTGACTAGACACGGCCAATGTACGAGTACTTCGGTATTGATAATGTTATGTGAAAAATTGAGGCAATTGGCAATGTACTTAAGAGTAGACCAGTGAAAAAGTAACGAGCGCAAAATGTTTCCAGTTGAAACGAATAATTTATACTTGTTTCAAAAAGCATTACTAGCCGTATATTAAAGCGAAACACTCTGGAATTCTATGTAAAATGTGCAGCGGTTAGAGCCTAAGAACATACACATTGGCGAATCCAAGGGGGGAGCTAGGGGGAAAAAATATTTGGTGAACGTGCTGCGTCCATTGATCGATATACATCGATTGTTGCATGAGCAGTATAGCATGCTGCACAAACCTACTAAAACTAGTAATCCCCCACGTCATATTCATTGTTCACTAGCCAAAAATTACGTACCTTTATCGTACTCCATTGACCATTGCTGTCGCACTGACGTCGGCTTCGAAAAAGTGCGGGCCAATGACAGCTTCCGAGCTTACACCGCACCAGACAGTAACTTTTTGTGAATGTAAAGCCATGAATAAGTTGAGGATTTTGAATAACACACATTCTACGTATTAACATTTCCAGGCAGCGTAAAATGTGCTTTCAAATTGTATTGAATAGTAGTATTATAAATTTGTCAAGAAGATTATAATTCATTAAAGGCAGCATCGAATACCCCATAAAGAATATTTATTCTTGATTAGCTCGAGTATACGTGTGTACCTAGTCATGCCCGTCCATCTGTATATCTGTCTGTCCGTTTGTGTTCTGTCTCTGTGAGTCAAAACTAGTCTCTCCGGTTTTAAGGCTAGCGATCTGAAATTGGTTTTACGGAGACTTCTTATGTTCCATTTACCATGCCACGTCCATTCGAACATGTAGCCCCATTTAGACTCACCGTCCACTTTTCAGTTTTTGCCTGCTGAATTTATTGAGTTTCTTCAATTTAATAGAGTTGTGCAATATTGTATCGGTCCATTTTCCTTCACCGTATAGCTCTAAATATGCAAATGTTAACTGAGAATGCTGTTTGTCAAGTGATAAAAAGCGCACTATATAATGAACCATTGGCGAATACAAGGGGGGTTGGGACTGTGAAATCTACCCAACATCATTTTTCTTCAGTACAAAAACATTTTTTTTCCGTTTAATTTTGTTTTGTTTTTTTTAGTAGAGTTACGTAGATACGAAAGTTTAATTTTCTTTTCTTTGCAGATTTGTGGAAGCAGAAAAACGCACATGTTTGATCCTGTTTGGAGCTTTTATTTTAAAGTTGCACAATAACTGGTCTCAGGCACAAAAACTTCATATTTTCCAGTATGTACACTTATGATGTGTTGAGTGCTATATATGTATGTGAGTAGTTCCACGCTTAAATATTATTTTCTTTTTTATTTAATTATTTTTTTTTTATAAAAATCGACAAAACAAAAGCTGCTAAACAAAAAAATTTAATTTTTAAGTATTTCAATTAAATACAACTACAAATAAATATTACTCGTGCATATTTAATCGCTGTATCTCGCCCCCTCACGCTTGCATTTACATTAGTGAGCTCCTACTCAAACACTCTCTCGATCTCACGCTCTTAATGTTCGGCTCGTATACGTGTTTGTGTGTTTGTGTGCGCAGCAAGTATTTTTGAGTGTCAATTAAAAAAGCAATTTAATATATTTACGCACATAAAATGTAACAACAACAACATCAAAAATCTACAAGAAAAGAGTGGTAGAGCAGCAACAGCAGCCACAAGTACAACAATAACAAGATCGTATATGACATATAGCCGCACCCCACCGCGCGCTAGATAACACTAATACGCAAACACACACACACACACACACACACACATACACAATATAGCTTTCACAAGCCAATGCTTAACACACAAGCCGCCTTCAGGCGGAACGTGAGGGGCATGGCTCTTTCCTATTTGGCGGCGTTCATCGATTTATTAGACGTTATCACGTCAAAAATTAAATAATTAATTAAGCTACATTGATTATGAAGACTGCATAACACTAACTGCATAAACAATCAAACTCAACGGAGAGTCAAAAGATATCGAATGATGTAAGCTATAATATGGAAAACACAACATGAAAATGTTGATAGTTTGGAGTGCATTGTTGTAATGGAAATCAACGAAAGCTTCGTGTTCTTCTAGAAGGCTCCACGATGCAACATATTACAAGAATCAATGACACCTCAAATAAGTGTTTGGAGGAAAATCACACAATGACAGGTCCTTCGATCTTTTAGTAATGGTAGTTTAATAAGGCGAATTCATCACTATATATAAAGACACTCGGCACTCGGGATCCCAGTTTAGGTTACGAAGATCAAACAGTAAAAATTCTTTTTGAGCTGATTCAGTTTTATATTGATAAGTTCTGTACTGAGCGGTAATCAAGAATAGGATGAATGAGTGCAGCGTAAAGCAGTTTTCTAGTGTATGGGTCTTGGTATTCTTTCGACCAACGCTTTATATAACCAGAAGTTCCTTTTGCTTTTTTTACGATACTTAGGATATGTGCATTAAAACTCAGTTTAGAATCGAAATTATAAGAACAAGGAATAATCAACTAAATATGGCTTAACACGTTGAAATGTCAGAACCTTTTAATTTTAAATAATTCAGATATAAAAAATTATGCAAACACCAGATATGCAACTTTTCGATATCACTTTCCAAACGAAAGTACTCATTACAATCCGAAAACGTCAAGCAAAGTTTAACATCATCGGCGTACATAAGTTCCTTGGAAGAAGACTATGCAAGGGGAAGATCATTTTAAAAATAATAAAAAGTAAAGGTCCTACCATAACCAGAGCATGTTTTTATTACTGCATAGTAAGATATCGATATAAAGAATGAAGTAGAAGATTCTATACAAAACCCACTTTCCACCTATAGTTCTTTGTATGAAAAGAGTGTTTATTATTTTGTAATTGGCATCAACGTGATACTCGGTATGGATATTTATTATAAGCCATCGCACACATTGTGTGAAATGGTATTATCCGTTTATCGTAAAGTTTGTAGTTTTTATCAGCTTTTGTTTGATCTAGCCATGTGCGTCGGTCCGTCTAGTAGTTGTCATGCATTTTTGGGGATACAGTTTTAAGACAATCAAATAAGGTATCCATATTGAAATGTCATGTGCACTTTTTATGGTAACCTAAATACAAACCACTCGACCACTTTTGACGTTTTTTACACAAATGTTTTTTCGAACTTAAAAATTAACGTTGCGACTGGCAGGGATCTTTCCTTCCTGTTGGGGTAGCCCCCAAAACAAACCACTTTGACTTTTTGTATGAAAAACTTTTTTTTATTACAGAAAAAATCAACTTGAAATATTTTATGGTGGTTTCATATGAACGAAAGCTTCACATATATATCAGTGAGTTTGATCTACCCACTTTAAGGTGTAGCCCATATACAGGGTGTCTCAAAAGAAAGTTCACATTTGATTTGCTGATTGCGTGAACGGAACTATTCCGAGGGGCGCGGAGGGTATGTCAATCGGTAGCCTAGCTTTTGGGAATTTAGTCGCTATGGAGCGTTTCACGTGCGTTGTGTGTACGTGAGTTTTACAAAAACGGTAATTCAGCGACTGTAGCACGTAGAAAATTCTGCAGTATTTGACATGTTCGTCATTTAAATGATGCGGCAAGCCCTCGACTCATTCGAAAATTGGTCGAGAAGTTTGAAGAGACCGGTTCAAAAAATCAAAATCCGGGCATCCAAGGTCTTCGAGAACGTTCGAAAACGTAGACAGTGTTACTCAGTCTGTTCGTGACAACCCGGATCTTTCGCTTCGGAACCGTGCTTTTGCTTTAAACGTGCATAGATCATCTTTGTTCCGCATTTTACATAAAGATTTAAAACTGCACCCCTAAAAAATTCAGTTGGTGCAAGAATTAAAGCCTCAGGATACTGGGTAGAGACTAGAATTCATAAACCAGATGATCTCCAGGAGATGTACCATAAATTGGCCTCTACGAAGTCCCGATTTAACCTCTATGGACTTTTTCCAGTGGGGTTACGTCAAATCTAAAGTTTACGGCAACAAACCGACTCCCCTGGCATAATTAAAAGAAAATATCCATCACGAAATGGAACGATAACACTCTTGCTGATGAGGCATAAATTGGCCAATATTTGGATAACGGAAGGAACTTCATGTCATCCGACAGTGAAGACAAACTCACAGTTAGAAGATGAAATAAATTAATCAAATGGTGAAGAATACTGGATGATGTTTATTTGTGAGGACGGTGCTAAGTAGGGATAGATCAACCATGCTACTGGCGAACCACTTTCACCTTATCAAAAAAAGGAAGCAAACTTAAATTTAATATTCACAGAATTTCCAGAAGAGATTAAAACACATTTTTTTATACCATTCACACAGAGTGAATTTTTTGTAAGGAAGACTTTTTTATTATAGTCAATATAAACTTAATAATTGATATGGTATGGTACGGATGCATGACATATACATTAATGGGTGGGACCCGCCCTATTTTTGGGGTAGCCCCCATACAAACCTACTGCCCTTTTTTGACTTTTTGTATGGAAACTTCTTTATTTAAGTCAATATCAGGTTGAAATGCAATGTGATGCCATTTTATGGTCAGCCGGTTAACATACAAACCCACAGTGCAATGTTTTTTTATGAAAATATTTAGTGGACAACCGATTCATACACATATACAAATAATCGTGTCCCGCCCACTTTTTGAGGTAGTTCCATATAAACCCATTTGTTTGGAAAACATCAATATCAACTTGAAATTAGATATGGCGGCATCTTACACATATACTACACGCCCACTAGTAGATATGTATGAAGATACCGCCCACTTTTTTGGGTAGTACCTATTTAAACGCCCACTATTATGTTTTACAATACTATTTCAAATTTCGTGTGAATGGTATTAGAGCTTGGTTCAACCAAAGTTAAAGTTTTTTTCTTATTTTTTGGATACTTTGCGTTTTAACTTAGTAATTGCTTGACTAATTATTTCCTGTACCTATTGTCTAAAATGGTATGTTAAGTTTGTGCAAATGTTAATAATAGCCATAGGAACACGTGGCAGTTACTTGTATATACAGGTTGGGCGAAAACTTTTACTATAACTAGTACTATAACGTATCGTGACACTTCAAAAAGTGATGGAAAATGTCGAAAAATTAGCACATGTTAATTTGGTCGGCATCAAAAATTTGGTCGATATAGACATGTCCATGTGACCGACTATATGAACAGCAATATCTTGGAGACTATATGAGATCAAATTTTGACCTTTAAATTGTCCTATTCCCTCTTCAGATAATAATGGCTTAGCATATGGTTTGAAATTTCGTGTGAATGGTATTAGAGCTTTGAATACTAAGTGTAAACAGATAGCCTATAATAAAGAATTTTAAAACTAGTTCAAAGGAGTAATGAATGTAAAATTTCGCTAGATTACCTTGAAATCTAGTTTATATAAATAAAATTATGTCGCGTACTAATGTTTAATTCGCTACACACCATTCTTTTGAAGACCGCCACCCTCTTTTATCTATAACCATCTATTGCTTCGATTTTCTGCAATTTCGAAGCAATCATCCTATTATCTAGTTATCTAACGAATGGTTTATGCTCAAGCCGCCAACTTGGCTAATTAGCAAGCAGCAAAGCTGCAGGAGACCCTTCTAATCTGGAGCGAATCAAATTTAAAATGATGGAAGAAGATATGGAAAGATGGATAATGAGTGAGAAAAGTGAAATCCTATCTGCGATAAATGCATATTCACACGACACATACCACTCCCAGCAACGTGAACTAGGTTAAGCTTGAAGCAGGTGTGTAGAGTAAAAAATATGAAAAGCAGTATAGCATTGTAAAGTACCTTACATTAGTACTTAGTTCTATTTACATTAGGATTGTATTTTCTTGTTTTTTACGCTACACCCTGCTTCTTTTTTCACTTAAAGCGCACTAATTGTACACAAATTAGTAGGGATTTTTATATGCTAGAATTTTTTTATGCGCACTAATTGTTTTGTTGTTTTTGTGCATGTGTTTAGCTTTAAGCCTGTCACGGTTTTGGTAGACAACGGCTCCGCTGTTCATAAGGACGTATGCATACGAATATACATTCACAATCATCTAACCACAAGAAAGCTAGCCAAGAGAAGAGACAGATAGAGAGAGAGAGAGAGAGAGAGAGAGAGAGAGAGAGAGAGAGAGAGAGAGAGAAAAATAAATGCCAAAGTGACATAGAAAATAAGAAAAAAATTTAGAACGTGGATGTAACCGAAGTTTTAATACACTGCCCTGCAGGTCCAATGATGTACACTAGGTATGAGTAAATGTATATAATAAGCAGAAGAAGGTTTGGTAGACCCCATAAAGTATACATATATTATTAATCAGCTACAAAATTCGAATCGATTTAGCTATGTCCGTCTGTACATGTTTTGTATGTGTGAATAACGAGATTTCGGAGACCATAAAAGATTGTGTTCCCAAAAATCAATTTTTAGCTACATCCGATATATAGGTAATTCATTTTTAGAAAAAATGTTTGATATTTCGCACACCATGCCCATAATACGGTTATTTGTCTTATATGTATACTTTGCCAATAGATGGCGCAGCATAATGACATAAGGCTGCACAAAGAGAGGGCGATCTATCTAGCTCTATCTGGAAAGTTTCTGTGCTGGATGCGTAGAATGCTTGATTGCAAAGTTGTTTTGAATCTAAGAGATAGTGCTCGGAGTTTTCAAACCACCTTGTTTCTAATACCTTAATCGTGACAGGAAACTTAACGAAAATTGTTAAACTTGTGCCAGATATCTAGAGCCTTGTGAACATGCCTCTATTCAAATTACATCAAATACAGACAAACGTGCAGAAATACGGTTGCCGCGTTGATAGCCTACATGTAACTCACAATGTTCCTGATACAAATTTTGTGACGAAAGTTTTTTATTTAACAACTAGCTGGTACCCGGTGCGTTGCTGCCCTTCCCCTTGCCACTCCTTCCCCCTGCCACTTCTTCCCCCTGCCACACCTTTCCCTTTACTATACCTCCAATTCTCCTACCCCTCTTCTCCTGTCCATTCCACCTCTTCTCCAACCACCCCTTACGCTGCCATCTTCCCCCACCTCTTCTTACTTTACCAACCCTTTTCCCTGCCCACTTCAAACCTATTCACACGTATACAACATTTCATCCCTATATCTTAAATGGTACGCAGAGCGTTGCTGCCATTTCCCCTGTCATTACCCCTCCTTCCCTATGATCCCTTACCCTAGCTCCCATTCCCGTACCCTTCTTCCCCCTGCCCCTCCTACCCCTTTCCCAACACGCACCTTTCCCTTCCCCCATTCCACTATCTATCCATCCCCTCCTGCCCCTTCCCCTACCACTACGTCCCATACCACTTATTCCCATTCCCCCTACCTCCCTTTGTTTCACTCCAACTTCTCCCGGCCTCCTTTCCCATGCCCTCCACGACCCCATTAACTCGTATATTAATTTTATTATTAATTTTAATATAATTTTATTTTCCGTTAACTTTTCTTTTTTTAATAGTTGTTCTGCTATTCGGGGCGGAGGTGAATTCAAAAAGTCAAACATCATTAAAATCGGTCCAGTCGTTCTCGAGTTATAGGAGGGTGAAAAATACATTACGACCTATTCTCAGACCTACCGAATATACACAAAAAAAAAATCATAAAAATCGGTCAATCCGTTTTGCAGGATATTGGTTACAAACACTGTGACACGATAATTTTATATATTAGAGTATATTGCTGGGATTGATTGTATTATAGAATTAACCCCGTTGGGTAGTCTCATAAGGTATATATATACTTTTATATAATGACGAAATTTTGGTCTCAATATTCAGCAAATAGCCAAAATGTACCTTTCGAGAAATATTTTGGTCTATCTGGGGCGGATCCAAAACGTTCTTTTGGCGCGGGGACAGTGGTGGAACTCTAATGCAAGCAAGAGAAACCGATATCTATATTTTTCGATTATTTCAAGTTAATATTGAGAATAATTAAATAAAAATGTTGAAAAAAAAAAACGGAAAAGCGGGTTCTATTCGCACTATGTGTAAAAAAAAAACAAGAAAAAACGACCATTAGTCTATGTATGTTAAGCGGCTGTCTATTAAAAGGCACCATATTGCATTTCAACTTAATATTGACTTTAATAAAGAAGTCTCCGTACAAAAACTCAAAAGTGGGCAGTAGGTTTGTATGGAAGCTAAATCAAGTAGTGCGCGGGTGCCACCCATTAATGTATATGTCACTCTATTAAACTGCAATAAAAAGAAGTGTATGTGCAAAATTTCAACTGGATGTCAGACGGACAGACAGACAGACGGACATGGCTAGATCGACTTGTCTCATCGAGCTGATCAAGAATTTATATACTTTACGTTGCCTCCTTTAATGCGTTACAAACTTTTTCAGGCAAACTGAGCGTATTTTTGAGCCCACTTTTAAGACCACTTTTTAAACCCCCACTTTTATGCTTTACAAAACGATTAAAAATCTCGTGTGGATGGTATTAGAGCTTCGGTTAAAATAAAATTAAAAAACCCAATACATATTAAAATTTTAGTTTATCCTTTTTTCTATCAAAACATTTTCCGATCTTGATTTGCGAGGGTTTTAAGAATTTAAGAAGTGAATAAACTATCGATATGAAAATGTGAAACATGGAATATTGCAATTATATATTGTTAAAAATTTACACAAAGGACAAAAATGACTGAACTTCTTTAAAAATTTAATGGAATTTGAACTTTTATCAAATTATAACTCAGTCATATTTCCATCGAGATACGGTACCGTTAGACGGGTAATTTAATTACGATATATCATTCATTTCAATCCAGACTCTGGACCCAGCGTCCGTTAAATAAAATTACCAAATATACCGTTAGATGAATGGCTCAAATGAAAAAAGTGAGTGCTGCAATAGTTTTATTTTAGTCAACGAACGAAAAGTATGAAATAATAAAATTATTAATTCAAAGTCAAAACGACGTGTCGACGTGTTCAAATCTTGTCTCCGGCTACACCCATACAATCAAGAGCAGGTGTACATTAAAGCGCATGACTCATTCAGCAGTAAAAAAAGTACAAAAAAGATTATGTCCTGAAATATCGTTATAAAATTGTATCACTCTAGTGCGGTACCTAGAGTTTAGTTTTTCCAAGTGTTCTCTAGATGGAGAACTTTTCTCTCAGATAGACATACGGACAGTCGGACGGACTGTGCGTGGCTAAATCGACTCGATTTGTCGCGTTGATTACGAATATACTTCGTGGGGTCTTCGAAGCTTCCTTCGCTATGTTACACACATTTTGACAGCTCAACAAAACCAATATACCCTGTTTCAAATAATTTGTGAACAGCGTATAAAAACAGAAAAATTTAATAATAAAAAAGTTAACTTCGATGTAACCGAAGCTAGAATACTCTTCACACTGTTACCCTTTTGCTTCCTCACGGCGCGCCGGTGTCTACTTTAGTTTCTATATTATTGAAGAGTTACTAAGATTTAACAATTTTTAATATAATAAATTCATTTCATTTTAGAGTTTTACGATTTTCAACTTTTTGACGGTTGTTGATAATTTTGTAGCGCATAAATTAGTTAGAAAGAATAATATTAAAAATTAAACAAATTTTGAATCGAGCGGGGGTTGACACCAAGACACCAAGTCGTCTTAATGGCGTCCGATGATCATGTCTTATATATTTACAGATATAGATATACAATTTATACAATATCTGAAGTTGTTACATGGATTGCGAAAGCTAATTTTCTCAATTTTCTCAAAGTTTCATAATAAATGAAATATTTTATTCAAACTTTTTAACATATCGAAGAGATAGAAATTTAACAAATATTTTATGAAATTATCACTTGAGAGAGAGCGAGAAAGACAGACAGACAATAGCTTAGCAGCTGCCTCAATATTCCGTTTCAATTTTCAAACCCCTAAATTGGATGTAGCTAACCAATTTCAAAACTATTATTATTTTAAAAATAATTGCTTTAATTCAAACATGTTCGATACAACAAAATAAACAAACAAATTACTTTTATATGTGAGGTATAACTTCTAGTGAATATTGAGTGCATACATTCTAGTGGATATTGAGTGTTTAGTGTGTATATGATCGTCTGAAGACCACATAAAGCAGAGGTGTTCAGGCCATATACTCTTCCATGGTGTAAATTAGGTTATATATTTAGTGGATTCAAAAGTAAACATAAATAAAACATGTATAAAAGAAAAATTGGAAAGTTCTTTTGCTTATTTTTTCATTATATTGTTAAAGTCAAAATGTTCAATTGCAGGCCAAAATGTCGGTTATTTAGTGACCATATCGCTCCGCAATAACGGTGACCGCCAGCATTTTTTTTCGAATATATACGGCCCTGTAATACCAAACCCTTCTATTCCAAAGTGCACTTTACACAGTGACTTTTTCTGTCTTAGGACTTTGAAAGTTCCAAATGCGACACTTTTGCTTTCTTATGTACCCACGGAGTGAGAATTAGGTCACATTGCTAAAGAAATAAGTCACACAAACAATCCTGCTATCTCTTTCGCACTCACAGTTTCTTATCAACTGGTAGATAGCTGCTCGCATGCTACGCCTTCCATTAGAACACATTGCACACATTCGTTCACACACGCGGCTATCTGCTATCTATACAAACATTGCAGATAGAAGTTTTTCATACAAAAACACAAACATGGGCCTTGAGTTTGTACTTGGGACGAAAAGCAGCTTAAACAATGGTTGTCAGCCAGATATTCTATAAAAAATGTATCATTAAAATATGCGCAGCAACTATCAGATAAACGGACATGGCTAGATCGACACGTCTCGTTGAACTGATCAAGAATATATATATATATATATATATATATAGTTTATGGGATGTCTGTTTTAACAAAGTTACAAAGTTTCAGACAAACTGATAAGAGCATTTCACACTATATGTGAATGTTATAAGAAAGGATTTTTACCTTGAAAAATAAAAAAGAAACTATGCCATTCTGTTCCTCTCTTAGCACAAATATGTTGTTCTAATCGATTAAAATCGGTTCTGTATATTTCGCCTCAAAGCATTACATACAAAGTTGATATAAGCAATTTTATATAAATACGTAGAGTATAATTATATTTTTGACGATTGCTTTCCAAAATTGAAAATTTAGTTCAGTAGGAAATGATTTGAGACGATTTCAGAAGAGCTCATATCGAAGCCAGTTGCGTATTGTATTGCATCAAGTAGTACATATTTTTATATCTGAGTTTATAGAGAGACTTTCGCTTTTCGTCAGTTGATTGAGCTTAGTTGATGTTTATAATCTATGAAATTTATACAGTAGTATGTTCTGAGATGTTTCCAACTAAGAATAACGTTCTCTATTAAATGAGTGCAGGGTATGAGAGCGCAAACATAAAGAGAACCGCTATCACAAAAGCCAATGGAGACTATTTACAATGGCGACGAATGAAAGCATCGCGTCGACAGTGTTAGTATTAGTAAACTACGGCGACGACAAAAGTATTGCACAACGAAGAATAAGAAACATAGATGCAAGGGAGAGTAAAAAGAGTAGAAAATGCTCAATGTTGCCACACAGCGTGGACTAATTTACGCGCATGATGATTTTAATGTCGCCGGATAGACGTTGATGTCATAGAAGAAATCTACAGACAAACAAACGGACAGACAGACAGACAGACAGACTACAGCTTCCTCCAGAGTTGCTAACGCTGTGCATTTATTCTTCTTTTCACTAAACTATTTTTTTTTTTTTGTTTTAACTAAGTACTCTGCAGTACTATACATTTGTCATTTCTGTGTGCCTATTTGTTGCACAACATGAAATGACATTGTTTCTTACATGTTGCACGTCGCATTCCCAATTGAATTTGTCTTGGACTCGTGGGCTTCCGTATTAAATGCGGCCAAATGCTGCGCTGCGCTGCTTGGAGTCGAGTTGAGTCGATTCGAGCTACCAACCCATTGCCTACGGGCCAACCCGTACTGACTTTGTAAGTCGTTTTTTGCTGAGTTGTTGACTGTAGTTTTTCTTATCTTATTTTGTTGCTTTATGCTGACCACAAGTCCCGTGTGCTATTGCTTCATTATTGTCCACTGTGGAATTAAATCTAGTAGCTTTGTGCGCTCGGAAAGAAAGACACATTAGATAAATACAACTACATGCGGGTTGGAATGGTCATGATTTGAATGAGCGGAATGAACTAAATATATGATTCCATAAAATGAGATTTCGATATGGTTCTATTGCGTTCAAATCAAATTATAAAACCGGAACCGGTTACCGAAATTAACCGATTCAAATGGAGAACCGAAACCGGATACAGAACCGATATTTAAATTTTTTTTTTTTTTTTAAACCGAAACCTCTAACCGAAATATAATAAAATCAAAGAACCCTATCGGACCCAAAATATTTGTACCGGATTAGTTTTGTTGCTCACTTTTATTTTTTTTAAGAAGTGGGCATGGCGGGCCAATCTTGATACTCTATTAAACTGCAATAAAAATTAATGTATGTGCAAATTTTCAACTGGCTAGCATAAAAATTAGTCCTCTAAAAATGCGCAACAACAGACAGACAGACAGACGGACATCGACTAGATCGACTCGTTTCGTCAAGCTGATCAAGAATATATATACCTTATGGGATTACCGATGCTTCACTTAATGCGTTTCAAACTCAGTGAGAAAAGTAAAATAATATTTACACGATGTTTGAAGAGTATAAAAATTTAAGTATGTTTACATTTACTCTTATACTCTTGAATAAAGAATAGTTTATTTCAAAACATGTAAATAATATGTTATTAATTTGATATATGGTATTTGGAATGCTGTCAATAGTAATTATATTGTTCTTTTTTCAAGAATTTTAATATTGACCGTACTGATGTATCGAAACTAAAATCTAAGAACCGTCCCGAAACCGCATACCGAAATAAATTGGAACCGGTGCAGAACCTTATACCGATAAACAATTATCGATACGTACCAAAACCGGAACCAGAACAGAAATGCATTTTGGTTTTATGTATTTCCTTGTTCAAATATATAAATTTTGAAAAATCATTATTGCATTCAACTAATGTATAAAGCGTATATCGTGCCAGAGAATAGTATAAATAGGTGAAATGATATCTATTTTATAAAGAAAAGTGAAAAGTAAAGAAGAAAGTGCTTTGGTCGAGGTGCTGTATTATATTCTACGCTGTACACGCCATATTTATTTCGTACTAGATGGTCCCCGCGACGTTGTACGCGGCCCTCCACTTTACACTACCACTCCTTCCCCCTTCCACTCCTACCCCCTGCCACTCCTTCCCCCAGCCACTCCTTCCCCCTTAATCACTTTCCACTCGCTCCATTACACTACCACCAATTCTATTAAAATTAGAAAAATCTAAAAAAAATGTTCTGTTTATCCAATTGCCAAGAAACTTCACGTCACTCACGGGACTATTTTGAATATTGACACAAAAATTGATCAAAATCGGTTGAGCGGTTTCGGAGTTTATAGGGAACATACATACTTCCATTTTTATATATATGTATATAGATTTATATTAATAAAAATAAATAAAATTTCTAAAATAAAAGTAGCCTATGTTACTCCTTATTACATCAGCTATCTGCCAGTGAAAGTCCCGTCAAAATCGGTCAAAATCGTTTCAGAGATTAGGCGTAACAAACAGAATGACAGATAGACAGACAGACAGACAGACAGACAGACACAAATTGTAAAAAAAATTATTTTGCTTATGTACCGTGTACACATCCATATGCATTTAGTAAATAGCGGTTATTTTAATATTACAAACAGACACTTCAATTTTATTTATCTGTATAGATATGTATAGATATGTATGGCCAGCGGTTGACTCAATGACTTTATATTAAAAACTTATTACTTTAGTCAATATCAATTTAATAATTGATATACTTCAATGGGTGTGACCCATCCACTTTCTGGGTTAGCCTCCATACAAACGCTCCGCCCACTTTTATTTATTTATTTATTTATTTATGTAACAACTATGAGAAGTTTCTAGTAATTCTTGAAGGAATAGAGCAATTTAATTGCTCCAATAAATAGAGTGAATAAATATCACCGGAGAGAAGTTTCTGGATGAATAAAGCACCAAGTATATTTCTACGTTTTTCTAGTGTAGGCAGATTGATTACGTTTAATCGATGTGTTTAAGGCGGTAAATTTATACTAGGATTCCATCCCAAATCACGCAAAGCAAAAAGAAGAAACTGCTTTTGCACAGATTCTAACTGTAATTTATAAACTGAGTATTGCGGATTCCAACAACAACAACAAGCATATTCAATTATGGGGCGGACCAATGCAGTGAATAAAAGTTTCGTAATGTATGGATCATTAAATTCCTTCGACCATCGTTTGATAAAGCCAAACAAACCCATTGCCTTATTACAAATAATATCAATGTGAGTAGAGTACAAAAGTTTTGGGTCAAAAAGAACGCCAAGTTCACTAATCGAAAATACACGCACCATCGCAGAGCTTACGATAAGGAATACAGATAAAATGGGTAGTCTACAACAAAAAGTCATTGCTTTGCATTTGTCGCAATTTAGCACTAGGCCATTACGACGACACCAGTTATGAAGCGCATTTAAATCAGATTGTATCAAATCATGGCCCTCAGCACCATTGTAGCTCAAACATAAATTAACATCATCTGTGTACATCAGTGTGTGGCAGTGAGATATGTTATCAGGCAAATCATTAATGAACAGTACAAATAGAAGGGCTCCAAGGTAACTACCCTGAGGTACACCTGAAAAGACATCAATTCTGTGAGATAAGGTGTTATCAAATACTACATATTGTGGTCGGGAATCCAAATAGGATGAGATCTAAAGATCATTTGACTAAAGCTGGAGGAAAACCTAAACATTCAAGTTTGTAAACCAAAATCCGATGATTAACACAATCAAACGCCTTACTAAAATCGATGTAAATAACGTCCGTCTGTAAACCATTAACAAAGCCATGGTTAAACAATGTCGTAAGTTCCAATAGATTAGTAGAAACTTATCTATTTCTAAGAAAACCGTGCTGTGCGGAAGAAAAAAGAGGCATACAGTAAAATTGTAGTTAATCGGTAATTACCTTTTCAAAAAGTTTAGGAATTGCGCATAACTTTGCAATACCTCTATAATTAGATATATCCGATTTACAGCCTTTTTTATGCAGAGGAATTAGAAAAGATTCCTTCCAAATTTTAGGTACTGTTGTAGCAAAGTATCACAAAGTGAAAATGCATACTTTTTAAGTACAGCTGAAGGAACATTATCAGAACCACAAGAATAGTTAAGTTTGAGTAGAAGTAAATGTTTAAGTAGCCAATCTTTAGGGATAGTAGGGTTTGGTATACTATGCGCATAACCATTTGAAACAGAAACTTCGCTAAGGGAGACGAGTAAGCTAGTAGACGAGTAAACTGAATGAAAAAATTGTGCAAACAAATTGGATGCTTCTTGCGAAGAAGTAACAGTAGAATTGTGAAAGAACATACTCGATGGAAGGGTATACGACTTTCGTTTAGAATTTACAAAAAGGGAAAAATGATTTTGGGTCATTTCGAATGTTGTTTTTAATGCTAACTAAGTAGCTATTGTATGATGTTTTATTAGCCAATTGAAGATTTGCACGTGCAACTGCATAACTTGCGTAATTTAGAAAAGTTTTGGTTTTTAAATATCGTTTATAATACCGTGATTTTATGTTTATTAAATGACACAACTGACGTGTAAACCACGGGGTATTAGAAGAACATATCCGGTGTAAAGAAAGGAACACATTTTCATCAAAATATTGAGACAAAACATCATAAAAAACATAACAAGCGCTTTCTATGTCACGGCTATAAAAGAGATTTGACCAATCGCTGTTAAGCAAAAGAGCAAATTAATTAATTTTCTTTTTAATCCTCTTACATTTTGATAATTAATTATAAAGAGGACAATTTAATTTGAATTAAGAGTACTAGATGTAGATGTAGAGGTTCCGGCCGGCTGTTTGTGTTTTAGTATGAAAATCTTCTGTATTAAAGTCTATATTAGGTTGAAATATGATGTGGTTTCTTATAAATGGCTGCTTCACATAGTACATATATGGTACAAGTGAGCGCGTCTCGCCCACTATTTAAAACAGCCTCCCATACAACCACACTGTCACTTTTATGCCTCCTATGTATGAAAAACTTCTTCAGTTAAGTCAATATCAACATGAAACTCAATATGGTAGCATCTTATAGATAGTCGCTTCACAAACATATACTAGTGGGCGTGTACGGCTCATTTTTTGGGGTATCACTTATACAAAACCACGTTTATTTTGTACAATAATATTTAAAATTTCCTGTTAATGGTATTAGAGCTTCGGTTCGATTCGGTTTTCAGTTGTATCGAAAATCCAAACTAGTGTTAGCTTTATATGCTTGTGCTTGGATGTTACGATTATGTCTTGATCAAGCGGCTGCAGCTAGAATGTAGTATTCGAGTGTAAGAAAACCACTTTGACATTTGGATGGCTTAAGTCGGAAACCGGCCAGGGACCTAGTGCATTATCTACTAGCAATATAATTTGAGGGTCTCATTTTTTCGTTTCAAGTAACGCTCTATTTTAGTTACAAAACATGCGTAAAACCACTGCCTGAACAGAATTACCGTTAGCCAGGCATCTTTGTTGCTTTACCAGAACACAATTAAAGTGTCTTTGTTTAAATTGCCGAAGTCATGTGGATTTAGGCTTCACGAAGAAATCTCCCGAATCATTGCTGCAAAGATTCAACATTAGACAACATTAGATCCCTAAGCATTTGTTTGGAAATAAAGGTTCTTTTAAGCATTAATTTTTACCATAAGGTATTAAATATTAGGTCTGCTATGTAACTTCTACCGTTTATAATTGTTTTTTTCAGCAGCTTTATAATCTGCCGACGCACTTTCGCCTTCAATTGTAACACAGTGCATCCAAATAGCTCTGATTAAAATTTTCAAACCATCCTTTACTGCCGACAAAATATATCCCAGTAACATTTCTTCCAAATTATCAAAAATTGTACGTGCTTTAGCCAACATAATTGGTCCAGGCAGGGCTTGACAGTTGCCTTCGATCCAGATTTGGAGTGCCTTATCCATTGATTGCATGATTGACGCACGTGCTGTAGATGTGATGGACTTGCTGCAACGATGCAACTGAACTGAATAATGATTTCCTCATTTTGCTTATTACCGTTATTACCGTTATTGACTTAATTTACTTTTTAAGCCAGTCCAAAATATCAAAAATAAAAATAAAAAAACCGCACAATAAAACCGGTTTAAACCAATACTAATTTCACAGCAATTCCTCCACCGGTGTATTCAACTGATTTGATAAAATGTGCTCTCAAAAATTATTTAAGAATAATATAACTATTAATAGTATGAATATTACAATCTGCATTTAATATGCAGACACGTTACGATATGCATTTTAATACCGAACTGTAATTGATGGTATAATAATAGTTTATATTTACAAATAGCTACCATTGAAATAATTATAACAATTAATATCAAGCACCCCACGCTTTTTTTTATATTAAAGTTAATATTTTCTCAATCACTTAATACTCATTTTAAACGTATTCAACATTTTTCTTTACTTTTTAGTTCACATTACTATTAAAGCGTGTTTTTTTTTTAGTTTTTTTGAATTATAATTTTTTAAAAAATAACATACGCTGTTCTCATCAACATATGTATTAAGTTGTTGTCGCGTTTTGTGGGTAGCACAATGAAACAAAACAAACAAAACGAAACGGAACAGAACATGATCCACAAACAAATCAAATATTCTGATGATCCTGCTCAGGGTATTAGTTCAAAATTGTGAAATTATTATATTGTCATCGGTGCTTAATACACGTGCAAAATTTCATTCAAAATTATTTCGACGTTAGGAAGTTGGTGAAAATTGAGTTGAAAGATTAAGTAGATAGATAGATAGATACAAGACAAGCTAATAAAAGCGTGTTAAAAATAGACATAGCTGCTAGCTATGAAAAAGATGTTGCTAACAGATTTCTGTAGGGAAAAGTCAAAGCTTGAATGGAACATTGCGTTCGTTCGGACGGCATCGGGACAAATTAGTTATCCAGCGCCCATCTCTAGTTTAGAATATCAAAGCAGACATTGTGCTCACCCGTATTTGTGTCGCTGAATATCTTTATTTGTCTGCATGTTTATTTGCTCAACCTTGTAGTAAAAAATTAAAAATACAAATTGAAACTAATATGAAGATGACGACAACGATGCAGCAGAAGCAGAAGCCGAAGCAAAGACAAGCGCCAGTTGTTTCGTAGAACGGAATCGCAGCTGCAGCTGCTACAAAAAAAAAAAACAAAAAAAAAAAACATATTAAAGATGTTGTCAGGCTAAAAGAGAAGCATCAAGATAGAATGAAGAAGTGGAAAAGTGCAGTTGATGTCAGAGTAAGACGTGTCTGAATACACTTAGAAAATTATTCCTCGTGCTCCGGTTTTCACTTTCAAATAAATTGTGAGGAAATGATTTCGTTAAAATGCTCCGATATTTACTTTCATAATGATTTCACGATATGAATTCACTTGGCACTGTGGCACTATGAAATTCATTTTCTGAATGTCAAGTAAGGTCCAACCTCAAAATTCTGTTGAATGTGAAAAACGAACCATTTCGACGAAATCGCTGCCGAACAATTTATTCGGAAGTGAAAACCGGTACACGGGGTGTATATTGTTTCTATATTTTTATGCATGTTAGTAAGAGATAGAAAGAGAGAGAGAGAGACAGAGATGAATTGAACCAACAAAGCATGCCGGCTGATGCAATATAGAAATGATGTTCGATCAAGAACATCTCTTTGTTAAAAAATTATACAAATGGATGAAGTTTGTTAAAAATTTAATTTTAACTCTCAACAGCTATAACTCAGTCATTTTTTATTCAAAATTGGGTACCGTTAGACGGGTAATTTAATCACCTCTCCAACGTTTTATCATTTTGATCTGACTTAACTCTGAACGCTGGTTTAAGTAAAATCATAAATCGTTATCGAGATGATTTAAATTTTTAAACTAGTGTTGTTTTATTCAACGAACGAAACTTATGAAATAATGAAAATATTAATTCAACTTCAAAACAAGAAAAAAGTTAGCGTATTTAAATTTGTTCAAAGCGTTTGCTACTTACTTTTTCCATTAAATTATTAGGTTAATTACAATTTAACAACGCAAAAATAGTTATGAACACGATGCGAATCTTCTGATATTACTGAAAAACAAAGTTATTTAATAAAGGGTGTCTCAGGATTTGCGCCGGATTTGATTTTTAAATAAAAACCTGTTATTTTTTTTTTTAAATTTATGAAACTTTGGTATGGAATAAAACATCGGGTAAATAGCTCATCGGGCATTGTGAAAAAACAACAACAAGAAAATGCCGATTTTGAAGACAAAGTCATCTTTAGTGACGAGGCGCATTTTCATCTCAATGGCTTCGTTAACAGGCAATATTGTCGCATTTGGGCTCAGAAAATCCACGAGTGACAAATGCATTCACAGCGTGTCACTGTTTGGTATGGATTTTGGGCTGGAGGCATCATCGGTCCATTTTTCTTCGAAAATGAGGCACGTCAAACACAAACCGTGAAATGTTAACCATTTTTTTTTTTTTTTTTGCCGAAACTTGAAGATATTGATGTGGAGGATATGTGGTTTCAACAAGACGCTGCCACATGCCATACAGCACGAGAAACAGTTCAATTATTGCATCATTCATTTCCCGGTCGTGTCCTGTCGTATTTTGGTGACCCGAATTGGCCGCCTAGATCAAGTGATCTGACGCCTCTAGACTTTTTTCTTTGGGGTTTTTTGAAGTCACAGGTTTATGTGAATAAGCCCGACGACAAATCAAGCATTGAAAGAAGAAATATTACGCTGCATCAATGAAATACCGTAACATTTATGCAAAACGGTTATGAAAAATTTCACGAAAAGAGCGCGCACATATATGCCAGCAAAGCCGAGGCGGCCATTTACCCGACGTGTTATTCCATACATAACCTCATGATGATTTAAATTATGTTTCAATAAAAGTTTCACAAATTTTCAAAAAACAACAGTTTGTTATTTAAAAATCAAATCCGGCGTTAATCCTGAGACACCCTGTAGTACTTGTTACTAATGGGTACCCAACCCGCTTATATTTTCCATCTGTACACAGTAATCGACTAACAACTTTTCAAATAGTATTTAATACCCATACCGTGCTGCAGGTCAGCTGATATTATTGTCTGCTAACTGTTTAAAAAATACCAAAGAAAAAATATACCAGTAGTTGCGTTTGTTACGGTTCATAAAAGAAAGCAATATGCTATTAAGATATCGACGCCAAATTTTGAAATAGTTAAAAAAAAAAAAATTGAAAATTACAATGCTAAATGTGAACTGTGTGGCAATAAATATTCCACAAAAGGTGGAATTACCAACCGCAAAGAGCATATGTCAACAAAACATTCGAAATATTATTAATTTGTCGGAAACTTTGTTATGTATTAAAGGTATCATACGAGTAGACCACACAGAATAAACACTCATATATAAGAATTCATGAAATGACTGATGCGTGCATAATAAACGCGCTAAGCATTCATGCCTCAGATGCATCCAGACTGCATTTAAAGTTGTTATAGATGGTAATGGAAATATTCCTTCGAATAGCCTAAAACTAGGCAATTAGTTTGTACGAGGGCTTAGACTACCTACAATGTGTGTTAGCTTGTATGTTACAATACTATGTGTGGCATTTTTTATTTGGAATTATGTGATTTAATATATGGAAATGTGTGGAATTTAATTAGTTTACATAAAATCTAAAGATTATAAGGAATATATTATTATTTTAATATACAATATTTAAAACTTCACGCTTATTTGTTAATTTGTATTTTAGCTTCTGCGTCTTTCACACAATCGCCAGCATCTTCATCTCAATTATTCGTGTCATCTTTACTTTGCGGCTGCTTGTCATGGTGTCACAATGGTGTTGCCAGAACCATTCCCACATATGTTTAAATCTTGAAACTCATGTTTGAATAACTTCTACTGATCGAATTGAGCTGAAATACTACACTAATACAATATTATGAACCTTTGAAAACGCCGCAGCCAATGTAAAAATTAATAAAAATTAGTTTGAACAATTATTTATTATAGGTTGACTTTATTGATCATGGGTTCACTTTAAACTGATTTACAATGATTGCTTAATCTATCATAAAACCCCGGCTGCATAGCAGCGACGAGGTGACATATCGCTGACTCGGCGCCTCGTGCCGTTTCTCAGCGGCCACTTGATGCGCATACCGACGGGTTCATGTTTCTTCGCTATGTTGGTCGCTAACCAACGGGCAATGCAGAGTCGGCAATGCAGAGTCGGCAATGCAGAGTCAGCGTCTTTTGCTGCCAAGTGTCTCAACAAAGTTGCGACGGCATCCGGTTGCCCAACGGGACTTAGTTTTGGTTAACTTACATGAATAAACTAATAATATGATGACATCATTTTTTTTTGGTGGTGAATCTCTCATTCACAATGGAAAAGGCGTCCAGACGGACCCCTAACAGGACTTTATAAGCTCCTGAACCAAGTCTACTGGTTGCTACTCCAGTCAACTGATTTCCTGATACAAAAGTAATGATTCTCACTAAAGTTATAGACGGTTAGGCGCACAAGTTGTTCCCAATGAACTTCTACAAAGTCTCCATGTCATCGGACGTCAACTATTCATTCTTAGGTGTACTTACATTTTTGCATAGGTATATATTTTCACACCTGTGCCACAGAACGTGAAGGGAGGCCAGTAAAGTTGGAAGAAACTGAGTTGTAGGCGTTATTGGACCAAGATTCATGACAAACTCAAGAGGAGCTCGAAAAAATTTTGTGTGTGACTCAAGCAACTCAACAGTATTTTTAATAGTAATGTAGCCTAAACGGATCAAAATATTAAACCCTATGACGCTGCCACAATCTAACGATACCTTTCATATATGTCAAAATCCATCAAGTCGTTTAGCATACTCAAGAAATATCACATTCCTTAAGGCAGTCAGGGTAAAAAGCATTCATACCTAAAACTTTTTTTCTAATTTAATTTATTTGAAAACATTTTCATGATAAACATGAAGCAAGCCAATATAAAAAATTATAAATATTTTCAAATCAAGTTTTCTTTGACAAACCTGTCTATTCAATATTTAACATTCAAAATACGTTTCTCACTCAAGAAACAACAGTTAAGAAATTTATTTCTTATTTTTTTGTTAAAAAAAAAAAATATTGGATAAAAAATGAAGCGCCAACCTTCAAAAACTGATGATGGCGCGCAACGTCAATACTTCCATAAGGTTCAGGCAGTCATTTTCAGCGTGGGAATGTTGGCTTCCCGCTGTGCTCTGTATGGAGATCCCCCGATGGAGGTCTCGCCGAAGGAATTCGGCTATTGGAGCTGCTTAATCCTATCGACTCTGGAAGACGTTCTCAATTCAATAAGACGTCAGAAAATTTAATAGATCAGGCTAATAAAAATGGTGGTCGATGAGACAAATCTGGTTTTTCATCAAAGTTTCATTGACTTTTTTGTTTTGTAAGATAATGCATTACCATGCAATAAAAACAGCTGCTTTCCTTTGGAATATTCGGGCCTAACTCCTAGAACTCTTGACACCAACGATGTAAAACTTGTGAATAATATTCGCCATTGACGGTTTGAGCTTCTGGAACAAATTCCTTGTGAAAAATACCCTTGGTATCATAGAAAGTTATCATCAAATGTCTTGATTCTTGACTTCGGAAAACGGAATTTTTTAGGTTTTGGCTCGTCTTTTGACTTCCATTCTTCAGGATCGTATTTAAAACACCATGTTTCATCACCAGCTATGATCGAATCAAGAAAATCTGGATAGTGTTCATCAATTCAGCAATTTTCTAGACGAGCGATTTTTTGATCATCATTTAACTGACGTGGAACAAAACGTGTACACACCTTTCTTTTACCAAAATCTAACGATACCTTTCATATATGTCAAAATCCATCAAGTCGTTTTTGTAGTTTGTACAGTAAGATGAATTTAATTCTTCTGCCAGCATTCACAGTGGAATTTGCATCCATTGCGATTATTTTACTTGCTTTTTCCACTGAGTCAGCACGATTAGATGCTTCGGGTCGCCCAGGTATTGGATCATCATTTAAATTATCAAGACCGCTTTTAAATCGTGTAAACCACGTGTAAACATGTGCACGAATCATACAATCTTCATCATAAACTTTTTTTTAACAATTCGTAAGTCTCAACAATTTTTACCGAGTTTAAAACGAAATTTAATGCAGGGTGTCTCAAAAGAAAGTTCACATTTGATTTGGGGCGCGGGGGGTATGTCAATCGGCAGCCTAACTTTTGGGAATTTAGTCGCTATGGAGCGTTTCTCGGGCTCGGACCGGACCGTGCGTTGTGCGTACGTGAGTTCTACAAAAACGGTAATTCAGCGACTGCAACGCGTAGAAAATTCTGCAATATTCGACATGTTCGTCATTTAGATGATGCGCCAAGCCCTCGACTCATTCGAAAATGAGTCGAGAAGTTTGAAGAGACCGGTTCAACGCTGGAAAAATCAACGTTCGAAAACGTAGATTAACTCGTGTTACTCAGTCTGACAATCCGGATCTTTCGATTTGGAAGCGTGCTGTTGCTTTAAACGTGCGTCAGGACATCATCATTGTTCCGCATTTTGAGCAACTTCACACACGTCGAACAGGTCTCTACCACGAGTTCATGAAATTTTTCCTGGCAAATTGATCTCCAGGAGAGGTGACATAAATTGGCCTCCACGAAGTCCCGATTTAACCGCTATGGACTTTTTCCTGTGGGGTTACATCAAATCTAATGTTTACGGCAACAAACCGACTTTAAAAGGAAATAGCCGTCACGAAATGGCAGCCATCACGGAGAATTTAATAGATTTAAATTAAAAGTTCGGTTATTTTTAGATGACACCTGGTATTACAACACTATATCAATGCTGGCTCACATCGTCTTAGAGGCTAACAATTCGTTGAATTTTCTAACTTGGCTTGGATAGATTTTCGGGCGCACACTTTTAATTGGTATTCTATGAAAACTTCTTAGTCTATTTTGAAATAAAGCTTTGTTTTTTTTTTTTTTTTTCAAAGTAACAAAAAATATTTTGATTTAATCTTATAGCAAATCATCAGTGTTATTTTTTTTAAATGGAATTTTTTTCGAGTGCTGTAACGAAATAAAAATGCAATCATAAAAACGCATACATTGTTGTTGTTGCTTACAATTGCAACAATGTTCTAGTCTGCCTGTGTCTGTGTCTGTGTCTGTGCCTGTGTCTGTGCCTTTGTTTATGTCCTGCCATCTGAAGGTTTTACTAAGCATAGCAGTGTGCGGAAGGATAGACGCAATACAGACTGACGGACGGACTGTTAGCTAGCTTACTGCGAAAAGAAAAATAACTTTTTAAATAAATGTTTACTCAGCCTCAGCTTCCGACAAATGTCGCTGCTTATTTCCGGCTACACTTTTCGCACTAGCTCCAAAATTGAAACATTCTATCTCTCTTACATACACACGCACTTGCCTTCTTAACAGCGTTGCCACACTTTCTGGTTTTTTCATATAGTATACTATATATTTTTTTCTACATCTACTTAAGTCGCATAGCCTGCTGCTGCTCTTGTTGCTGTTAAATTTTATAGTTTTCATTGTTGTGTTTGCTGTTGCAAAGATTAGTATTAGAAAATTGTTAACTTTTCTCTTGTTTTTTTGTTTTTTTGTTTGTTTTTTGGTTTTTTTTTTGTTCGTAATTTGCGCATCGTTTAGCGTTTTAGTGCTCGTGTGCATGACGACGCCATGGCTTCAACCTTCTACATTTTCTATGTTTTGTATACAGTACGAGACCCTTTTCTTGTATCCTGTCCTGGCACACACTCTCTGTCTGTCTGTCTGTCTGTCTGTCTGGCTGTCTGGCTGGTTGTCTGTCTGGCTGGTTGTCTGTCTGGCTGGTTGTCTGTCTGGCTGGCTGCCTGGCTGTCTGTGTATGCGCATTTGTGCATTTTACAGAATTTATATGGCAACAATATTGTTTGCACTGCAGGTTTCCACTCAGGTGGAAATGCGTTTTACGACATTTGTGTGTATTTTATAGCCCGATTGCCATTTCACTCACAGCATCATGGTGATCATGCAACGTCCTGCTGCATTCTATTCTATTCATTTATTACAGTTTGCTCATTCGTTCGCTTTGGTATGTTGCCTCATTTACTCTGCAAATTATGAATTTGTTGCAGTTTAGCGCCTTCAACTATGCAACATTCTTTGGAAATTCTCATAAAATCCTTCCCATTACTCGTAAGCTATTGATATGACTTCCGTACATACTCATAGATATGCAGCGGTTTTGTGCAGGCATTTTGAATTGGTTTGCAAGTTGTATCATGTTAGAATGCATTTATTCTATCTATTCGTATGTTTCACACATTTACAATGCATTTTTAACCTAAAATGAATGTTGAGTTCGCACTGGTTATATTTATGTCGGTTATTATGGTTATATTTATGTCTTGCGGCATACTCTATGTGAGACAATTAGGGCATTCAGAAGGTCTAGCAACAGTAAAACAATGCAAAATAACAATTTCCACCAAAATAACTTGCACTACTTTGTTTGACCCAATAACTATGACCAATGCTTTCTTTGCATAGGTGCAAAAACAGTGCTGTGAGGTATCACGAAAATTTAGCGCATTTGATATTTTTATGTGGTAATAACAACTTATTACACATTTAGATACCAAAATAAGAAATTTGCATCGAATTCGTTGCAGTTCGCATACTCTGAATAAATTATACTAGAGTTCTGCCAGTGGTCGCAAATCGACCATTTGTCTTGAAAGTACCTAGTAATGCAAAAATATCTATAATACAATATTATCTAGAAAATGCTTTCGTCTCTAAATCAACGCTGTCCAGCCATGGTCACGAAAAACTTTTCACACACATACAAATGAACGCATGCCGAAGTCGGCTGCTTGATGTAAATAGAAACAAAAATTTGAATTAGTTACGTTGCATTGGTGTTGTATTTTGACACACTGTACAAATTGTGACTCAGAAATGATTCACACTTTGGGTGCTTCGTTTTGGATAGCCTACTAAAATACTATCAAAAACACACACAACTGATGCTCGCCAACATGTTTGCAAGTGCGCTCACAAAAGTTTCGAGCTTAACGTCGAGCTGCTCAATCGACATGCTCTACAATGTGAATCGCTTTTAACAGCACGGCAGAGATTGAGATTATTTTTTGACGTGATAACGTCTTATAAATCGATTTACGCGAAAAGGCCATGTCCATTTCTGACGTTCCGCATGAAAAAGCAATAGGCAGGCACGACCGCCCTAATCGTTCGGCTTGCATTGGCTTGTGAAAGCTATAGTTAAGTGTGCCTGTGTTTTTGCGTATTAGTGTTATCTAGCGCGTGGTGGGGTGCGGTATGTACATGATAGAATATATGTAGAATTAAAGCCGCCGCACTTTAGCAAGCAAAGCCAAAAACGTGTTACAGAGTTAAAGAACTAAGAACCAATATAAGCAACACAAAGCAGAAATAAAAAAATACTTGCTGCGCACAAAAACACATAAATACGCATAGGAGCCGAACATTAAGAGCGTGAGAGCGAGAGAGTGTTTGAGTAGGAGCTCACTAATGTAAATGCAAGCGTGACGAGCGAGATACAGCGATTAAATATGCACTAGTAATATTTATTTGTAGTTGTATTTAATTGAAATATTTAAAAATTAAATTTTGTTGTGTTTGATGCCGGCAACGCCAAACTATATAAAAACGCGTTTTATCTCTTTCTCTCGCAGCATACATTTATAGTAGTAGGGACAGGGAGAAGGAGTGGCAGGGAAAGGAGAGCATACATTTATAGTAGCAGGGACAGGGGAAGGAGTGGCAGGGAAAGGAGGGGCAAGGGGAAGGGGAAGGGCAGAACGAAGTCTGCCAGGGTACAGTTATGCAGACATCAACAGGCACGAAGTCAAAACGAACAAACAAAATAATAGAATCAATACGAAGCACGAAGGCAGCAGCTTATTTGAACCTAGTCTATTGTAATCAGTTCTCATCAATGTTTTCTTATGACCTTATCACGTAAAATTATCGTCCGTAAACCGACTTTACAGACAAAAATTTTTTCTGTATTCTTACAACTGAAACCAAAATAACCGAAAGAAACCAAAAAAAAAAAAAAATAATGTAGCAGCAAATTGAGAGAGCTGAGGGAGCGAGAGAGAGAGCTGAGAGAGAGAGAGAGAGCTGAGAGAGCGATAGAGAGCCTTGTGAGAGAGACTCTCTGTGTTTGGTTTTTACCTACCTTAGACGCAATACTTTAGAAAAAAAAAAATGTTTTGTTTTAATTTAGTATTATTTAATTCTTGGTTATATAATCTTATTTCATTATCATTGTCGCATAGGGCTACGTCTTTCTCAAAGTTAGGCATGTTATTTTATGTATAGTTGTTGTAGCGTAGCTTTGTAGTTATTTAGAGTAAGAAGAAAAGGAATAACACACTAAAATCAAGAGAAAAAACAAGGGAGGAAATCGAGAGAGTAATATCAGAAATAATTTTATGGCGATAAGAATCGACGAAAGATGCAATGAAAGGAAATTCATTTGCTGCTCTCTCTCACTCTTTCTTTGAAGTTTTGCTCAAAAGTTCCTTGCTTCTTAATAGTATTATAGAGAAGCAAGTAACTTTTGGGTAAAAATTCAAAGAAAGAAAGAGAGAGATGGAGTACCAACTAAATTTCTCTGATTTGTATTTGAAAAAACAAACAACACATAAATTTAAACACAGACGTGCTGGTATGGAAACAATAAACAACAATGCTTAACTTCAAATTTAGTACAGTGGAACTCAATACACTGCATATTACGTAGAAGACAGTGTGCTTTTCATGAAGTTATTTGCAATATTATTACATTTGCAGTGAGTGTGGCTTCAAGAATGTTTAACCAAAATATGTTAGCCTATTCACAATGTTGTCTAATCATTTTAACATATGCAAAATTTTCAAAATAAGCAACAATAAAATGCATACGTCAACGAGTTTTGAGAGACTCCTTTCTACTCCTCTCAACTATTTTCGGTAGAAAGTTTGGTATTTTTGCGGTTTATTAAGTTCGATTACATATGTATATTTCACAAATACCAAATAGTTTTAGAACTCTTTGCGAAGTATTGTATATTCATTTGAAAATTTGTCGAAACCATAGTTTTCATCGTAGATTTTTTACAACATTGACCGGATTGGACCACTAAAGGTTATAGCCTTAAAACAAATTTCGAGCAATGTTCAAAGATAAGATAAGAATCATTCATAAACGAATATTTATGCTCTAAGTAGTTATAGTATGTGAGACAGAGCGATAACTTTTATTCACAGTAACTATATTATGAGAGGAAATTTAAAAACAGAAAATATTCGTAGGAAGTACATACTACAAACTATGCAGGATCAGGTACCAATTTGCAAAAAGCACATACATACGAGTGATTCATCGGGACGCAGTTTGGTTGATGATTTGCCTCGATCTGGGCGTCTATTCACCGTTTCGGCTGACCAAAGCAACGACTATTTGTACACGACTATTTGACTAAAAACAACGTGAATGCCACTCCTCAAGCTCAGTATTTATCTGACATGGTCTCGTGTGAATTTTTGCCATTTCGCGGAATGCTTTTTTACATGATTTGGTATTTTTTGAGTATAAAAAGTATTTTCGGTAGCTAACATTTTTGTTATCTGAGTACTCGATGAAAAACAGTTTGTGCCGATAATTTTTGATTGTTGTTTGACAGCGTTTTTTTATATAAAGTTTTTTTCGTTATCTAAAATTTTCATTGAAATCAGTATTGAACTTTAACCAAAAAATGTTTTCAATATAAAAATTTTAATATTTGTATTTCGTATATAAAAAAAAAAAGTTTTTAAATTTGAACGTCTCTCATTTCTAGTACGAGAGATCGGGTAGCAATTTGTCGCTCGATGGTTCTTTACTCGTTTTTTGATAGTAATCAACATGTTTTCGCGTTCGGTGAAGATATAGATGCATGAGAGGACATTCATGAAGATCATCATCAATTCGATGCCCAAACCCATCGACTTTAGGGGCACTTCCAACAATTGAAAAATTAAAAGTTATGCACGCACATTAAAATGGAAGAAGGAATAAAGTATTGAACCAAAATTCTATCGGAAACATTTATTCGACAGATAATTTTATGCCATTAAATGGAAATCATTGAAATCAAGAAATGTATTTTCAATAATCGTGTGGGAGATTTTAGCTGGTATGCCAGCAATGGCTGCTCGAATGTTATCTTCGAGGTCATCCAAGACTTTGGGACCGTTGCTGTAAACAAATGAGCAAATATAAGTCAATGGTTGCCAAATCAGGACGGTCCCATCAATTCGATTTTATGATTTTCTGCTCAAAAACTCGCTGGTGGGACGCGATGTGTGACATTGTCGTGATGCAGAATGATTCTTCTTAAGCGGTTCGTTTTGCTTATTTCTTCGAAGACTTTTTGCAAACACATGGTTGTATATCATACAGAATTGACCGTCTTACGTTGCTCTTAGTGTCACTGTAGCCACAAGACAGTTTATGCAAAAGAAACAGGCAACCATTTGTTTCGAAGTGCTTCGCGCGCGAACAACTTTAGTTGGAATTGCCTCCTCTTGGAACACCCAAACGTTCGATTGTTGTTTGGTTTCGTGCTCATACGCATAAATCCGTAATAAAATCGTGCAAAATCTTATTGATGATTGTCAGACTAATGCCCAAGAACGCCTCTATCTCATGATATATCACATGATGATCCTGTTTTATCAGTTCGCTCACGGCATCGATGTTCTCTGGCACAACAACCGATTTATGACAAACTTCACTGAATTCGTGTTGGAGAGAGCGTCGACCAAGACTGAACTCGTTGCTTATGGATGGTGCTTGATCGCCGTAAAAGATTTTAGTTCATCGAAGCACTCCTGCCTTAAGAGTCCACGTTGAAAATTATAAAAGCTGATCGCACGAAAATGTTCACGGTTTAATTCCATTTGCAGCCTGAGATGGCTAGAAAGCCACACTAAAAAACTCAAATATTGCCCGCATGTCAAAACGTCATGAGTACGTTTACACTAAAAAAAATCGATGTACCTGGCAACACTTAGTGTTGCCGATGCCAGGTATATAAATAGATAAATAGCGTTCCTCGTATTTACGAATATATCAATGATTGTGGAACGAATTTACTTCTTAATCTACTCTCGTATACAGAGAATTTATTCAGTTTGTTTTATTATTCTACGGCCTCTTGCCTTTTGTACCATTCACAGGAAGTGTGAACGCATGAAGGAGGCATCAAAGCCTCCATAAAGTGTATATATTTTGTATGGAGAATGTTGCAACCAATATCAACTAAAAATTGATACGATAGCTTCTTTTGGATGGACGCTCCACATATATTTCAATTGGTGCGATCCCCCCATTTTTAAGGGTAGCGGCCATTCAAACCACCTGCCCACTTGCATATGAAACCTTTTTTGAAATTTAAATTAAGTTGGCGAACTAGGGAAGGGTAACTCAAAATTATAATATATGATATTTTTTTAAATCTTAACATCCATTCAAATGTTTTAAAATTTAAGTCTGTTTGAACAACGTGATCTTAAACGCTATAAGATGTAGATGTTTCAAGTTTGCATGTTTAAACTGTAATGGTTCCCCTTTAGATAATGTGTATACTTGTAAAAGGAACATATCAACCTCACTTTAAGGGGGAGTCCCCATACAATCCTGTCCCAAATCAAAGTTTTGATGTTGAATAATAATATTACATCTAATAGAGTATACAGAGAAGTTTTGAACAATTAAAATAAACGGAATTTATTCAATAATTTTAAACCCGGTTATAGCCAAATTACCAGCAATTTATATTACTCGAAGTAATAATTATACATTAATAATTAAAAGTAGAATACATTGAAGCAATTCCGCCAATGCCGCATTTCAAGTTTAAAAAAATAATTGATTCAGATTTCTGTTTAAACAAACTATTTGCAAAGTAGCGCAAATCGATTGCTAAACCAGATACGGACGACCTAGCACATTAAATGGATTTTCCCGCACGTTTGGAGTGAAAATTCTACTGCCGCTTTATCTTTAACTCGGCTATATAATCATGGATTCGTATGCGGATACGCTCGTTCCGACATTTACCAATAGCAAAACTAAAAAGTCATAAATCATCAAAACCAACGTGTAGGCTGGCTGCGCTGAAGACGAAGAATGCGGAAGACGTTAGGTCAACAAAGGCGCAGGCATAGGCGTGGCGGCACTCATTTGTCATACGTAGGAAAACGTGTCTGTAAAGATTGGCAAAAGTAAATAAAAAAAAAAAAAAAAAATAAAAAAATAGGAAGAAAGACAGAATAGCAAAGAAAACAGAAATGGCGAATTGACAGTCAAAAGCGTTGCTTCCGTGTCCGCGTCCGTATCCGTATCCGTATCCGTTTCCGTTCTCGTTTCCGTTTCCTTTACCATTTTTGCGCTTTCGCATGTTTGTTTGTTTGTCTGGTTGACTTAATGTCTGTGTATGTCTTTTTGTCTCTAGAATGGAACTAATGAATGACGCCTTCTTTAAATGCACAAATAATTCGTAGATATTCGTATATGGTTATATTTCCTATGTTCTATATAGTTTTTTTGCTATTTGGTGGTTTTAAGACTTTTTGACATAATTTTTATTTTGTTTCTTTTTTGCTGGCAACGCACTTTTTAACCTTTTGACCCGCTTTTGTCACTCAACACATGACAGATCATTACCTCAGACTAGCTTCAACTTCGTCATTCCAAGCTCGGTTCTTCTCCATCATCATCACTATCATTGTCGTAGTCATCATCATCATCATCATCATCATCATCAACATAGACGTTGTCCGTTCATTGTGCGCCAAAGTTGTTCAAAGTCAAAGTTTTCGTGTATGTCAACATAAATTATTGTCTCACTTGACGTGCACAGCACCATACCGACCCCATTGTTCCGACTTTGGTTTCACGGAATACGCTAATTTGTCGTCGAACCAGAGTTTCTCTTTCTCCTATGTCAGTTTGATTGGTTTGAGGTTTCCAATTGTCAATCATACGACATACTCGTACATAGTTAACTTGTACCAAATGAACATAGTCAACCACAACTCGAGTTCAATTTAAATTATTAGCAACAGTCGAAGTGCTGCGGTTGTTTGTATGTTTAAAAGCAACAGCGTATACGGAAATTGTTAAAGTTTTATCTAATTCAAGCTATATATATATATATATATATATATATATATATATATATATATATATATATATATATATATATATATATATATATATATATATATATATATATATATATATAGTTAGCCATATATATACATATACTTAGCTATATAAAGTTAGTACGAAATTGATTTTTGTCGTTTTTAGTGGTCAATATATTCTATACTGCATCTATGCGGTTTGGAACACATGGAACCTTTAACTTAAAGTTGTAGAAGTTTCAAATTTAAAAGGTGTAGTATTTTCAATTGAATTAAATTACTGAGATTACATAATTTGAAACTAAAAAATTGGATTTATCAGAAATATAATTTTATGTCATTAGTGTTTAAATATGATTTCGGGCATGTGGGCATGTGGGCTGGCTCGGATGTGGCGTATTTTTTAGAGTATATGTGGACGCTTATGTCGACCGTAAAATGGACGTTGCGCATGGTTACATTCCCGCAGAACCACAATTGAAAAAAATTTAAAAAAAAATTGGCATGCGTTGTTCTGAAGTTAGTCTATTCATGATGAAATATGGCAAACGAAACCGAGTGCATATGACAATAGCTTTGCCAGATCTGACCAATTTTTGATAGTTTATTCCCTGTCGAAAAGTGGAGCCTCTAAAACAACACCCTATATATAAATGTATATGATATGCGCTTTTTGGTATGGCCTTGAACTCATCCAGCGGTGCGGTCTTCATTTCCTCAATCGTGGCAAAACGCCATTCTTTTCAGTTCTGGGAACAGAAAAAAAAAAACACCAAGTCCGGTAAACACTGTGGCGTTGTTTATGGTCAAAAAATCACGAACAGGCAACGATGTGAGAGCAGGCGTATTGTCGTGATGCAAAAGCCATGAATTGTTTTCATATTGTTCAGATTCATATATTCATATTGCTCTACAAAATTGGCGCTAGACTTCAACGTAATATTCGTTATTGAACGTACGACCTTCTGGTAAGGTCTCACGATGCACCATGACATTGTACTCTTTTGATTGGGGTTTCATTGGGATGATTGGGCTTTGGTTTCGACGTGAATGGTTCACACATGGATCGTTAAACAAGGTATAGGTTATCTCGAAGTCTAGCAGATTCGACTGCATTGTTCTATCGTGTTTAGATATAAAGTTGATACCTGATGATTCAAGTAGAGTACGATGGTTGCTATTTATAAGTATTTAAACCAAACATTTCAAAAAAATTCAAAATAAAAATATCCATATCGATATATCGGCGATATTAAGGGCACATGAAAAAACTCCGGATCGTAAATAACAGTTATTAGGTCGATTTTAAACTAAAATGAATGATTGTGTGTTACCTAATGGAAAATGATTGAGTGCGCTCATGCAGCCCAGCAGCTTGCATGGAAATGTCGTGTGTTTTTGTAAGAAAAAGTTTTTATTATAATTGATATGATAACTTCTAGTGGACGGATGCCTGGCATATACATTAATGGGTAGGACCCGCCCCCTGTTGGGGGTAGCCCCCATACAAACATACTGTCCACTTTTGACCTTTTGTATGAAAAACTTCTTTATTAAAGTCAATATTAGATTGAAATGCAATGTGGTGCATTTTTAGGGTCAGCCGCTTAACATACATAGACAAATGGGCGTATCCCTCTCACTTTTTGGTGTAGCCCCCATACAAACATACTGCCCACTTTTCTGTTTTTGTAAGAAAAACTTCTTATTTAAAGTCAATATAAGGTTGAGATACGATATAGTGCCTTTTTATAGACAGCCGCTTAACACACATAGATAAACGGGCGTTGAGTGCCATTTCTATTAGACGGTTTTTTTTCATATACAACACGTCAATCTATTTATTTAGAAATAAATTGCTTTATCACCAAGGAAATTTTATAAAATTCGTTTCTACAGTATGTTTTTGGTTGCATAGTTTAAGAGATAACTTGAAATATTATATACGCGAGACAATTTTATTAATGTTTTGAAATGTTGTATAAATGTGAATAGGATAGGAGGGGTGGGAAAAAGAGGTGGTAAAGTAAGGAAAGGTAGGGGAAGGGGGCAGAGGAATGGGAGAAGTGTAAGGGCTGGATGGACAAGGGTCAAAAATGGTGAAAGGGTTTTTTTTGACTTTTTGTATGAAAAACTTTTTTTATTGTAGTCAATATCAACTTAATAATTGATATGGTGACTTTTAGTGGACTGATGATCGATATATACATTAATGAGTGGGACCCTCCCACTGTTTGGGGTAGCACCCATACAAAACTATGGCCCAGATTTGACTTTTTGTATGAAAACTTCTTTATTAAAGTCAATATTAGGTTGAAATGCAATGTGGTGCCTTTTTATGGTCAGCCGCTTAACATACATAGACTATCGGGCGTGGCGCGCCCACTTTTTGTGGTAACCTTCATACAAACAAACTGAACACTTTTGTGTTTTTGTAAGAAAAACTTCTTTATTAAAGTCAATATTGGGTTGAATTGCGATATGGTGCCTTTTTATAGACAATATATTTTATATTAACATACATAGACTAATGGGCGTGGCTCGCCCACTTTTTGGGGTAGCCCCCATACAAACCCACCGTGCAATATTGTGTTTTTTATGAAAAATTTTTTTATTTAAATCAAAATTACCTTGAAATTTGATTTGGTGAACCGCTTCATATTCATATACAAATAGGCGTGATTCGTCCACTTATTGAGGTAGTTCCATATAAACCTACAGCTCACTTTTATGCATTTGTATGGAAAACGTCAAAATTACCTTGAAATTCGATATGGCGGCATTTTACACATCTACTACATCGCTTCATACACATCTACTAGTGAGCGTGTAACACCCCCTATTTAAACCCCCCGACTTTTATGTTTTACAATACTGTTTAAAACTTCGTGTGAATGATATTAGAGCTTCGGTTCAACCGCAGTTAATGTATTTTCTTGTTAATTACTCCATTTCGTAGCAACTCCCGCATAATGGATTTAGACAAGCAGCTAAGGTGTAATAAAAGACACAACCAATACCGCGTTAGAGTGGAAAATTGCTTTGCGGTCCTGAAGAGAAAGTTTTCTACTTTAAGTTTTACCAAATTCCAAGTGGCGTTTGCGATTATATTAAAAAGAAACAGTACGTTTTTCATGTTCAGCGCACTCAAATTACTCTAAAAAAGTGTAACAGAATTTTATTAATATTTTACCATTAAAAATTTGTATAATAGTGCATTATAGTCAGGATCTCAACTACAGCTTTCGCTTCTTTTTAAAAAAAAATTATTTTTACAAGTCATACAATACTTAAAATACGAAATATACTCAGGCATTGTTTATTTAGAGCGCATAAATAAAAAGATACAGGTACTACCATATATTATTCTTTATATTTATAAACTATCGAATGGATTTACAAACTAATAAATTTTTAAAGCGTTTTCAGCTCTCACTCTTACACAGTTTACGTTTACGTTTACGTTTACGTTTACGTTTACGTTTACGTTTATCTTTATCTGAATCTTTTTTTTTTTTGTTTTTTCTTATTTTTTGTTTCTTTCATTGCAGTGAATGTTGTGAACACTAATGCAGACAAATTGCACGAAATGAGGCGAAGCTAAAAGGAAGAACAAGTGAAAAGGCAAACAATGAGCAGAGCAAAATTCACACACAAAAAATTTATACATAAAAACAATAAAAATATAAAATAAAAATAATATGAACAATAAGAATTGAAAACGTTTTAAAAACAATAAAAACGAAAGCGCGTACGTGAAAAAGAAATGAAAGTACGAAGGAATCAAAGTTGAATGTGAGAATAAAAACGTACAAAAAAAAAAAAAAAAAAACAAAACAAAACAAAAAACAAACAAAATAAGCAATAATAAAAACAAAGATTGCCATAAATTTACACAAATATTGCGCTTACGTGTCAATGTGAAAGTGTATTCTGTTTCGTTCGAAGAAGTGTACTGCATGCATGCCATCTCTTTCATACGCCCACTATTGTCTCACTTCCGGTAAAACATAAAGAGAAGCAGCAGCAATTTCAATCGGAATCGACAAGCATCAAACGTGCAAAAGTGCACCCGAATGCAACACTGAGGTAGAGCTCAATAAACACAAGCACAGTAAAGCAGTCACACAGGCAGACCGAGAGACAGACAGACAGACAGACAGACAGACAGACCAACAGAGAAGAACTGAAAAGCTGTTCTATCTGTGTATGTGTTTTTGTTTGTGTGGAAGCGGAAACGATTGCAGCATACACATACACATACACACACACGCACACGCACACACACGCACGTGTGCGACATAGGCAAACAAACCGATTTTCGGTGCATTGCGTGCTTTTTAACTTCATCCTTATTGCTTCTTCGCCATTTTGGCGTACACATTGCCCGTATGTCTGTTTAACTGTCTGCGGCGGAAACGGATGTAAAAGCAAAAAGCGAAAACAAGCAAAGCAGTCGACAGTAGTTGAAAAAAATAAAAATAAACATACACACACACACACACACACACACACACACACATACACACACAAGTGCACACTTGACGTTCCGTGTTACGCGTTACGCATAACGCACGGCGGCGGCCGCGTTTTTTACATTCGAAATTTTCGGCGGCGTTGGCGGCTCGCCATATACGCCGTAAACGCGTGCTTTGCTGTTGCCAGTCTACTCAACTTCAATCCACTCCAATTCTCGCCAGGCTACTCTTCGCTGTTCTAGTTACTATAGTCAAACGACCAACATGTTCACAGATGAGAATGTGGCGGAAGTGCGGCATATAATGCAACGCATTTTGGTGCCGTGCGTTTTTGTTATTGGACTTTTGGGAAATTCAGTGAGCATTTATGTGCTGACGAGGTAAGTGTCTATGCGACGACGAGCGTGGTCTGTATAGTCTCAAGAATATCAATAATATTAATTAAAAAGTAATAATAGGTTTATCGCACCGCACCTCTTATTTAACCAAACTACTTGCGAGTTTTAAGACTTTTACGCGTGCGAGCAAAAAGTCAATATGCATATATTCTTATTACTAGAGTGCTCCCAGTGATCGAAACTCGACCTTTTGTCTATAAAGTTCCCAATATTAAAATAATATCCTTAACTACACAATTGCCCAGAAAATGCTTTCGCCTCTAAATCAACGCTGTCCAGCCATAGCCCCATGGGGACGAACACCTTTGTGTTTTCACATCACATATGAATAAACGCATGTCGAAGTAGGCTGCTTGATGCTAAAGAGAAACAAAAATTTGAATTAGTTACTTTGCATTGGTGTTGTATTTTGGCACACTGTACAAATTATGACTCAGAAAGATTTACATAAAATATATTGCAGTGCAAATCAGTCACAATGGGTGCTCTAAGTCAGGGTTACCGAGAAAGATAGCGGCAATAAGTGAGCAATTTGTTTGCAATAATTAATGCGCAGTTATATAAATAAGAATTTTTGTTGGTACATCAATTCATTTCTTTTTTATTTTGAATATTTATTTGATTCTTCGTTTTTTCAAAATTTTTTTTACTAAAATACTATCAAAAACACACTCAGCGAGATGCAGCTGAGATGCTCGCCAACATGTTTGCAAGTGTTTCGAGTCTAACGTCATGCTGCTCGATCGACATGCTCTACAATGTGAATTACCGTTTACAGCTCGACAGAGATAGAGAATATTTTTTTCTCTATTCTTCCAACTGAAACAAAAGGAACCGATAGAAACAAAAAAGGTAGCAGCTTAAGGCCTGTTGTCGCATACAACAGAAACTGAAACTGAAACTGAATTCAGTACATTAGCAACTGAAACTAAAACAGAATTTTTGAATTCTGTCGTCCGCAGCAACAGAAACTGAATTCAGTACATCAGCAACTGAAACTGAAAGAAGTACTTTTGACTTCTTTCTGTTACTGAATGACAGATAATTAGCTGTTTTGCCATTCACTATTTGCAACACTCGCATTGGCAACACGAGTTTTTCGAGTTATTGTTGTTTTTTGTTAGTTTCAGTTCAGTTTATGAGGCAAGCCACCACTGAAACTGCAACTGAATAAATGTAGAACAGAAACTGAAAATCAGTTTCAGTTTCGTGTCAGTTTCAGTTTCTGTTGTATGGGACAACAGGCCTTTAGGCAAATTGAGACAGCTGAGAGAGAGAGAGAGAGAGAGAGAGAGAGAGAGCTGGTTTTTATATACCTTAGACTCGCTTCTTTAGAAACAAATTACATTCTTCAGTGCGGCTCTTCACATTCTTCCAAAAAAAATATTAGGCGAATATGTTATGTTTAAGAGGGTTAAAAAGGATGTGAATGATTTGAACTTGCATATTTATATATAGATTATTATATTTATTACTCATCGCAGAGTGTGAAAAGAGAGCGAAGTCAATTTTTTTTTTTTTTTTTTTTATTATTAATTTACAATCTATCAATAAGACAATAAGTAAATTAGTTGAAAGTTCATAATATAACAGAAATAGCTGTACTCCAGTGAGAACAGCTATTATATTCAAAATTCTATAATTAAGAGTTTATTTACAATATATACAAAATTTAATCTCTAAAAGGTAAATCTAACACATGATTTCTTTTAAGTCTTCGAGTTGTATCGCTATTATCTAGTAGGCCTATTGCCAAAACATTTAAATGATCATGTAGTCTCTCAACATACCTTGTGCTTATTCTACGTATTTCATCTTTTATGTATGGAATATTTAAATCTTTGTGAATTTGGTCATTAGCCACAAACCAGGGGGCGTCAACAATAAGTCTAAGCGTTTTGGACTGATATCGTTGAAGAATTTCAATAATTGATTGGCTTGCAGTTCCCCATAATTGGATAGCATATGTCCACACAGGCTTTAAAATATCCTTGTAAAGCCGAACTTTGTTCTCTAAACTAAGCTGCGATTTTCTCCCAAGCAGCCAATACATTTTTTTTGTTTTTATGTTGAGTTTCTTTGTCTTGCCTTTAATATGACTTTTCCAAGTTACTCTCCGATTTATATCGAGTCCAAGATAATTTGCGGAATCACTCTGAGGAATTTGTGAATTATTTAAAAATACTGACGGACAATATCCTCTTCTCAGAGCAAATGTGACATATTTCGATTGCTCAGTATTAACCTTTATTTTCCATTTCTTAAGCCATCGCTCTATTTCAACTATTTCATTTTGAATATCTTGAGATACTTCTGCCGCAGTGTCTTTAGATGCCATAATAGCTGTATCATCAGCATAAGTGGCTACTAAGGAGTCAATTTATAACTGGAAATAACGCTGCAGACGTAGACTCGTGTGTTAGTGATTCCTCGAACCTTGCCCATAATACTTTATTTGGATCATATAGGAGTTAAATGCTATCATGGCCGATCTGAACTACATACCTTTTTAGGTTTGACGTAAGAATTACAACGCCACACGTAGTTTTGCGTTTTTCATATATAAGTTTAGCCTTCTACCCATACGCGTACAGGATGTAAAAAGAAAGTGAGTGCGAGAATATGAAACTTATTATATTTCATAAATAGGCACAAGCATACTGTCGCAATTTTGCTATATAAATATATCATCGAGTCAAGAGTGGAATCGAGTTGATTCGATAATGGAATGGCTAATATTTATTCGATAATAACTGATGTCTCAATCAGAGATTTTTTTTTTAATATTAAATATAACACTTAAAATAGAATTGGATGTCGCGGAATCTTTCTTATGTCCCGAAAGAAAAATCTCTGACATTTACTTTTTAAACATAATTTTATTAAAATGTTGGTCGCGACTACGCTGTAGGTGGTTCATCCTGACGATCCAATTTTCGATCACTCTATTTAGCGTTGCTAAGGGTATCTCGCGAAGCTTCCAAGACTTAAATCGTAGCTGGCTTATCGACGATAATATTTGACTTCACAAAATCCGATAGATCCGAAAGGCGAAATTATGTGCTCACCAAAAATTATTTCTCAATAAAGCCATTGTTTCGCGCGCTATGTGTGCCGTAGCACCGTCTTGCTGAAACCATATGTCGCCGACATCACGAGCTTCAATTTCAGGCAACAAAATGTACGTTATCATGGTGCGGTAGCACTCGTCATTGACGGTTATGTCCGGCCTCATTTTTAAAGAAATGATTCCACCAGCCAATACAATACTGTTACATCCACATAAAACAGTGCATTTTTGTGGATGTAACAGTAGTTCGAGCATCTCTTCGGGTTGCTCATCAACCCAATTGCGGCAATTTTGTTTATTGACGTGCTTATTACCCCAAAAATACTATACCGTTCACATCAGCCCTACGTTTGTGTTTTACAATATTTTTTTTTCTTTTTAACTCAGTTTTTATTTGTAATCTGTCTTAGGACAATAAACAAATTGCTTAAAAAATTAATTAATGACAGGATTGTTTAAGCTCCAATGAGCTCAAACAATATATATTTCAATCTATTTTGGATATTCTAGCTTAAATTAGTTTGTATCTAAAAGTGGAAGATCAAAACAGGGCATGTTTTTAAGCATCGTGTGTCAGAGCTATTATCTAAGAGATCCAGAGCGAAATTATTGTTGTGATTGTGAAGCCTTTGTATATAATTCACTGTGCATCTTTTAATTTCATTTTTAGCAGAAGGCATGTTTAGGTTTTTATGAATGTCATTGTTGGAAATATACAAAGCAGAACCTGCAATGGTTCTTAGTGTCACGGACTGGTATCTTTGTAAGATTTCTTTGTTGGAATTGCTTGCAGCTCCCCATAGGTGCATAGCGTACGATTATACGGGTTCTCAAGACTTAGTTGCGAACGTGGTCCTAAAAGCCAGTACATTTTTTTATTTTTCGCTTTACGCTGCATCTGGTTCCATTTTATATGGGGCTTCCATGTGAGCCTTCGGAAATACACACCCAAGTATTTCACGAAGTCATTAGCTGGTATAGTGGACCCATTTAGTATGAGGGGTACTATTTATACTTCGAGAATAGCAAATAATAACAAACATTTTTAAATGAAAATGGCTTTATTGTTTTTCAAAATATTCCCCTTGATGATCAATACACTTTTGCATTCGTTCAAACCATTTGTCATAGCAACTTTTCCATTCCTCTTGAGACACCTCCAAAAGATGGTTTTTGAACGCTTCAACTGCTTCTTCGGCGCTCGTAAATCGTTGACCTTTGATACTCGGGAACAAGAAGAAGTCATTGGTTGCCAAATCAGGACTGCTGAGTCTTTAATTCGATGTTTTGACTGCTCAAAAATGCACTTGTTTGACGAGATGTGTGAGAGCTCGCATTGTCATGATGAATGAGAATAATTCGTCTTTGGCGGTTGGTTTTACGTATTTCTCCGAAGACTTCCGGCAAACAAATGGTCGTGTACCACTCAGAATTGACCGTCCTACGTTGCTCAAGCGGAACATTGGCCACATGACCCATTCGGCCGAAGAAACAGGCGATCATTTGCTTCGCTGTGCTTCTTCCATGAACAACTTTTGTTGGATTTGGCTCGTCTTGGAATACCCACACGGCCGATTGTTGTTTTGTTTCCGGCTCATACGCATATATCCATGATTCGTCACCTATCACGATTTTATACACGTCTTTTGAAGCACCACAGTCGAACTTTTTAATCATTTCCTTACACCAATCGACGCGAGCCTTCTTTTGAGCGATTGTCAAATTATGGGGTAACCAATGAGAACAAATTTTTTTTACAGCTAAGTATTCATGCTAAATCGAATGTATTGAAGTGGAACTAATGTGTAAGGATGCCTCTATCTCATGACGATCTTGCATTATCAGTTCACGCACTGCATCGATGTTTTTGTGCACAACAACCTATTTTGGACGACCTTCACGGAATTCATCGGCGGCCGAACTACGACCACGATTGAATTCACTATACCAGCGATATACTGTGGTTTTTGATGGTGCTTTATCGCCATACAAAGAACTGGGTTCATTGACACATTCTTGTTGAGATAATCCACGTCCAAAGTTGTGCAAAATAATCCAACGAAAACCTTCTCTTGAATTTTCCTATTTTTTGCCAAATTGCTTTTCTTAACTCACTGTAAACAAAACAAATAGCAATTGTACATCAAAACTTTGTGAGTACGTTTATGCCAAAAAATGTCAAACTTTATTATGGTGTTGCCAGATTTTAGCTTTTGACATTAGTGTGGCCATTTCCCGATATATAAATAGCAGCCTCACATTACTGGCGGGCAGTTTCCTTGCCTTAACAAAATAGTCAACCACTTTTAGATCAAACAGAGTTCCTCTTGCACGTACTGTGATGATTACGACTGATAGCTATGTCAGCCGTAAAAATTGTGTATAGGACTGGTCCTAACACGCTTCCTTGTGGCACTCCAGCATTGATGGTGTGTAGCTTGGATAAACTATCCTGCACTTTGACATAGAATATTCTACTAGTGAGATATGATCTTATTATGTGGTAGTATGGTGCGGGTAGCCATTTTTTAATTTTAAATAATAGGCCAGATTGCCAAACTTTGTCAATAGCCTGTTTGACATCTAGGAAGTAATGGTTCTTATGACCCGATGGCACTGCTCAGTAGTTCCGTGACCTATTCTGAATCCAAACTGATGTTCGGGTATGATGACAAGGTAAGTAGTATTTTTTCAAATACTTTAGAGAACGTAACCAGCAAACTTATGGGACGGTATAATGATGTGCAAACTTCCGGTTTATTTGGTTTGAGCAGCATAATCACCTCGGCGCATTTCCATTGATTACGAAAGTGCTCTAGTCTAAGCATGGCGTTAAATATATTTGTGAGCAATCTGATGCATTTTGGAGGAAGATTTTTAATACCCTGGTGATTTTTTAAGCGTATACTTCTGTGTTTGTAGTCTTGATTATTGGCAAACTCATCTGGCAGGGATTATCAAGAAACTTGCTGACTTTATCTATTGTTTCAGCGTCATACTCTGTATTTGGCTGAAAAATGAATCCAAGTGCTGCGCTTCAGCTCTCTCATCGTTTCCTATACAGCGCCGGCCTTTGTTGTCGACTATTATAATGTCTCTTCTCGTAGGACTCTTAAGTTATCTAGTTGCCTGCCAGAGACTATAATCCGGGTCACTTATAAATGGATTGACATTTTTCAAATAGTTTGCTGTGGCTTCATCTTTGATGTCTCGTAACCTTCTATTTAAATCTTTGGCCGCCTTATTGAATTTCGTTTTGTCAGCCGGACTACGCATAGAATGCCATATTTTCCGTAATTTTCGTATTTCTGCAACTTGTCTTCTTAATTCCATAGTAAGAAATGGTTTTCTCATTGGATTGTTCTTTGCTTGCGGCGTGAAAAGCGATACTGCTGCATGAATTCCCTTGGATTCTCAAGCCTTGATCCCCATCAAGCATGCTTGGCGTTGTAGTCTTTTGAAAGAGCATATTGAAGTTATCGAGTGTGAGACTATAGCTTGGTGGTAGATATACCGCAGTTATGGATACGTTAATATACACACATTGAATTTTTATAGCAGCAACTTGCATGTTATTCAGACTGATACTTTCTAGTGTTATGTATTTGAGCGCTTTTTTAACAACGATTGCACTCTGCCAGAAGGGTGATTTGCAGTTATAACATCGTATCCTTTAATGTTAAAATACGATCTGTTGGTAAAGTATGTTTCGGATATTAACATAATGTCAATATCAGGTGTTTTTAAAAAGTGGTATATTTCATTGTGATGGTTGGAAAGCCCATTACCATTCCATATGGCTATGCGGAGATCTACTTGCATAGTTTGTTTACGAGGAAGATTAAGCAATGTTAAGTAGATTATTAGTTAGCTCGGACTGTTTAACTAGAAGTTTTTCTATTCTGTCTAGTGCGCTATTTTCTTGAGGTGTTGTGTTAGTGTGTTAGTGGTGTTGGCTACGTTCGTCTTATTTTTAGTGAGCTCTTGGTATATTCGGCAGCCTTTATAGCTCGCAGAGTGGCTTTCATGACAGTTAGCACATGCTGGTGGTTGACTTTTAACTTTAGGGCAGTCAGCACTTGGGTGGTTGAGTGAACATTTGACGCAATTAAATTATTTGTTGCAGTATGCTTTAGTGTGCCCAAATTCTTGACACCGAAAACATTGCACAATATCGTTTTCTTACTATATTTTCAATGTTCTTAAGTTTGTATATTTCACAGTTTCTGTTATCAGGCTTCGAAGTCTACGAAAAACATGTGTAGTGGCTTCTTGGTGATGCGGCTTTTTATGTTGTGAATACCCCTAACGACATGCCCTTGTAGTTCAACCTGAGACTTAATTATATCAATTGGCGTAGAGTAATGGATATTTTTGACTACGACTCTGAAGGCCCTTTCCTGTTTTAATTGACCCGTGTGATAGCTAACATAGTCGTTTTTTAGCGTTTTTACCAGTTTCCTGTACTTTTCAGCATTTTTAACCATAATGCTGACCTGATCATTGCGTTGAGACTTATACATAAAATCTTCAACGGCAAACTGAGTTTTGATGTAACCAAGCATTTCTTGTACATCTCCTACACCAGACACAAAAATTAGGGATGGCTTCAGAGTTTCTTCATTGTCATTGTCATTCTCCATGTCGGTATCGGCTGTTTGATTGGTTTCAGTGCTAATTTGGTTGCTTTTATCTTACAAAAAGGCAACTTTATTGTTACAAAGCGACGTGTTGGCCGATTGGGGAAATTTTGTGATATAAACTGAAGAAAGTAGGGAGAATAAATTTCATCAATAAGAATTTTGTAAAGAAAAGCAACAGAGGCGTGATAGAAGGGTTGGAACAACAATTAATTTTAACCTATCATGGTAGGGTGGATGATTTATTCTGGGATTCTAATTGAGACTCCTAAAAACATAGAGAAGAAACTGGCATCCACCTTCAGAGCGATTGAAACGATCTTTTCTAAAAGAAACAAAATTATCACTACTAAATAACTCTGAATTGAGAATATATGGTTGAAGCCAAGTTTCAGTGAAGACAATAGTATCATAGCTTAGTTCTTAACCCTCTCACATTTTGATAATGCATTAGGAAAGAAGCAGAAATTTGTTTTTTTTTTTGCACTGTAGTTGCAACAGAGAGCAATTCAACAGTATTGTGTGTACAGGCGTACCTTTACTTTTTTAGACGTACTCATGCGCAATAATAACAAAAGGCAAACATTTTGTGAGAGAATAGTGTCGAAAATAGAAACATATACAACAACATTAAAAGATGTTATAGAACGCGAGTACGAGAAGTTAAAATTATATAGGACAGATATGTTATGAGAACATTTAAGACTACTGTTTATGTAAGATTTATTGTTATCCTGAGTCGTTTCAGGATAAAGACCAGAGATAAATAGAGACTTACGAGGGGCAATAACAGTCAAGCTATTTACTGTAGGAAGGCTAGTTTTAGCTTGACTAACAGAAGGAGTACTCTGGAATTCATTGTCCGGCACATCACAGCGACGAGATGAGTTGAACTAGCCATGTCTGTCTGTCTTTCCGTCTGTATGTTGTTGCGCATTTTTTGGGCACCAATCTTTATGCTATCCAGTTGAAAAATTGCACATTCACTTGTTTTTATTGCAGTTTAATAGAGTATCAAGATTGACCCGTCAGGCCCAGTTTTTGGGGTAGCTTCCATACAAACCCACAGCTCACTTTTCACTTTTTGTATGAAAACTTCTTAATTAAAAATATTAGGTTGAAATGCGATATGGTGCCATTTTATAGACAGCCGATTAACATATATAGACTAATGGGCGTGGCCCGCACACTTTTTGGAGAGTAACCCCCATACAAACCCACCGTGCAATTTTCATTTAAATCAATATTAGCTTGAAATTTAATTTGGTGGACTTTAGTGGACAACCGCTTCATATACATATACAAATGGGCGTGTACCGCCCACTTTTTGAGGTAGTCCCATATAAACCGACAGCTCACTTTTATGCATTTTTATGGAAATCGTTAATATCAACTTGAAATTCGATATTTCAGCATGTTACACGTCTACTACATCGCTTCATGCACATCTGCTAGTGAGCGTGTACCACCCACTTTTTGGGATAGCCCCTATTTCAACCGCTACTTTTATGTATTACAATAATATTTAAAGTTTCGTGTGAATTATATTAGAGCTTCGGTTCAACCGATGTTAACGTTTTTCTTGTTTTTTTTTTTTAAATAATGTACTTAAATTGTGATTTTACGTGTTTAACTTAGATTTGACTGTTTCTTACTTGTATTTTCTCTGGTAATGTCTTCAACAAACCTGTTGAGAATATTCCAGGCTTTAAATTTTAGCAACAAACCTTTCTCAAAATTCAATTCTAGAGGATTTTCTGGACAAAAATCCAAATATTTTCCAAATACATACGTTTTTGTACAAACAATATGATTTTATAGTTTCTATTCGCCATGTTCAACTTTCAAGATACTATTTAAATCAGAAAACAATGAATCGAACTTTTTTAAACTATATTAATGCTCTAACAATGCAGCTAGATGCCTAGAGAATCTTTTTCCATGCTCATCTGACTCTGTAGTAATACTGGTTTCAAACTTTAATTTTTTGGAAAAATCAAATCGAAATCAACAAACGCCATCATTCTGATTTTATATTCGGCATTCATATACTACATTAATCCAGTGATATTTTTACAGAAGCAAAAGTTCATTTGCTTCGAATAAATCCAGTAATTATTCTTTCTATAAAGCATCACATCCTATAACAAGGTATTTAATGTACGAAGATAATGTGCCAAACAAGCAGATTCTCTTTGCAGATTCTCTTTGCGACAATTTAAGTTGTCGTACCATAGTGTTCAAACACGCTTGGCAAATCACAATATGGTCACAAGATTTCCCGCTTCATACGGTTGATACATCGAGAATGATGGAACGACGGAACTAACTATTGGTGGGATATAATTCTCCGTTGAACTTAGACATTTTGTAACCGGAATATTGTCTGAAGGTGGTACTGGAAGTTGAGTAGATATAACACTTTTCTAAACTGTGTTGTTATTTTTTAATTTGGTTAATTTGTTCGCACTTGCATGGCAGCTTTAAGTGTTTGTGGATCTATCCAAATTATTGGAATTCCAAAATTTATTTTCACGAGCAATCCTTTAGCCCAGTTGATTACATTTTTATTACATTATGTGCCACTATTATTCGGTGTACAGACGAATAAACACTAAAAAATCATATTGTTTGTATAAAATCTTTTGTATTTATTAAAATCTTTATTTTAAATAGCCTTTATCATAAAAAGGACAAAACGAAGTGAAGTACTTGGTGTTCGCTCTCAGATTATCGGCGTCTTGGACGGCCTATGAGTATGGAGGATATCAACTTCAATTTTCAATGTAGAAAACTTTGTCGTCCTGGGAACAGGTATTTGCTGTTTTGGTCTCAGCAAGCAAATTACAAAGTAAAAAGATAAAAATCTATAAGACACTGATTTATTTATTTATTTAAAATTGAATCTACATATATAAAACATATACCTATAAAAAGCTTAATATAAAAATTTTAAGTTTATACATTAACAAAACTAACATATAACTCGAAAAGGAAACGGCAACTTTATTGGCACGAAGTGATGAGTTGGCCGAATGGGAATATTAATAATATGATCTGAAGTAAGTAAAGAGAATGAATATTCCCAATAAGAATTTTATAAAGGAGAGCATAGAAAGGCGTGATATGAGGGTTGCGAGAGCAGTTAATTTTAACATATCATTATATTGTGGAAGATTTATTTCGGGATCCCAATTGAGACTCCTAAGAGCAAAGAGAAGAAAATGTTTTGAGCTGACTCCATACGTATGCGTTTCAAATACAGTAAAAAATTGTAAAATCGGACGAACAAGAGAAGTATAGAGTAGTTTATTAGTATAAGGGTCTTTAAATTCCTTAAACCAACGCTTGACAAAGCCAAGAACACCTTTTGCTTCATTTACTATTGAACAAATGTAGTAATTATAATTAAGTTTAGCTTCCATAAGGATTACTATGTCATTAAAAGCAAACTCTCTATCGATGTTAAATATATAAAAAATATGTTACTATAAATGGAAAATGTAAACGCCACCATGTATGTAGTGAGTTTAAATCAGTCTGCAATAAACTGTGTTGCGAAACATCATAATATGACAAGCATAATTTAACATCATCTGCATACATTAAAGTATGGGCATGATTAATAGACAAAGGAAGATCATTAATAAAAATGTTGAACAATATTGGACCTAGGTGACTCGTTTAGGGAACACCAGAGGAAACAAAAATAGTTTTAGACAAACAATTGTTAAATAAAACTAAATAAAACCATGTAAAACCATGAAACTGAGGAAATCCTATTGCAATCCCAGTTCTGCTGAAGGACGCAGAGGCATGAACACAGACATCATTAGATACAGCGTCTTTGCAAGTATTCGACCGAAAGTTTATTCGTACGATTTTTGCTCCTCTTAGCGACTTTAGGACCCATATGAATTCGAGTTGCTGTACTGTGCTGATCATCTGATCCAGACGAACCCCGAAGCTCCAGCACTAAAGGTTTACGACGTAAACCTTAACTTAATTGGTGGACAATGTCAGAGAAGACATCCAAGCTTACGATGGCATGACCAGGTCTATGATGACCTCAAAAAACTTCGTACTGTGAGTGATTGACGCCAGAACTAAAAAAAAAAAAATTATAGCGACTGGTGCCCTGTCCCATGTGCGTCCATTTCCTACCATATATGGTTGTAGTGCCTTGCAAGTAAGTAAGTTTGAGTGTTTAGCATGGAAGCAATTTTCATTAGAAGTTTTTATCATTGTGATGGGTTTGAAAAAACTACTAAGCCTAGGCCGAATTACCTCTTAGTGTAAGCATCGATTTCTGGAGAAATATGGGCGAAAAAGAAAGAAATGCGGAACATGCGAAAAATTTTTACAGCATTCTCAAAATCTTTACCGAAGACGTTTTAACCCGCAAAAATCATCAGTTTAGCAAAGAAAATGATAACAACTCAAGAAAGTTATAATGCAGTTCGATTTCTACGGCCCAAAATAGATTAAAACTGTCGAAATCGGTCTTTTTTATGTTAGAAATAAGAATGAAACGTTATATATATATATATATATATATATATATATATATATATATATATATATATATATATATATATATATATATATATATATATATATATATAAAATTATCTGGCCTCTTTTGTGTTATACGATATCATTACGTAATATTTCTCGAAATATATGTTAGTATTGTATCGATGTAGGTAGTACGAAAAATAATATTTAATTCTCGTATCCATAGATACGTCTGTGCAGTTTCCTTAGTTAAAAATAAACATATGTAGGTTGAATACTGTTTCGACCACCTTCGTATTTTTATTAGTCTCTTGTTAGTGCATGTTCACCTGCTTCTGTTTGCAGTGGCGTTTACTGTGTCGGTTGCATATCGCTGCTGCATGTTGCATGTTGGCATTTTGTTATTGTTGCCGGATTACGCTTGTTTAAAGGCTTTTCTACCAAAAACTTGATTCGATGTGATGTTCAAGTATATATACATACATGCAATGTAGAACATGCAATGCGTTTTCAATGATAGCTTAAGTCGATGCTTTTGGTAGAGTAAAAATGAATAAGGTATTCACAATATATTAGAAAGCATCTTATATGTGCCCAGATAAGAAAATGCAACTGAAATATAAGTCTAAGATTATATGAAGTCGATTTAATTAAAAAATAGTAAGTGCAAGTGTATTAAAATTATTGTACTACAATTGGAATATGAAATGAAATTGTTCTAATTCTGAGAAAGGAGTTATATATCAAATTGTTTACATGCTATAAATTAAGACTATTAGTAATATTATTTTATAGAGGGAATGTTAGTTTTGTTTTTAATTATGGTTAAAAGCCCCGTGGGAAATTGAATAATCGAGAATTTCTGGTCAATAGGAGTAACTTTATCACCTATTTTCAATAAATATATCACTTATCACCTTCGGACTTTGTAGCGTATAACATAATCGTTAACTTTAACTAGAGATATTCTATTGTGTAGTTTCCGTGAAATAACAGTGTAAATCAAACGTTTAAAAAGTATTATGTGCTGCCTTAGGCTTATGCATATTTATATATGGGGTCTACGATGCCTTACAAACTTTCAGACAAACTGATAATACCATTTCACACTATGTGTGAAATGGTATTATCAGTTTGTCTGAAAGTTTGTAAGGCATCGTAGACCCCATAAAGTCGATCTAGCCATGTCCGCCTGTCTGTCTGTCTGTCTGTCTGTCCGTCTGTATGTCTGTATGTCTGTCTGTCTGTATGTTGTAGCACATTTTTTTGGTGACCAATTTTTAAGCTTTCCACACAATCGAAATTTTTCACATACAATTCTTTTCATTGCAGTTTAATATAGTATCAAGATTGATTCGCCACGCCCATTTTTTTGGGTAGCCCCCATACAATATCAACTTAATAATTGATATGATAACTTTTGGTGGACAGATGCTTGACAATATACATTAATAGGTGGGACCCGCCCACTGCTTGGGGTAGGCTCCGTACAAACCTACTATCCACTTTTGACTTTTTGTACGAAAAACATCTTTATTAAAGTCAATATTATATTAAAATGTGAAACATGGTTCCTTTTTATGGTCAGCCGCTTAACAAACATAGACTAACGTGCGTGGCCCACCCAATTTTTAGGGTAGCCCCCACACAAAGAAAAACTTCTTTATTAAAGTCAATATTAGTTTGAAATGCGATGGTATGGTACCTTTTATAGACAGCCGCTTAAGATACTGGGTGTCTCAAAAGAAAGTTCACATTTGATTTGCTGATTGTGTGAACGAAACTATTCCGAGGGGCGCGGGGGTATGTTAATCGGTAGCCTAGATTTTGGGAATTTAGTCGCTATGGAGCGTTTCTCGAGAGCGGACCACCGTGCGTTGTGCGTACATGAGTTTTACAAAAACGGTAATTCAGCGACTGTAGCGCGTAGAAAATTCTGCAGTATTCGACATGCTCGTCATTTAAATGATGCGCCATTTAGAGACCGGTACAACGCTGGAAAAATCAAAATCCGGGCGTCCAAGGTCTTCCAGAACGTTCGAAAACGTAGACAGTGTTACTACAAAATTCAGTTGATGCAAGAATGAAAGCCCCAGTATGCTGGGCAGAGGCTTGAATTCATAAACCAGATGATCTCCAGGAGAGGTGACATTAATTGGCCTCTACGAAGTCCCAATTTAACCCCTATGGACATTTTCCTGTGGGGTTATGTCAAATCTAAAGTTTATGGCAACAAACCGACTTCCCTGGCGTTTAATTAAAAGAAAATATCCGTCATGAAATGGAATCACGGATAATACCTGCCGAGCTGTCATAGGAAGTCTTAGTGCTCGATTAAATGAATGCCGTGAACGCAACGGTTTACATTTGGACAATATCATTTTTAGGAAATAAATTCCCAAAGTGTGTATTTACATTTTTGTGTAATAAACATTTTTTCAATAAACTACTTACTTATTTTTTTTATCGATTTTTTAAATGTGAACTTTATTTTGAGACACCTTGTACATAGACTAATGGGCATGGCCCGCCCACTTTTTGGGGTAGTTCCCATACGTACCCACCGTGCAATTTTGTGTTTTTTATGGAAAAATTCTTAATTTAAATAAATTGTAGCTCTAAATTTGATTTGGTGGATTTTAGTGGACACAGTTTTATACAGATCTACTAGTGGGCGTGTCACGTCCACTTTTTGATATAGTCCCCATACAAAGCCACAGCTTACTTTTATGCATTTGTATGGAAAACGTCGATATCAAACGATTGAAACTTGATATTTCGGCATCTTACACATCTACTACATAGCTTCATACACATCTGCTAGTGGGCGCATACTGCTCACTTTTTGTGGTAGCCCCTATTTAAATCACCAACTTTATGTATTACAATACTATTTAAAATTTCATGTGAATGGTATTAGAGCTTCGGTTCAACCGAAGTTAAAGTTATTTCTTGTTAGTTTTTATATTCAGAGCATTATATCTTATAGTTTAAAGTGATTCTCATAGTTTAAAGTGATTCAAACTAAACTGATAAACTATACAAATTATAACTATATGAATTCAGGATACCTAATAGTACACACATAGAGGCGATTTTTCAAATATTTAATTAAGGAACGTTTAAAAAGTTCAAGGAGGTTTTTGTTAAACGTTGTGTACCTGCATAACTTCAATTATCTGAAACTGAATATTTTTTCATAAATTCTAATGATAAAAAGCTGCTTTATGCATTGCATCTTAGTTATTTAATGATGTCTTTGAATTATACATTTCCCAACGAAAAAAAAAAAAAACTCTTATGTGTGCAATAATGAAAATTGTGCAGAACACAAATGTGCAACAGACGAGCGAAAAAAAAAATCGTGCAAACGAACATGCAAATAAGAATTGCTCGTGTAAAATTGAAGAATACCGCACACTTTTGCTTTGTTACTTCAACTTTTTTTTTTTTTTTTAAATAAACGTTTTGTAAGTGAGTGTATCGCATTATGTGCGTGCAGTTTGTGCTCTATTTCTGATTAAATATCTAAAGCGGAACCACATGTTGTATGAAGAACTGTACAACAGTCGGGTGGAGTTATTTAGATATCTGGAAGAGGTTTAAAACGAGCCGAGTCTGAACTAACTTATCTGAACTAACTTATCTCAGGTATTCACATTAAAATCCGAGCATTCATAGCTTAATTTTAAAAAAAAGCAAAGTATATATATATACATATATATTCTTGATATCAAGTACTTCATTTCTTGAACATACTCATACACAAAAGACGAAATAACATGATTTTTAATCATATACACAATATACAACTTCAATTAAATCTAATGATTATGCATAGATAGAGTAGAGTATAGACTATAGTGTATATAATACTTCGGTTTGACAGAAACTTGCATTTTTGCTTGTTTTTCTCTACCATTAAGCTGTGAATAATTTTGCAATGCATACTTTTGTGCGTGCTTGTTTGCTGAGCTGCAAGCGCATATCCTTTATTACTTCCCGCTATGCCACACTCACATTCCATTTGAGTTTTGCTATTTGCTATCAGCAGCTCAGTTATTACATGCAGAGTTTAATATGCACTTTAAAATAATTTTCAAAATTTTTGCACAGATATGAGCGCAGGTACATATACATATGTATATATATATATATATATATATATATATATATATATATATATATATATATATATATATATATATGGAAGCAGAGGTAGAGGGACATAAAGCCAGGTACACGGATACATGCAGCTATCAGAATGCATAAAGAACCAAACGTTGAATAAAAAATATATAAAAAACAGGCGAAAAATGTGAAAATAAAAACAGTTATGCAGTTAGATAAATGCTGAAACAGCATGAGCAGCTTTCGTGCAGTAGCAAGTGGGCAGCCCGGCATTCGAATTCAGCAGAATATCTCCCAAAATACGAATAAATGAATCGAAATAAAATTTTATTTTCGATTTTCATTTTCATTTTCATTTTGGTTCAGTTCGTCTCGATTTGTTCATTCACAGTTTTCAATATAATCGTTTAGAGTATGTATTTCTTTTTTTTTTCTTTTTTTTTTTTGTTTGGGTTTTGGCATGTACAAATGTTTTTGGCTAGTTGTTTACTGTTTCCTTTCATGGACCCTCACGCATTTTAAACACCACAATGCAACATTCTAAACCATTTCATTTTGTTGGCTTTTGATCACAATGCTGTTGCCTCTTTGCAGTTTTATTATTATGATTTTGTGCAATTATATTTAAGCGATTGTATTTTATTGTTCGTTCGTTATCAGCTTTTTGATGCTTTCGATGCTTTCGATGCTGCCATTTGAATAGTGTGTGTGTGGTTTCATTTTGACTTCACATGTGTGTGTGTGTGTGTGTGTGTGTGTGTATTTGTTCTATAAAGGCATTTCATGCTTTTAGGCATTTGGTACACTTGTTTTTTATTCTTAACGATTTTAATTTTTGTTTAAATTGCGTGGCATTTCGAATAGTTTTAAGTTGAGGTGGTAATTGATTCCAAAGGCGAACAGCGTATGCAAAACATTGTCTGCCTGAATTTGCAAAACTAAATTTTGTAGAGGCGATGTTATTTGTTCTTCTTGATGAAGCAAATGTAAGCTTTTTTTGTTAAAGGTATGACGGTTCTTGTGTAGAAATTATACTGTGCAGTTGAATTAAAACTTTAAAATCTATCCATGCTTTCAGGGTCAGTTCAAGAATTTCACATGCAAGATGTGAAACATGGTCAAAACGGTTTAAAGCAAAAACATATCTAATTATCCTATTTGCAATTAGCAAAACTTTCAACTCCGTAAAAAAGTGTTAGGTATTAAATATGTTTTTGCAATAAGAAGCCTGCAGTTGAATGGCAAATATTGTTGTGTTATGTATAGTGATCGTAGAATACTAAATGTTCGTCCTGACGTTTTAATAATCTGGTTATTCTAAGATAAGGTTCTATTGAACTCAATATTTAGACAGTTTGCTCTATCTACATATTTAATATTCGAATCATGTACGGCAATAAGTAAGTACGAAGTTTTTCATACAAAAACATAAAAGTGTGCGGATTGTTTGTACCGCGGCTAATTCAAAAAGTAGGAAGAACACGCTCATTTATATACTTAAGTGAAGCAAAATTGACTTCAACAAAGAAGCTTTTCATACAAAAACACAAAAGCGTTCGGTGGGTTTGTGTGGGAGCTACTACAAAATGTGGGAGCGGCCATTGACATATATGTGAAGCGTCCGTCCACTAGAAGCTACTATTTAAATTATTAAGTTGATGTTGAGTAAAATAAAAAAGTTTTTCATACAAAAAGCCAATAATGGACGAGGGGTTTGTATGGAGGCTAAACCAATAAGTAGGCGTGGCGTAATACTTTATTAAACTGCAATAAATAGATGCGTATGTGAAAATTTTCAACTAGATACCATAAAAATTGGTCTCCAAAGAAGATGGACAGACAGACGAACATAGCTAGATCGATTCGTCTCGTCGAGCAGATCAAGAATATATATACTTTATGGGGTCTACGATGCCTCTTTTAATGCGTTAAACAGTTTCAGACAATCTGATAATACCATTTCACACATTTCACTATGGCTTCTGAGGATATAGATGAGCAATGGATACATATCTCCCACTCTACGGATACGGCTTCCAAGGAAGTTATTGGGTATACTAGACCTGTGACGAACCCTTGGTATGACGTTGAGTGTCGCCAAGGTACTGCAGAGAAGGACGCCGCTTATAAACGAACTGTGCAGTCGGGAGCAACACGACATGATAGAGAGCGATATCGTTAGAAACGGGGAGAGGAGAAACGCCTTTTCAGACGCAAAAAAAAAAGAACTTTAGGATGTTGAGGTGTTATGTCAAAGAAATGAATCTCGAAAGTTTTATCAAAAGGTCAAGCGTCTGACCGAAGGTTTTAAGCCCGGAGTTTCTTTCTGCAAGAACAATAATGGAAATCTGGTTACAGATACACACTGAAAGTATGGAGAAGTCACTTCTCTAACCTACTTTGGGGGCGATGAAGAGAATAATATCGCCGATAGAGAAACATTTCTAGAACCATCAATTGATGATGGCTCTCTTGTGGAGCCACCGGATAATAACGAGGTCGAATAACAAACCGGCAGGCTCCGATGTGCTACCAACTGATATATTACAAGACCGGTGACGAATAGTTGGCAAGGCGTATGCACCAACTCTTATGCAAAATATGGTCACGTCTTATGGGCCTAGCGGTGAACGAGGACAAGACGAAGTACAAAGTAGTGTCCACTTGCAGACCATCAGCGCGTCTTGGACGGTCTGTGAGTATGGAGAATTTCAGCTGCAATGTTGTAGCAAACTTCGTCCATCTGGGAACAGAAATTACCAGCGACAACAATGTTAGCCGAGAGATCAGACGAAGAATCACGCTTGCTAATCGCTGCTACTTTGGGCTCAGCAAGCAAATTAGAAGTAGAGCCCTCTCTCGAACTACGAAGATAAAAATCTATAAGACAACGGATAAGGGATACAGCGTCTTTAGGAGTATTCGAGAGAAATATTCTTCGTAGGATTTTTGATCCCCATAGAGTTGGCGTCGAATTTAGGACCCGTATGAACTACGAGCTATATGATGAGGTTGACATAGTCCAGCGCATTAAATTCCAGCGGCTGCACTGGGCTGGTCTCCTCATTCCGATGAAACCCGAAGCTCCACCATTTAAGGTTTACGACTTAAACCTGAACTTGATTGGTAGACGGCATCAGAGAGGATGTCCGATCTTAAGATTGCAAGATCAGTTGTATGATGATCTGAAGAAGCTCCGGATTGCCAGCAACTGGCGCGCACTAAATTACACCGAATGGTGCGCTGTCCTAAGTGCGGCCTTGACCGCTAGACGGTTGTAGAGCCACCTAAGTAAGTAAGTAATTTGCACATCAGATGCTCTATATTTACATTTGCTAAGATCTTCAGCACAAACATATGTTTGGATAAATGCTGATCAGCCTGTTGATTACACATTATTAGACTATGAAAAAAAAAAGATGGTAAATTGTACCCAAGCCAACTGACGAAGCGACCATTGTCGGAATTGTTGATGCAGCCCTGTAAATGTACATCAAATTGTCAAACAAAGACTTGTTCTTGCAAAAAATGTTAACTTTATTCTTTTTTTTCAATTGAATAGCTATAAGTATCTATAATCATAATAAACAGATCATTAAAATGGTTCCAAAGCATTTGTTCTGTCGATTTACTTGCTATCTAAGGGGATGAGGAATAAAATTTAAATGGAATAACAAACCTCCTGGCAACATCCGGAAACAGAATTTGCAACCTTTTCTGAGATCAAAACTATGAACAGAATGTGGTCCTCATATTTTGCATACTCAACTTCCTCCAGCTCCCGGTCTATTATGCACATTCCTTATTATAAATATCGTAAATGTATATTTTATGTAATTCAAAGTCAAACATTTGTAATGATCTGGTTATTGTTTTTTACATCTTTTGATTTAGGAAACGTATGCGCTGTACCACAAATATTTATCTGACAGCGCTAGCGATAACGGATATAGTTTATCTGACGTTACTTCTGATATTATCCCTCAAGCACTACGAGTACGTACAACGTAACTGTGAGATATTCTTTAAGCTGTACGGCGTATTTGTCTGGCTGGTGGATGCGTGTGGTAAGTCTGTAAAAAAACAAGAAATCAATTCAAGGCATCGATGATGATGATGATGATGATGATGATGTTGCTACTGCATACATACAAGTATATGGTAGCTGTAAGCTGATGAGCATTAAGAAAGGATGCATTTTCATTTGCAGCTTACAATTCGATTTACATAGCGGTTTGTTTCACGATTGAACGATTTATTGCGATACGCTATCCGCTGAAAAGACAAACATTCTGTACCGAATCGCTGGCAAAGAAAGTGATAGCAGGTAAGTGGGCGGATGGTCCTTTTAGTTTACACAAGAAACTGTGCAACTGTGAAGTTGGAACTGAAATTGAGACTGAGACTAACTGAATTTCTGACTGAGGGACTGAAAGTGAGCAAACAAACAAACAAACAAACAAACATAAAGCAGACAAGAAGGATATATGTGGAGACAAACTTGCTACAGTAGAGTACAGCACAGCTATCTAGGACGTATGAAAGGACATGAAACATGTAAAACTACTCAAGCATCTTTTCTTCCTCATTTTGTTGTTTTTGCAAATGCTGTGCCAGGCGTTGCGCTCTTCTGTCTGTTCTCAACCATTTCGACAGCATTTGAACACACCTACACCGTAGTCACAAAGCCGATTGATAGCGAGGGTCAGCCATGCAATCAGACGGTGGCAAATAGAACACCATCAATGCCATCGTCGTCACCGACGCCCACAATGCTCACCGCACTACCAATATCATCGGGTGATGAAGTTGGTAGCGGTGTGGCGCCAATCAATTCACTGACAAGCCGACAGCCAGTAGACGATAGAATAACAACCAGAGTGCTACCAATGTCCCTGACAACGCGGCGTCTGTTCTTGCCCCATAGTAGTCAAGTGGCCATGGTCGCCACCCCCGCATCCGTTGCATCGGTTACCACTTGGAACGATTTGGAAGACAATGCACAATGGTATACTGAGGCGTTGGCGGGCAGCGGTTTTGGCGCCTTTAAACCAATAAATATTGATGCTTCGGCGGCGGATGCACATCGATTTATGACGCGTGCAATACCGGATGCTGCCATTTTGTTGAGCGATGTGCAGCGCCTGCCTTATGAAGAAGAGCAGCAACAGCACGACGAGGAGGAGGAGGAGCAGGCAGAGTTCTGGCCCATCACTCTTGCCACACCACTTGAGTGGTTCAATGATGCTGATGAAGTTCCATCACGGAAAGGTAAGTGAACGTCACTTCATTAAAGATATGTAGATACAAAGTTTATTATAACATAAGGCATGAACATATTGAGGGATAAAGATATGTAGATACAAAGTTTATTATAACATCACTTTATCCCTCAATATGTTCATGCCTTATGTCATATCAGTGGTATAACGAAATTTTCCTACTTTTAACTTATCTTAACAGCACAGCTACCCGATGTTTAAGTTTTCTTTTGGTTATATTTCTATTTCGTGTTCTAACTAAAGAACAAGAAAATCTCATCGAGCTGATGAATAATATATACAATGTGCGTTCCAAAATAAAAAGAACTTTTGAAATACGTAGATCATTTTCTGATTCGTCCACTGTTATGTGATTTATTGCGTTAAAAAGGTGAATGCTTTAAATTAGACCAAATGTCATGAAGTTTAGCCTGAAAGTAAAGGAAAACATAAAACTTTTGAATGGACTAGGTTACATATAGGTGGCGCCACAAAAGTGGGATTTTTGAAAAACTTTCGTTTTTCGTGGAGTTCAAAACTTCATAATATTAGGTCCTCCGTAATAACTCCGCTTCCAGTGGGTCAAATGTCATTAAGTTTCTGGCTGGAAGTTGGAAAAGCATGTTTCTTTACACACAACGAAAGAAGTCGCACATAAGGTCGCTACCAGAAACTGGCCTTTCCAAAAGACATCCTTACTTTGGGACGCACCTTGTGTATACTGTATGGAGTGTGCAGTACTTCCTTTAAGGCGGGTGGAAATCACACGTAGAGTGCAGTACCAGAAAACGCCCTGTTCCAAAAGTCCGCCTTACTTTGGAATGCACCTCTCATATACTTTTTGGTGTCTCATATACTTCTTTTAAGGCAGGGGGCCCATGTTGATATGAATACTTTATGGGGCTAGACTAGAACAATAAGTCTCCCTATAATATTCTGACACACGGTCGGATGGACAGATGCACAGGCAGACGTGTGTAAGTGTTTATATTCACTCGAATCGTCGAGCTGATCAAGAATATATATACTTTGTTGGCTTTTGATGGCTCCTTTAATGCTTTAATGCTTTAGTTTTCAAAAACGTAATCTTCGGTTAAACCGAAGCTCTAAACCATTCACACAAAATTTTAAATCGTATTGTAAAACATAAATGGTGGGAGGGGGTTAGATAGGGGCTACCCCAAAAATGTGCGGTACACGCCCACTAGTAGATATGTATGAAGAGAACATCTATAAGATGTCACCATATCGAATTTCAAGTTGATATTGACGCTTTTCCTACAACATCATAAAAGTGAGCTGTGGTTTTGGATAGGAATACCACAAAAAGTGGGCGGGAAACTTTTGATGACACTATATGTACATGATGCGGCTGTCCACTAAAATCCAATTCGAATTTAAAGCTAATATTGATTTAAATAAATAAGTTTTTCATACAAAAACACAAATGTGGGCGGTGGGTTTATATAGAGTCTACTCCAAAAAGTAAGCGGGGCACGTCCATTAGTCTATAAAAAGGCACTACATTGCATTTTAACATAATATTGAATTTAGTAAAGAAGCTTTTCATACAAAAACACAAAAGTAGACAGTAGTTTTTTAGGGGGGCTATCCCAATAAGAGGGTGGGTGTATATATATGTAACGCGTCTGACCATTAGAAGCTACCATACTAATTATTAGTATGGTAGCTTCTAATTAAGTTGATATTGACTACAATAAAACAATTTTCATACAAGAAGTCAAAAGTAGGTATGCACATATACAAGGTGTGTCGCAGGGTCAATAAGCATTTCGAATAAGTGTTTTAGGTAATTTTTCGGAATGTCCTTGATAATGCCAGTCGACGATGTGGCCCTTCGGTCAATGTCCTCATAGCGGTGTCCTTTCATCGGCTAATGAAGTTTTCCAAATAGATAAAAGTCACACCGAGCGAAATCAGGTGAGTACGGTGAAGGACATACCTTTCGAACGCATGTACCACCAGAAACAGCTATTTTTAAAAAGTCATGTTTTTTTTGCGACAGACCTTATAGTGTGCAATGGTATTACCAGTTTGTCTGAAAGTTTGTAATGCATTAAAGGAGACATCGTAGACTCGATTAAGTACATATATACGAGTATATTCTTGATCAGTTCGACGAGACGAATCGATCTAGCTAAGTCCGTCCGTCTGTCCGTCTGTCTATCTGGGTGTTGTTGCGCATTTTTTGGGAACTAATTTATACTGTATCCAGTTGTAAATATTCACATAGTCTTTTATTATAGCAGTCAAATGGAGTATCAAAATTGAGACGCACGAACGAACTTATTTGGGGTAGCCCCAAACTTTTTGAATGAAAAACTTTTGTTTTTATTGTAGTCATTATCAAAATATAATAATTCATACGGTATGTTCTATTGGGGTGTACGATATATTCTTTAATGCATTATAAACTTTCTGAAGAACTTATATTAAAATTAGTAAACAATGAGTGATTGGTAGAAAAAATATTTTTGGACATTATCTCTCTGCATTTTCCAACCTAGATAAATTTTTAGGTCACTGTTCCAAACAACACAAATAGTCTCCGTATGTTAGAACGTTCTGAGTACCAAAACTTAAAGAACCGTACAACTTTTGGATGGAGATGTCAAATTGGACATGGTAACACTGGTAGTCCTCATCTTTTAAGTATAAAAAGCAACTCTTATAATATATAGATTCTATCATAGTTAAAATATATGGAAATGCTTTTGTTGCAAAGAAAAATTAGCAGTTTTTGAAGTTAAATCTCATATATAGTACATAGGTATTATAAATTGTTTATAGCATTACCCATATGAAATCTTTGAATCGGTCTATAGCAAACTCTTGAGTGACTTAAATTAAGAAGAACCGAGTACATTTGGTAATCAAGCGTAACAAAGAAGCTTTTCATATTATTTTCAGCTTTTGTTATTTAATTTTTTGTTGCTGCTTGTTTTGTAGTAACAACAATAATTTTTGTAATACTTGTTTTTGTTTTTTTTTTTTTTTCATTCAGTGGCAGACATTCCAAGTATTGTGACAGCAACTCAGTCCTACGACAGACAGCAACAACAGCAGCAAGTATCAACATTTAAGCTACCTACGATAGCGACAACAGCAGCAGCAACAACAACTATGACGACGGCAGCTGGAGTACCGACATGGACGATAAGGCAAGCACTGCCAGGACAACAACAACTACCTAGTCCTGTCTATTTTCAGGCAGTTATAGCAACAAGAACAACAACAACAACAATACCAACAGACAGCCACAATCATCGCTACCGCCAACGCCAACGACGTGAAGCTGCCGCTGACCACAGCAACATGGCACAGGCGGAACATTTCTTGCGGCTGCAACCGATGCAACAGAATTTATCGTCGGAGTCGTTGTCGGAGTTGGAGCAGTCGGAACGCTATGACAACAGCACTTTTGCATTTAACATTACGGAATATTGTCAAAACGTAAGACAAGCTTTCCAACTATTAAGCTGACATGAGTATTTTGCTCATTGTTATCTGCTCCGGCAGCAGCAACAGCAGCAGCAGCAGCAGCAGCAGCTGCAATTGTAGCAACTGCTGCAACTGCAATTTCTACAAGTATCTTGCATCTCGTTACATATACACACCCACCAATCCCACATCCAATCATACTGACACTACTATCCCTTTCTATCATTTTGCAAACAGGTGACTGTCTACAAGAACATAGCGTCCAGTTTTGGCAGCAATGAGCTTTACATACATCTATGGAGCTTGTTTACAATGTTCGTTTTTTTCCTGATACCATTAACTGTCCTGGCGACATTTAACTGTTTTCTGATAATGCTCGTTCGCCGTTCGAAGAGTTTACGCGGCGATTTGACAAATGCGAGCAGCATACGACGCGTTAAGGTGAGTTACTATTTTTATGCCATTCACACATAGTGAGAAATGGTATTATAAATTTGTCTAATAGTTTGTAACGCATTAAAGGTAACGCATTGTAGACTCTAGAAAGTATATGAATGCTTGATCAGCGCGATAAGACGAGTCGATCTAGCTATGTTCGTCTGTCCATCTGTCTGGATGTTGCTGCGCATATTTTGGGAACCAATTTTTATTGTATCCAGTTCAAAATTAGCACCCAGAGTTATTTTTATTGAAGTCAGATAAATTCGTATCAATATTAACCCGCCACACCCACTTTTTGAGATATCCTCCATACAATCCCCCATACAAAACTCTTTTATTGTAGTGAATATCAACTTAATAATTGATACAGTAGCTTCTAATGAATAGACGTTTCACATATACATCAATGGGTATGACCGGCCCCACTTTTTGGGTTAGCCCCCCATACAAACACGTGGCCCACTTTGGGCTTTTCCATCAATAACTTCTTTAATTAAGTCAATATTAGCTGGAAATTCAATGTGTTGGTTTCTTATGAACGGCTGCTCTGCCTACATATACAAATAGGCGTGTCCCGTCAACTAATTGAGTTAGTTCCAAAAAAAAAAAAAAACATCTTCGGTTAGGTCAATGTCAACTTGAAATTCAATATGGTGGCTTCATATAGATGGTCGCTTCACGCATATTTGCTAATGGCCGTATACCGCCCATTTTTTTTGGGGTAGCCCTAATTCAAGAACCCACCCCCCCAACGTTTAAAAAACGATTTTAAATTTCGTGCGAATGGTATTGAAGCTTCGGTTCAACCGAAGCTAACGTTTTTTCTTGTTTCTTTTTCATCTTGCATTTTACTTGTCAAGAAACTTTTTATTTGTTGTTGTTAGAGATTAAGTGAACATAAACAATCAAAAAGTTTGTTGAAAAGTACTTACTATATAATGTATCAATATATACATAAGTAACTAATTTCTTTATATACCAGCACAATAGACACATATTATAGGGCGGTTTGAAAAGTCAACGACCTAAATAAGATTGTAAAATATATTATTTGAACAAAATTTAAATTATTTCGAAAAACGATGGTCTTATACTTTTCGCACAGAGTGTGAATATGAAACTAGAACGGTAAGAAGAGGCCAATCAGCTCACAAACGTCCGTTAGGACACGTAAATTAAAGGGAAAATCAAGTTGAGCAATAGAGACATATCTCCCACTCCATGCATACGGCTGCCAAGCAGGTTATTGGGTACAAGAGACATTTAACGAACTCTTGATACGACGAGGAGTGTCGCCCAAGTTACTGCAGAGAAAGACGCCACTTACAAGCGAACTCTGCAATGCGTTTTCAGACTCAAAAAAGCGAACAAGAAAGGCATGAGCTTGAGAATGTTGAAGTGCTATGTAATAGAAATGAAGCTCGAAAGTTTTATCAAAAGGTCAAGCGTCTGACCGAAGGTGTAAAGCCCGCAGTTTCTTTCTGCAAGCACAATAATGGAAGTCTGCTTACAAATGGCCACTGAGGCTATTGAGAAGTCACTTCTCTAACCTGCTTAGGGCCGATGAGGGGAAAAATACCGCTGACAGAGAAGCATTTCTCGAACCACCAATTGACGATAGCTTTCTTGTGGAGCCACCGGATTATTAATAGGTCGACTCAGTAATTAAAAAGCTGAAGAATAACAATCGGCAGGCTCCGATGAGCTGCCAGATGAGTTATTCAAGATCGGCGGCGGAGAGTTGGTAAGGCGTAAGCACCAACTCTTATGTTAAATATGGTTCGATGCTTTAAATAGCTGGCAGAAATACATATACTGTAGTAGGTTAAAAATTGTGCAGCTCTCAATGAAAAAAGTATTTACGAAATTATGAACGGCTGCGGAACGAATTTACTTTTTAATCTACTCTCGAATACATATTCGGTATGTTTTGTTATTCTACGGTCTCTTCACCCTTTTTATACCATCTACTCGTAGTGTGAAAGCATTAAAATGTTGAGGCACATTTTTTGTGTATCAATTTTTATTGAAATCAGCACCGAGACTTATCTTTATTGCAGTTAAATAAAGTATCCATATTGACATGCCCCGCCCACTTTTTTGGGGTAGCCCACACCTTCCCACTTTTGATATTTTGTACATACATAAAAAATTTATTTATTGCCATCAATATCACCTAAAAACGGACGGATGGTGCCTTCTTATGAAAGGACTCTTTACATATACCATCCGATCCAAATCGACCCGAACTGGAGGATTTAAACTGAACAGGTAAACCGAATCGCTAATTTTTCTTCTTCTTCTTAAGTTGGCTATCACTGTCATTGATATGCATGCCAAGACGCGAAAAGTTTGTATGACGATTTTTAACATGGAAAAAAAAATTCAACAACTAGTTTGCTTGAAATTTTGTGTTTCCAATGGAATAACGGCAACGAAATCATTCAACATTTTACAAAAGTATTTTGCGGACTCTACTCTATCGAGAACGCAAGTATTTGAGTGCCATAAAGCATTCAGTGAGGGTCGTAAAATCGTAGAATATCTTCCTCTGTTAACGACAAAAACATCGAAAAATTGATGGAAATTGTGCTCGAAAATCGTCGTGTTGGCATTAGAAAGATAGCAGAGACACTCAACATCTCTTATGGATCGACTCAACAGATTTTGGTTGATGTTTTGTGTATGAAACGCATCACCGTTAGACTCGTACTAAAATACCTGAATATTTTGCAAAAACAACGTCGAGTAGAGGTCGCAAACGATGTGCTTGAAACAAAAGTCATCGCAAATGCTTAAAAATGTTGTTGTTTTTTAACCAGTCCGGGTCAATTTTGGTATATGGTATATCCCTTTTGACTTTTTGTATTGTTAACTTTTTTATTGCGGTCAATATCGACTTGAAATTGGACTGACGGCTTGTTATGTATTAACGGGGCGTATCACGCCCACTTTTTGGTTTAGTCCCCGTACAAACACACCGTCACTTTTATGCATTTATATGAAAAACTTCTTCAGTTAAGTCAATATAAACACTATGTGTGAATGGTATTATCAGTTTGGCTGAAAGTTTCTAACGCATTAAAGGATACATCGTAGACCCCATAAAGTCTATACATTCTTGATCAGCTTGACGACACGAGTCGATCTATCTACATATGTCCGTCTGACCGTCTGTCCGTCTGTATGTTGTTGCGCATTTTTTGGGGACCAATTTTTATGGTGTCCAGAGAAAAATTGACACATACGCTCTTTTGAATTGCAGTTTAATAGAGTATCAAGATTGATCGGCCACGTCCACTTTTTGGGGTAGTCGCCGTACAAACACACGGCTCACTTTAAAGCATTTGTATGAAAAACTTCTTTATTAAAGTCAATATCAATTTGAAATTCGATATGGTGGCTTCTTGTAGATGGACGCTTCACAGACATATGCTAATGGGCGTGTACCGTCCACTTCTTGGGTTAGACCCTAAAAAACCCTCCTGACGTTTATGTTTTACAATATGATTTCAAATTTCGTGTTAATGGTATTAGACGTCTCTTGGCTTCAATTCGCACGGCACCCAATTTCCTTGCTTTTGAATCATTCCCACGGCTTTGAGGCGTTTGACAAGTCAACACCCAATGATTCTGATAATTCGTGAAGGGTTTGACACGGATCTTCGTCGAGTAATGCTTCCAATTCTTCATCTTTAAACTTTTCGGGCTGGCCCGGACGTTCTTTGTCTTCCGTATCAAAATCATCACTTTTAAACCGACGAATCCAGTACTCACAAGTTGAAATCGATGGAGAAAAAAAGGCCCGTTTGCGCGCTACAAATTAGTTTAGAGAGATGAGACAGAACAGGAGCTAACGAGACTTTCCTTGGCCAAAGAATGAATTGAAGTGAAGTCGCTTAGTTAACTTGGTTAGTGTTGTAACGCACATTACAAAGAGTAAAATACTGAGTCGAAACAATTTAAAATAGAGATGATATAAGACATTTGAACTGTTGAAGTAGCCTTTGACACCTTGACCTTGATCACCATCGGAAGACGAGTCGATATAGACATGGCCGCCTGACACCAGTATTGAGTATTGATTGTACTAAGCCGTTTAGCTACAGAAGCAAATTGAAATCTAAGCTTTTTAAAGTATTGTATCAAAAAAATGTGTATTTTGTAAATAGTTCAAACACGTCAAATATTTCTAAGATTCATAACTTTTGAACGGGTGGACCGATTTTCTTGAACTTGGTCTCGTTGAACACAGTGCCAAAAATGAATAAAACAATTTGAGGCGACAGATCCACCACGTGCCCCAAACCCTCTTGGGGTGGGTAGTTTGAAATCCCCATTATTTCGGACTGGGGTGATTCGATTTTGTACGAAACATTTTCTGAATGTACGTTTGAAAACCTTTTTAGTGGTACGGCTCAATTCCACTTATCAACGAAAAATTTCGTTATGGCGCGTATAGGTAGTGCACGTGATGCACCCACTCTGATATAGTTTGTAGAAAGCAAAAAAACAAAGCCGAGCTAATAGTATATCTTACGTTGCCACGTTGAGTTACGCTTTCATCACTTGTGTGGACTGCTGTCCACTGTAATGGACAATGTTAAAATGAAGAAGTGAACGTGCATGATATGCAAGGATTGTTACTTGAATGTGCGTTTTCTTAGTGTGCTATTTTTAGGTACCCTTTGAAGTAGCCACTGCGATCTTCGCAGATCTATTATGCTCTGACCATAGTTTCTACCTACCACGCGTCACTCATTCCTGTCCCAATTGTTTTTGGTACTTCTTGTCCCTCATAGTGTATCGATAATACATTCCTGAATTTGTTCTCATATTTTTTCGTTGTCTGTCTTGGTTCTAACTGGCAAATGCGTTCTGAACAATTTAATATACCTACCTCCCTCATTTTCTCATATACCCATGTGTTCAATGTATCCAATATAGGGTTCTTTTTAGGATATTTAATTTTTTTAGTCAGTCCAATACATAGTCGACTTCATCGAATGACAATTCAGTGCTCTGTCTGATAGCTACACTAATTTTTAGAGCATGCCGCAATGTTTTGGAGTCTGTACCCCCTATTTCTATTTACTAGACACATCTCTCTATTGAATAGATTCATACTTGAAATTTACTGGTAAATTTCTGTATCAATTCGAAGTTATTTATGCGATGTCTAAGAACACTGCACTAATTTAACCTGAAATGTGGTAAAATGTGCAAAATATTAATTTAATAGGATCCATATTCCGTTATTTTTTATACCATTTACACATAGTGTCAAATGGTTTTATCAGTCTGAAAGTTTGTAACGCATTAAAGGACCTCATAAAGTATATATATTCTTGATCAGCGCGACGAGACGAGTCGATCTAACCATGTCCGTCTGTCTGTATGTTGTTGCGCATTTTTTGGGGACCAATTTTTATGCTATCCAGTTGAAAATTGCACATACACTTTTTTATTGCAATTTAATAGAGTATCAAGATTGACCTGCCACGCCCTTTTTTAGTGGAAAACCGCTTCATATACATATACAAATGGGCGTGTCCCGCCCACTTTTTGAAGTTGTCCCATTTAAACACACAGCTCACTTTTATGCATTTGTATGCAAAACGTCAATATCAACTTGAAATTCGATATGGCGGCATCTTACACATCTACTACATCGCTTCATACAAATCTACTAGTGAGCGTGTCCCACCCCATATTTAAACCCCCACTTTTATGTATTACAATACTATTTAAAGTTTCGTGTGAATGGTATTAGAGCTTCGGTTCAACCTAAATTAACGTTTTTTTCTTGTTTTCACTCTATTTGGAGATGCGTTAGTAAAATCGAATTATTCAAGTTCAAAGACTAATTTTTATAGTATTGAAGATCTAGACGTTCATGAAGAGACGTACAAACGGACATATGTACTTACAAGACTATATTGAATTAAATTAGGACACTAGTCAAGAATATATGTACTCTATAGCATCTGAAAAGCGTTTTGGTTGTTACACACATATACTTGTATTTGCACCAACATGTAGCACCCTTTTACTATTTATTAATTTGTATGAAGCACAGCACGCTTTTCCTGAGAAACATTTTTTTTTTTTATTATTATTAATTTACAATCTATCAATAAGACAATAAGTAAATTAGTTGAACGTTCATAATATAACAGAAATAGCTGTACTCCAGTGAGAACAGCTATTATATTCAAAATTCTATAATTAAGAGTTTATTTACAATATATACAAAATTTAATCTCTAAAAGTTAAATCTAACACATGATTTCTTTTAAGTCTTCGAGTTGTATCGCTATTATCTAGTAGGCCTATTGCCAAAACATTTAAATGATCATGTAGTCTCTCAACATACCTTGTGCTTATTCTACGTATTTCATCTTTAATGTATGGAATATTTTTGTGAATTTGGTCATTAGCCACAAACCAGGGGGCGTCAACAATAAGTCTAAGCGTTTTGGACTGATATCGTTGAAGAATTTCAATATTTGATTGGCTTGCAGTTCCCCATAATTGGATAGCATATGTCCACACAGGCTTTAAAATATCCTTGTAAAGCCGAACTTTGTTCTCTAAACTAAGCTGCGATTTTCTCCCAAGCAGCCAATACATTTTTTTTTGTTTTTATGTTGAGTTTCTTTGTCTTGCCTTTAATATGACTTTTCCAAGTTACTCTCCGATTTATATCGAGTCCAAGATAATTTGCGGAATCACTATGAGGAATTTGTGAATTATTTAAAAATACTGACGGACAATCTCCTCTTCTCAGAGCAAATGTGACATGTTTCGATTTCTCAGTATTAACCTTTATTTTCCATTTCTTAAGCCATCGCTCTATTTCAACTATTTCATTTTGAATACCTTGAGATACTTCTGCCGCAGTGTCTTTAGATGCAATTATAGCTGTATCATCAGCATAAGTGGCTACTTGAACATCACTGACAACAGGAAGATCGGCAGTGAATATTGTGTAAAGGACAGGTCCCAGAACACTGCCCTGTGGGACAGCAGCATGGATACTATATAGTTTCGATGTTTTTCCTTCCATTTGAACATAAAAGTGTCGATTGCTTAGATACGATTTCAATAAGAGGAAAATGGAGCAGGAAGCAGTTTTTTCATTTTATATAACATGCCTGATGCCAATTGGTCAAATGCTTGTT